>CM077267.1:5410000-5822500 GCA_039654775.1 Spinibarbus caldwelli
CTTAAATATTTAGCGCAATGGACCAGCCTTAACCACAGAATATCAGATGGATTGCATTACAATCAGCTACTCAATAAAAACAAAAATTGCTTTCTCCAATGGCACTGAAATATGGCAAAATCTCCTTCATGAAAGGAGAAGGTGTCGAGTCTTCTCTAGTGTGTGTGAGCTGAATGTAAATATGCAAGAAGTCGAGTCATTTGCAATCAGCCGGAAGGGCTTACTAATGAAATGGGCTGAGAGTGGAGGTAAAGAAAAATCAGCCACAAGGCACAACCCCCATTTTGGAGGAGATCATTTAGACCTGTATACGAATCAAAATATTTTGCTGATACTAGCTTCAAAGATTGTTTAAAAAAAAAACAAAAAAAAAAAAACAAAAAAAAAAACAAGCGTACATACTTTAAATGTACAAGCGTACATTTAAAGTTTAAATATGTCATGCACAACCATTTTTTTCCCCAAATGGAGAATGCATATAGTGTGCAGACAAAGCTAAACGATTGAGTGTGCAACACCCTGATGGACAAAAGAGCATAAATATCTTAACAGTCACATAAAATTGTATGCCAACATTAGCAAGTTTTTCCAAAACTAAACCCGGGACGGTTATAAAGTGCAGGATTTAGTTAAAGTGTTTCCTTCAGGTAATTGATTCAGTATGTGGGGAAACACTTAGGTCAGTCTTCATTTTTGGTGGCCCATTTTGTTAGGGTTTATAAATGGACTGGCTCATTCTACCCAAGAACGACTCCTGGTTCAGAGACAGTACGCTTTTATAACCAAAATGGGTAAAATAAAGTGCTGCGGGATGACTTGCTCATCAAAGGTGATACTTGTATTACCTGGATGTCATCTGTCACCATGTGTTCATCTTGCATGGAACTCTCATGCTGTTTGTGCAAAACGCTTGATTTTACAGGGACGAGAAGAGTCTTCTTCATGAAGCCTTCATCAGTGCCCTAGAACAAAGTACAAAACCTGTCAAGAATCTGGGTCACATTTCACCAAAAAAAAATTTAATAAAATAAATTAATAAAACTATTTTTTAAAAATTATATAAATTATATTTTTTGTTATAGAAATAGTTCACCCAAAAATGCAAATTTGCAGAAAATTTATTCACCCTCAGGTCATCCAAATTTGTTTCGATTTGGAGAAATTTAGCATTACATCACTTGCTCACCAATGGATCCTCCGCAGTGAATGGGTGCCGTCAGAATGAGAGTCCAGACAGCTGATAAAAACATCACAATAATCCACAAGTAATCCACACCACTCCAGTCCATCAGTTAATGTCTTGTGAAATGAAAAGCTGCATATTTGTAAGAAACAATTCCACCACTAATACGTTTTTAACTTCAAATCATTGCTTCCAGCTAAAATACGAGCCCTCTATCCATAATATTGCTTTCTCCAGTAAAAAAAGTGTCTCGTCTGAATCAGGAGAGAAATATGCACAGATCAAGCACTGTTTACAGGCAAAATCAGACCAAAATAGTTCTAAACAAATATGTCTGTAGATTTTGATGACAACAGGGGATGAACTTTTTCACTGGAGGAAGCGTTATTATGGATTATGGGCTCACATTTTGGCCAGAAGTGACAGTTTAATGATGGGTTTGTTTCTTGTAAGCACTTAGCTTTTTGGTTCACAAGACATTAATTGATGGACTGGAGTTAATTGTGGATTATTGTGATGTTTTTATTAGCTGTCTGGACTCTCATTCTGACAGCACCCATTCACTGCAGACATCCATTGGTTATCTGTTAAGATGAAGAAACAAACTCATCTACATCTGGGATGACCTGAGAGTGAGCAAATTTTCACCATTTTTATTTATTTTTTTTATTTTTGAGTGAACTATTCATTTAAAGAAAGCCTGTTTTTTATATTCCTCAATTAACTTTGGACAAAAGCATCTGATAATGTAAACAAAGCTGTATTACAGTCATTTTAAACATCATTGCAGTGAGAACATAAAAAGCAGTGAGAATATTGAGAGAGAATGTCATCGTCATTAATGTCAAAACACCAAATATGCTATAAAAACATAGGCTTAATTTTCTTCATCTTCAAAACAAAACTCTTTCTTTCTTGACAAGTTTTCTGAGATTCACACTTAAAGTTTTCTTTCATTCTGATCCTCTAAGGAGAATAAGTAGGCCCAGACTTTGTGGAGTTACTCAAACATTCACTTCACCTTGATCTGCTCCCAGCTCCAGCTATCCTGGATGGTCTCAGAGTGTTGGAGAAAGAGCTGACAGCAAAGCTGGAAGGTCCTTTCATCCAGGTAACATGACGCAGGGTTTCTCTCACCTGCCATCTGAGAATAAGATTAAGCACATTTAAATGGCTAATAACCGAAGACCATTTCAACTTCACGCTCCAAAACAAACATTGAACATTGTAGAATCAACTCGAAACACCATTCTCAACCATTTTATTTCTGTAATGTGATTTCCAGGTAAGACAGAATATGAGATAAGATAACGTGATTTTTTTTTTCCACCGGGAGTTGACTGGACCAGGAAGGCACAACACAGTTATTATTGGAATAACACAGTTGCACCAGGAATCTGTGTTAAGAAAGCAAACTTGAACAGCTTTTATTGTTGACTTTAAGTTCTCTTAATAAATCCACATGCAGATTTGGAATCGTTGAAACACAAATTCCATCACAACTTTAGGTTGCTGGATCGCAGCAGTGGCTCTGGCTTCAATTACTCAAGAGGAAACGGTTGATTCGCTAAGTGGCCCTTTCCTGCTCGTGCCTCTTTCACCCCCTCTGCATGAACAAGCAGAAATGAGAAACATCAAACAAACCCATTTATTCACATCTTCACTGATCAGCCGGTTTAGTGAGCATCTACAACTCCAAACTAAATGGACGCAACATGGCTTGATTAATTACAGCATATGAAGCAATAAACAAAATGTGCACACTTGAACGGATTAGCAGTGTCTGTGTCCAATTCTGACATGTGGGGGAAGGACAATTCTTTAAATGACAATTAGTACGTCCTACCAAATCGTAATCCAGATGGGATGAGCCACGTTTGAAGCCATTCTCGATAAACGCGCAATTATGAACTCAAAAAGTTGCTATGTTACTTTGCAACCGTAGGTTTTCCCAGAACTTTTTCACTTGCCAGAAAGATTGTGTATTCCAATTATTATGATGAATAAACAGAATAAATATATAATGGACTAAATGATTGGAGAAGTCCTGCAAACGTCACCAGAAAGAAGTCTGTCGTTTTCACTCAAGGGCCCAGTTATGACATTTTAATGAAACATTATGAGGTCGAAATCATTAAAAAAAATTAAGAATATACATGAATGAATTGTCTACATATAATCTGTAACATGCATTTTAGAACATAGATTAACAATTTTCATTTCATGCTGACTTTAAGGTTTTAGTAAATATTATGAACTGTGAAGAACCATTATTGTGCGTCCAATTTTATTTTCAAGAGACAATAAACAATGAAAGCATAAATATTATTTTTATGGTTGTTGTTGTTTGCTTGTTATAGTTCAACATGGTAAATATAGCATGTACAGGAATGTATTTATAATACACACCTGCATATTTAAAGGGATAGTTCACCCAAAAATTTCTATGGAAGTTAATATTTATCATCAACTGTTTGGTTACCAGCATTCTTCCAAATATATATTTTTTGGGCTCAACAGAAGAAAGAAACTTATACAGGGTGAGTAAATGATGACAGATTTTTTATTTCTGGGTGAACTATCCCTTTAAAGAAGGCACTTCATCAAATTCATAACAACTTTAGGGTACATGTAAACGACAACGATGTGTGAAAAAGTTTGTCCTTTGTGTTTTCGGTGTACAGATGAACATGTCAAAAGGATCCCCGTTCACACATATAAAACACTGTATAATGCATCTCAGGCCAGTAGTTGGCGAAGTCACTTTGGAAAGAAAACTACGCAAACACGTAATACACATGCGCATAACGGAATCAGATCACGAGTCTGTTTAACATGTTTTCAGGGAACACCCTTTACTGATATTGACGTTACATAAAGCGTTATATGGCGTCTTACTGGAGCTGAGCTCGAATACTAAAGCGCAAATCAACATAAAGGACACAACAACAGTTTGAGCCTCAGCTCTCGTGGCGCTTCAAGCGTGCAGCACTCGAGAGCAGCTATTTATAAAGTCAGCAGCAACGTTGCTGTGGTTACTGCATTGCACGTTTTTTGACTTTGTTGTAATTTCTAAAACGCCGACTGCCTGACATGTTAGACTGCTGCTGCATGACTCGGAGCTGTCATAAAGACCATCCACAGTCTATCGCTCTGTCTTACCATGAGCTCACACAGCTACTTCCGGGATCCTGAGCGCGGAGGGGGTGAAACAGAACAGCCAATGTTATTCAGCACAGGCGGTTTCAAGCCGCCCACTCTGGGAAAAAAAGCACAGTGCAGACATTAGAGGACAGAGAGCAGTTAAAACATTCGCCAAAATAATATACACAACCGAAAAGAGAGAAGATCAGCGTCCACAACGAGGCACTTTCTACCAAACTAAAGATTTGACGCATTTTTAGTAGCCATTGCATTTTTAAATGGTCGTTTCTGGTCAAAAACACACTATTTGATGATGCAGTGAATCCACATTTCGATCCATAGGGTATTTATAAAGAGTTTTTCGTAGTCAGAGGGCAAAGAATAAAACAAGGACCCTTAAAGGTCTTCCAGTGTACTTATATGATCTTAGCTTAAAATATAGCAGGTTGAATATTACAGTACATTAACAACAAAAAGTATGGTTTAGGACTTAAGAATGGGCTGTTATTTATAATATTTTACAGATTTGTTGTTAACTGAAAAATATGTAGAATATACTTTTATAGGATTTTATACATTGAAAAAAAAATACATTTATAGTATGGAATGATCTAACCAAACAACTAGGTGAGATTAAGAAAATAAAGTCAACGTTCTCAACCCATTTTACTTTCATAATTGTATGTTTTTCCAAAATGAAACAGGATATTTAATGAAAAAAAAATGCATTAAGTGAATTGATTGGGTGTATATATGTATGTATATATATACATACATACATACACACACACATACTATTCTGAAATCAGCCATTGGCTTATTTAGCTATTGGTTAACATTATCCAATAGCATGTGTGGCCTACCTGACACAGGTGGAAAAGCTATTTCAGAAGTACTGTGTTGTATTTTGATCAGTTTATGAAGACAAACATTTTATTTTCTTTGCAGTATCATTCATTTGATGGATCATCCACAGTAGGATGAAGAAAGTGTATTAGGAAATAAATAGGTAAGTAAATAGTCCATTTTGATTCAATGTTGACTGTCACATTGACTGTGTTTACATGCACAAGAATATTCTGATATGTATGGTCTGATTGTGTCAGCTTTGTGTAAACATAAAGATTGCAATAAAAATGAAACCAATATTCCAGTTTCTAAACATCAAAATATAAATTTGGATTCAAAATTTTGGATCATATATTTCCTTTATTTGAAAAGGAAATTTATATAGTATACTATATAAATTTATATAGTATAGTATAGTATATAACCCTACATTTATATAGTATACTGTTTTAAAGTATTTAGCCAGAATTTGACTGATTTGGTTAAAGTAGTTAAGGCTCTGCTTTATTTTGACATTGTGTAAAATCCATAAATAATCACAGAAGTAAAGATTTGACTTTGGACTGTACCACGCAGTCATTTATCCATTTAGGTAATGTTTTTCTGTCTAAACTGCTGTAGTGCCATTCATCAACTTTTTAGAAGATAAAACAAATATTATGCAAAACCATTAGTTATCTCTGTACTTTATGCAGAGAGGTGTAATTTTGCACGACCCAAATAATCTTACTTCAATCACCAGTACAAGCAGAAGCTGAAGAATCCGCTCCACATTTGCCATATCACTTTAAATTTGGCCAGTGACAGTAGAGGGTGTGATTGCTGGTGAGGGGAACAGCCAGTTGTTTAAAATCCCTCTCAGTACGGTTTCAAATTCCCCTCAGTGCTGGGTAAGACGAAGTGTGTGTGTGTGTGTGTGTGTGTGTGTGTGTGTTCCACAGACAGAGCGCTGGAGATAAGAAAGGGGTTGTGTTTCTGTTGGGGCGGGGCCGAGTAACTGTCACTCACGCGAGTTACCCAACAAAATGGGCGTTCCTTCTCGGCGCTCTGTCCAATGAGAGCCATCGCTCCAGTAGTCACCATGGTGACGGGGTTGTGTCCGGGGAGGCTGTGATGGGTTGACAGGTGCGTGACAATCGGAGCTCTCTGCAAGCATGTACGCCAAAGGCAAGAGTAACAACGTACCGTCCGACAGCCAAGCGAGGGAAAAGTAAGTTTTATTTATGAGTTGGGAAATCTCTATAATGAAGACAGCGCGCGGCCAGACTTTTAACAAGCGGCGGATACGCTCTGCTCCTCGGATGCTGTGTTGTCTCTGACAGCGCTTGTAGTTCACGCAAGAAAGTTGTTGTCAGTTATCAGTTACGCGCTGGTAGAATTTCTTGCGTCTAATTAACGCGACATGACTCCGCATAAGTTAAGAGATGCGAAGACTAAACTTTATATGTGGACTGTCGATAAAAAGAGTACATTTCAGCATCAGTAAATATTTATTTATGCATGCGAAGTTGCTGTATAGCTCATTTCAAGGATTCTTAACGTTACATCTCAATTTTGTATTGACATAAGGTGAGTACACAGGTTTGTTTGGCTTTAAAAGAAAACTGTATGGGAAATATGGTACGTAACTTACCCGTTTAGAAGTTTCAGCCAGTCAGGTGAGAAAAAAAAAAATAATAATCTTAGCCATCCGTTGTTAAAAGAACGAACGCTATTGCTCTGTTCCGTGCGCTCGCGGGAGAGAGTATGATTGGCGTGAAAAGTTCCAGCGCGCGAGCGAGTGAAGTATAGCGCGCGAAAGAGTATGATTGACGTTTCAGCATGAAAAGTTCGAACGCGTGCGACTATGACTGACCTGCGGGCGATGGAAGTTTTCGCGCGGGGAACGTCAATCATACTCGTTCCCACACGTCAATCATACTCTCTCGCGCGCTGTATATGCTATACTATACAATACTCGCGTTGCGCGCTGAGACTTCTTGTTTGTGGCAGTTATATAAGAATTTTGGCTGCGCGCGAATCTCGGTGAAGATGGTGATGGCACGACGAGAAGTCTATCGACTTGAGGAGAAGATTTATCTGTATTATATGTCATTTTACGTTATTTTATGGGTATATTTAGTTCGTTTGATAATGTCTGAAACTGAAGAACGCACTAAATAGGGAAAGATAGAGTTTGAATGATCCTTAAATGATGTCCAGTGCACTAACAAAGGGGAAATCTTTATTTGGGAGCTTCCAAAAGACCTTTGTAATGAATATGTTGCGGATTTAGTCATATATGTTGGAAATATGTCATACTGAAGTGTGTTTGGCTGTTAATGTGGAGATGTTAGAGTATCCTAGAATGATGTCTAGCACACCTTCAACCTTTCTGAGAGGTATGTTTGTTAAGAGCCTCCAAAATGACCTTTGTCATGAAGATATTTAAGGACTTTTGTATTTTAAATATGTTGTATTAAAAGTGTATTTAACTTGTCATTGTGGGGATTTTGGAGTATTATCACTGCTAAGACGATGTCATGGACATGGGAGCTAATTTGACAAGTGTCAATCAGAAATTGTCACCTCACCCATTGATTTCCTGTGGCAAAAAAACTGTATTATTATTCTCATATCTGCCTTTGTTGTCAGCTTAAACGCACACAGTTTTGTCTTCCTGCAGTGAGGTCTTGTCTTGAAGTAATTAGCAATTATTGCAGTTTCATTCAGGCCAGTGTCTTATGGGACATGTGTGGACTTGTGGTTTCGATGAAAACTCTCCAGCATTAGATTTGAACTTGAGAAAGCAGTTTTGCTGGTTATGAGATTTTCTTACAGCTTTTCGCTCATTCTAAATGAATTTTTCTGCTGTTTGTGGTTCTTAACTTGAGCTGGGAATGCTTCAGGATTTAAAAAAGTATCACCGTTGTGAAGCTTTTTGTTAATTTCCAATGTTTTCTTTCAAATTTTGGGGTTTTGCCATTTTTATGTAAAGGGACAGTGCAGAATAGAGAGAAAATTATGGGAAGAGAATGGAAAAATGATGCATGGACTCAAACCCACATCTCCCATATCAGCATGACAGAGCACTTGCGCTAACAGCTGCACCATGGCTCCTACATTGTCATTCATTTTAGTTGATCTTGACTAAAACTGGTCTTGATCTAAAATCCAAGTCTAAAATTCACACATACGGGGCTCCCACAGCCATAGAAATCCTAGAATCAGGATGATATCCAGGGCTAGAAAGCATGTGAATAGTAACAAAATCTTAATACGTTTTGGAATTTTTTATTAGAAATATATTTGCCTTTAGTTATGCTCAGATATAAATATTTAATTACCCAGAAATAATTTTTGCTTAAAATCCTTATGCAAATTAAATTTTTATCCAGTAAGAAAAGAACATCACATCAGTTATTGGTCAAAAAATTTGGGAACTCTATATGACCATTGTGAATGAACACAATAGCATGTGTTCTTTTTTATGAATGGCCTGTCATTTTATGCATTAGCTAAAAGTGTGGGATTGGAAAGATGAAATCCCTACGGAAGTGTAACTCTTACTGTATGTGATTTTTAATTGCACATTCAGTGTGAATGAAAAGCTTTACCTGTAATACACGGATTAAACCGATATTTAGTAGACAGACTGTATTATTTAGTTGCTTGTGATCTCTGAAAACAATTTGGTTTAAATCATCTGATAGAATGTCTTTTTGGAAAGCAAATCTCAGCACTGAATGGATAAAAGTGTGATGTCGTTACGTGACAAAAGAAGCTTTTGACATAATGTTTTATTTGATAGGAAGTGCAGAATCAGTCAGTTCTGTTTTAACACTTAAGCTGTTTGAATTTGACAACCGCTAGACTGTATGGTGTTGTAGCACCGGCAGGTTTAAAGAGGTGACTGCTTTGAGAAGATCACAGTACCTTTTATCTCTTCTCTTGAAAGAAAAGTGGACAAGTGGTTAACTGTCAAGGAGGTTGGTTTGTGTGATATGAGTAAGGAAAAAAAAAAAAAAAGAAAAACTCAAAGCTGATGTCCCAACGGCTTGAAAGCGTGCAAAGCACAGAATTAATCTGTTCCATTGTTGATGGAAGTTAGGCTTCGTTTTTAGTTTGGCAATTACCGTAAACATAACCTTCCCGATGAACACATTTAGTAGAGATGTTCTGATACCCTTTTTCCCTTCCCGATACCGATTCCGATTCCTAGGCTCAGGGTATCGGCCGATACCGAGTACTGATCTGATACCTGGGTGTGTATCTGGTTATACAGCTGTATGTACTACTAGCCCTGTATGAATTGATACAATTATTTTATGGTATGCTTCACCATACAGATAGATAGATAGATAGATAGTCTGCCGAGTAAACAAAATATAACATATAATGTTTTGAAAATGGCA
Source organism: Spinibarbus caldwelli (assembly GCA_039654775.1). NCBI lineage: Eukaryota > Metazoa > Chordata > Actinopteri > Cypriniformes > Cyprinidae > Spinibarbus > Spinibarbus caldwelli. Next base: position 5,419,571 of record CM077267.1, read on the forward strand.
CATATTTTTAAATATCTAAAAGTACACTCTTAACATCAATCAGTCAAGCATTATAAATATTTTATGATAATCAAGTATTATTTAATGATAGAACTTTAGCAATTAGAATTAAAACTTGGTAACCATGTATGAATGCATATTAGTCATTTTAACTGAACTTAGGACTAGAGGTCGACCGATAGTGAATTTTACCGATACCGATAGCTAGGTTGGACCACGCTGGCCGATACCGATTAATTAACCGATAGTTTTTAAAATGGATACTGAACGAAAACTAAATACAGTTTTACTATTTTTAAAAAAGCAATAACAGTACTGAACCATACTTTGTAAATGAATAAAAGTTTGTATTAATATTAATTACTATACTGATTATTAAAGTTATTTCATAGTTTACTAATGTTAAAAGAAGAAACTTTAAAATTTAAAGATGAAGCCTATTAATAAGAGTAAATGTTGAAATGAAATGAACATACTCTAACAAGGAACAATACTTCTAGAGCTTTTATTAATGTTACAAATGGACTCTTATTGTTAAGTATTACCATTTCATTTCAACAGTCATGCTTAAAGATGGCCATCTTGAAATACCTACACAAGGCCATATTAAAATTACATGCACAGGTTATTGATATTGTATGTGTACTCTCACATTTTATTTGCTGCTATTTTAGAACACTGCATGATTATCTAATCAAAATCTAAAAAAGCGCAAAAAAAAGCGCAGCGCTGCATCTTGGAGAAGTCATGGGTATCACACACACCAGATGCGTCACTTTCAATTCAAGCATAAACGTGGCATAAATGAGTTTGAAGTTCGGTGTTTAAAAAAATGGAGCAAACGGAAAGAGAAAGCGCGATCTGTATTACAGCTCTCTATATAAAGCATACAGACTGTATTAGAGTCACAGAAGGACAAATGTTTTGCTGAAAAATGCACAATACATAATTTATAGCCTAGGTTGAAGTCATTATGTACATTAACAATGATTTGAGACAAATAGGCTATAATTTTATTTAATGGAAAACTATGTGAACGGCGCTCTGTTCCGCGGCAGGATTTTCTGGTGGCTGCATTTAAATGCGCATTTGAAGTTTGAAGTCTCTGTGCAGCGCGCAGTGTCACATGCCAAAACAAACAACACGTGCTGTCAGTGATTTCCGCCTCTAGAGGCCGCTTTTGTACTGTATAATGACAGCAGACAATTCTCAACCACTCCAGCAACAGACGCAACACGGAAAACTATCAACATGGATTTTTGCAGATAACCGATAGTTCCACAAATCAACTATCGGTGCCGATTAATCAGCAAAACCGATGAATCGGTCGACCTCTACTTAGGACTGGTGGTGGTGCTTTTTTGGTCATTCAGTGTTTCTGTAAAAATGGGGGAAAAAAACTATCAATAATACTGATAAGATAATAATCATACTATGAATTCTACTAAGAACAATATAAAACGCACTAAGGATTAACAAGCTGCTGGATTCATGAATATTAATCACGTTGTCTGCATTGGCTCGAACTGATTTGCTAAAATCAAAACAGGGGCGATAATAGGTAAGCGCTAGCCAATGAGATTGTCGTTTGCGCATTAGCTCTGCCTACTACCGAAGAACCCGGCAGTTAAGCTGAAGAATTCCAAAGGAACTCCATTATTTTGACAGGAAAATACAACAAAGAATATCCTTTACATATTACCATGCAGAATTGACGCGCTACATGTAAGACTTTCTCGCTCCCTCTCTCTCTCTCTCTGCATGTGAGGAAAAAAGCAAAGCGACGGCGAGTTCACACTAGAGCTTACGGTACGTCAAATACAGGTGAGCTGCGCATCCATTCAGATGATCTGAAAAATAGATGGCTTGACGGTGTGAAACTCTGAAGCGCTCAGTCAGAGTGTTCGGCAAGTGACAATATATCTGTGCTAAATTTAAACATACCCTCCCAGTAAAATCTGATCATTTATGAGCCAGTGGCTAATATTACACATCATTTAGTCGCTCAGGGTGAAGATTTAGTCGCATATGCGAGTGATTTACTGGCAATGTGCTAGCACGTTTGTATTTCTTCTTCGCTGCTCTAAATAGTGGTTGCTTGTGGCAACACAGCACAACTTCCTGTGTTTGCATTCTGAGCAGCGAAGAAGAATTGATTTCCGATTTGCAGCGTTAAGCAAAGCTAGCGCGCATAACTATAGGTCTTGTTTAATAAAATGGTATCGGATCGGTACATGGGTTCAAGTACTCGCCGATACTGATGCCAGAATTTTTTGTGGTATCGGTGGATTTTCCGATATTAGTATTGGAATCGGAACAATACTAACATTTAGTGCTGAAACATACCACATGGACGATTCTAGCTGCGCAAACTCAATTTCACATGATGTTGCATCTTCATTTACACAGTAGGCACTATAGCGAGCATTAGTGTAAATTGTCGCCTTCTATGATTGGTTTTCTGTTCCATGTCAGGTGCTGTGATGCCAAAGCAACAGTTTACAGATAATACTGCTGGGCAAGTTAATTAAAGTTAGTTAAACACGTTTATAGCTAACTACTTGAATCCAGTGTAATGGCACAGACAGTACATTTTTTACTGTCTAATATTATGCTGATTTTCACACAATACAATTCAATGAAATTGGATGAAAATAGATAAAATTAGATTAGATTTTTTTATTTTACTCAAAACAAATCTGCAAAATAGAATTGAAAACTGATTACCTGCTGACGAAGTTGTTTGTATATTTTACAAACAACTGACAAACAACTTCGCCTACTGTGTTTTCATTTACACAGTAGGCACTATAGCGAGCATTAGTGTAAATTGTCGCCTTCTATGATTGGTTTTCTGTTCCATGTCAGGTGCTGTGATGCCAAAGCAACAGTTTACAGATAATACTGCTGGGCAAGTTAATTAAAGTTAGTTAAACACGTTTATAGCTAACTACTTGAATCCAGTGTAATGGCACAGACAGTACATTTTTTACTGTCTAATATTATGCTGATTTTCACACAATACAATTCAATGAAATTGGATGAAAATAGATAAAATTAGATTAGATTTTTTTATTTTACTCAAAACAAATCTGCAAAATAGAATTGAAAACTGATTACCTGTTGACGAAGTTGTTTGTATATTTTAGAATTGATCATCTCAAAATGGCCACATATTGGCACATTAATTGGATTAACGAATACTTTTGGTCTATGACTACTAGGGCTGGGCGATAAATTGATAATATCGCACTCGCGATGAGTCAAAAGCTGCGATAAGTTCATGCGTATCTTTCAGTGAAGCCCGGTACTGTGATCAGTAGTAAATCTCCATCTGAAGGCCAGAGGGTGCTCTCGCGCGGAAACTCCAAATACTCCCCGCAGAAGAAATCCAGGAAATCCCCATAGTGGTAGCTGAATAAACAGAAGATTTAACTGCTTTCATTGATTCAACGTGACTAATAAACACATGACTATGACAATATATGGTTTATCTGAGTTCTTCTTATTATAATTTTCTTTATAATAAAGTATATAATAATGCAATGCCTTTATTACCGCTTAAAATTCTATGAAATATGTTGTGTGCCTTATTTTGTGTAAGAAGCTACATCATCTCACAAAAGGATTTATTTCAAACACTTGACTGACGTTATGAAGTGAGTTTGGAGTAAAAACATGTTATTAAACGTGTTATTTTCACGTGCTTTCAGAAGGAGCAGTATTTACTACACAGAGCCGTAGTTCACTGAGAAGCTGCGCAAACGATTTCATAATATCGAGATTATTTCCTAATATCAATGTATAATATCGATGATATCGTCTGCGATTTTTTTTGCATAGCTTGTCAGTGAACTACGGTTCTGTGCAGTAAATGCTGCTCCATCTGAAAGCAGGTGATGGAGATTAACAGCTGATTACAGAACCGGCTTTGCTGACAAGATGGGCATGACTATCACATGCGATTTATCGCCCAGCCCCGGTTTGCCACCACAAATGCAAAAACGAGTGTCTAATTTGTACTACTGGTCGAACGACATATTGGCCAATCAGTCAGAAAATATCTGCCATTTTTTTAATTATCAATATCAACCCATGAGTTATTTTGTTTGGCCAATGTGTTGGAAGCAGGACTTTTATTTTGACAGCGCCTTTTCTCCATCTTCATTAGTTTACTGTCTCTGTTTAACAGTTCTGTTAACAGTTAAATTATTCAATAGAACCGTTTATAGACAGAACAGTATTATAGCATTTGCTTTTCTATAATTGGTAATAGAAAGGCAAATACGCATTTATCATTTTAACAAGTCTAAAATTTATGATTATATATTACGATGACTATAAAATGATGATGATTATTATTACTAAATAAAAAAAAATAAATATAGCTATTGCAATTTCATATTTAACAAATTTAATTTACAGTACAACTTTAAAATTACAATACTATTATTTAAGACTGTCTCATTCTTTTTCAGATTTTAGTCATTGTTTATTTTTTTAACGTGACTTTTAATGTGTTTTTTGACAACAAAAGAGAGGTTTATAAGTGCTTCTTACATTTAATATGAAGATGGTTCACGCATATTGCATTCCCAAATGTAAGTTATAAGCGACTCAAATTTGCAAAACAGAGAGATAAGTTTGTGTGGAGCCATATTACTGTGAACCGAGATGTTCTGAGACACTGAAAACACCAGATCATGAGCAGTTCGCGTGTAAAAGGACATAGTGATGCGCTTTACTCTGTGTTTATGCGATTAAATCACATCCTTTGCAATTGTCCTAAGCTATATTTAGGTTTTATTTTGATTAATTATGCAGTCAGATATATACCATCTAACTCAAACGTTATGTGCAGCATTTGTCTCTGCAGTCTTTGAATCTGTGAGCTTCTGGAAACATCCAGGTGTGTTTCAGAATGCAGTTTGTGGTTTCACAGTTTGTCTGCTTGCTGTGGGTATATAGCTGGGTATGTTAGTGTTTGTGTATCTGTCTTTGGTTTTGCGTCTCTCTCTCGCTCGCCTCTGCTGATTCTCGGGAGAGCAGACCTCTGTAATATCTCCATGCATTAATATGCAAACAGTGTGGTCCACGCAGCGGCACAAGGTTAAGCATGCGTGACGAGAGGAGAGAGAAAGCGCCTCAGATACTGTTGGGGAACTTTGTTTCTCTCCTCCCTGTCACTGCGTGTTTGGGAGTGTTCATTATGGGAGACTATTTCATGGTGGAGGTACTAAGCTGTGACATGTTATCTTTTCATCATGGAGACAGGCTATCAAACTGACCTGCTGTCACAGGAGAGTGCAAAGGGGTGTTTTTTTTTTTTTTTGCATAGGTTCAGCCTGAGCGTCCTTTGTGCCCAGAGATTGCATGACTACATATTGACTATTTTTTTTAAGTCCAATTGGTTTTAATAAAGCCTTATAAAATTATGATAGTTTTGGGTTCACCTAACTTAAAACTTTTAATTTTATATATTTATAATTGTATAATTATAGTAGCTGTAAATCTTTAAGCTATTTTTGCTATTTTTCTTTGAAAAGAAAACCTAATTTGATGGGGAAAATATGTCTATATATTTATAAATTTATATGGTGGAATAATAGATAATACTTAAATGTTTTACCATAAAGTATTTTTACCATAAACTATTTTTAAATTATATGTTATAATATTTAAAATAAACATTAAATTAATTTGGAAAATATACATGCAAAATTATAAATTCATTTTAAATTGTGTTAGAAATGTTGGCAAGGCAAGTAGAACTTGAACGCAGCATGTAGTATTGAAACGCAACCAGTATAGTTCGATTCACAAACAGATGACTCTTATGAGTCAGTTCTTTTTAATGAATCACAAAAAATACTGCATAACCAGTGTAGTCTGGTTTACAAGCAAGTAAATCTTCTGAGCCAGTAGTTTTTAAATCAATCAAAAACATACTGCGGAACCATTGTTTAGTCTGATTCATGAACAGATGACTCTTATGAACTGGTTCTTTTTTGTGAAGCTAAAATGTTTGTTGACACCAGGCCTGTGTTCAGCCCCGACAAAACAGTGCAATAGGGCTGTCAAAATGGCTGAAAAACCAAATTGTTTAAAATAATGTTTAACCTTATATAATTAAGTTGCTTAAACAATTAGAAACAAAACAGCATCATGCATACAAGTTTAATACAAAGCACGGAAAACTAATCACAAAGAGTAACGTTACTTTTTTCATTTAAAAACATGAGATGCAGTGGAATGGGGAGAGACCCGTCCCGCCATAAAGTTTTGAGACATGTTTTTTCAAAGTTGAACTTACAATAATTTTAAATGGCTTTCTAAATATCCGACTCTCTTTTGCGAGACACGAGTGCAACGGTGATAGATCTCCCTCTAGAAAATGCGATAAATATGCGTTCTGTGTGAACGGCTTGGTTCCAGTTTTGACATAAACAACATAATCTCCGCATTGATGTTCTCTTTTTCCGCAGTATTTTAAATGAACAATGTTTCCAGTGGGTTCAACTGGATAGGCTAAAAAAAAAAACATTAAAATGCAATGATACCTACCTACATCTTCATCGCATCTCGTGCGCCAGATAAAGCTGCCTGATGCACCCCAAAAATTTGAATGCAACGTTTTGCATTCGAATGTGGATTCTTATTTTAAATTCGACGAATATTCGAAATGCGAATTATTATTTTTTTATTTATTTATTTTTTTTGACAGCCCTACAGTGCAAAACGTTTTTTTAAAAAGAAACGGTGATGCATTGAACACTCTGTTCTGATGACGCAAGAGTTGCAACTATGGCAGCTGAGAAGGCCATTCTTTGTGTTCTTTTTGAAGAATTTTCGTAGCCTGATGAAATCGGTATAAATACATGTTTAATAAGCCTGTCACAATAACTTTTTGTTGTGCGATATATTGCCCCAGAAATAATTGCAATAAGCGATATTATTGTCATTTTAAAGACCATTTTATTCCACTGAATATATAATCATAATGTAACAGCAGCATAATGCAAGAAGGCCTACACACTTCCAAATGACAACAAACTTTTAATTCTTAAGAATATTTAGATCATGGAAATTATCAAAATATGAGATACCTTAAAAAACTTGAATAAATAGTAAATAAACACTTTCTAACAAAAAGTGCAAAGTAACAAGTAGGAAAAAAATGAAAAATGAACAAAGAACTTGTATGGAGATTTTTCCATCTACAGATTTTCCCCTGACCTTCTTTTCTCTGTAAATTAAGGGTGCACACTATTGCTGAAAAACACAATCACTACTTAGTAGTCAGATGTCCGCATGCACAGAGGCACAGATCCCTAAACAAGGCCATATCATTTTTTTGTAGAAGCTTTTTTTAAATGTGAACTAGCACATCATGATTATACCATGTTATGTACGAGAAGCTGCAAAAGACACAGGCACAAGTGGAATGCAAAAAACATGGTGACATTAATTTTTAAGTAAATATAATGGGCGTCACCAAAATATATTGAGGTCATGTACATATATTGTGCGATAAGTCGATATATTGATTATTGCGACAGGCCTAATGTTTAATACTGCAAAATACGCTCGACAAACATGTCTTCTAATATCTTCAATTGTTGCGTATACCCAGCTGCAGTGGACACATTTGTAAATGACTTTAGTTGGACCCATGTGCGAGCTGTCTCTTTAATACCGCGTGATTTATTTACATGTTGCTGCTGATTGGGCTGACATTTTTGACACACCCACCAAACAAGAGAAAACGTATCTCAAACCCCGTTGCACACCGTTTCCAGGAAACATGCCGTTCAACCTGGAAACCGTAGCAAAATGTTGTGCTCTGGTGTGAGCTTGAACGTGCCCCCCAACCATTGTGTAGTTTCATTCATGAATAAATCACTCTTATGAACAGGTCCTTTTCAGTGAGGCTAAACCATATGGTACAACCAGTGTAGTCCGATTCACAAACAGATGACTCTTATGAGCCAGTTCTTTTTAATGAATCACAAAAATACCGAGTCAACCGGTTCTTGACGCGTACAGCCCTATGATTTCCGCGATGCAGAAAACGCGGACGGAATAACGGAATCCAGTTATAAAAACGGAATTTACAGTTTAACACGGAATGTCATGGTCAAAGTTTGGATGAATTAATCAAAAGTAGGTCATTACACTTAAATCAAAGTGCCATATGGACTATATGGACTAGTATCTGTAAATATTAAGCTGCAAAAGTCGATTCAAATATGAATCCTGCATGTTCTGCGAGTCTCTGTGTGAATGAATGAATTTTGTTTACTACATACACTGAAGTGCGTGTGACGCTCGCAGTGATTTCAGCATCTACCGTCTCAATGAGGACATAAATACATGAACATCTTCAGAACTGCTCTGAGAGTCACTTCACGAGCATTTTACCGTTTCATTTGAGTAAAACCAGCATCATTTTAAAAGTATTCACTGCAACCCGTCAAAATAAAAGTTTGTTTTTACTTAAAGACATTGTGCCAGAAATACATTACTATTATTTAGTAGAATGTATGTGATACTACCACTACTGTTGAAAAAATTAATAAAACTTTATTTTTTAAGAAATAATCTCACAATATTTCTTCCATGTTTTAATTTTAATAGTAAATCCCCTTTATTTATCAAAAAAATAAAATGTGTTTAAATTTCATTAATTAAAAGACAAATTAAATTTGGCTGAAACTTGTTCACTGTTTTTCATACTTTTATTACTTGCGGAAAAACTTGAAACACAATTTTAAATAAGTATAAAGAATGACACTGATTTTTGTACATTTTACTTTTTTTTAATTTATTAATAAAAATAGTGTGTTTTTTAATAAGCATGTTTTTGTGTTTTGCTTTTGTACCGAAATTGGTACAGAGAACCGTGAATTTTCACTGGTATCGGTACCGAATACAGACATTTTGGTACCGTGACAACACTAGTCTGATTCATAACCAGATGAATCTTCTGAGCCAAATTATTAAAACATCCATTATATAGTTTGATTCATGAACAAGTGACTTTTATGAACAGGTTATTTTCAGTGAAGCTAAACAATATGGTACAACCAGTGTAGTTCGATTCACAAACAAATGACTTGTGAGCTGGTCCTTTCAATGAATCATTAAAAGACTCTCAAATGTGTCTGTTAAATAAAAAGCATTTGGATCATATCAAATTGAGAGCCTGTGAATTGGAATTGAATTGAATCAGAAAATATGTGTAGATTCCCATACCCTAATTGCCAAGCTGTCGTTTTGTTTCTTGAAAATTGGTGTAGTCATGTTTTGCCCCATGAGCCAATCATTTGTTCTGTAAAAAATCTGACCGCAAGTTTGAAAGTTGTCAGTGGTTGACCTCTGCTTGTGCCGTACTCTGTGAAAGGTCATTTCTCTGCTGTAGTACAAGACTTTTGCTTATCATCAAATGTCATGGCATTGTCAGTCTTATTTCCCGGATAAAGCTCAAAGCGTATCTCATTTGGTCAAGTTTGGACTGTCTTTCTGCACTATGTAAAACAGCATGCCTAAAGCTTCTGCTCTTCCTGTCTTATTTTAACAAACAAAATCATCAGAATGTTTCCTTTTATCTCATCAAGAAGAGTTATTGTTTTGACCTCTTCTCAAACAGGCATGATTGAGGAAACCGCCTCTTGGTTTTTGAACCAAACTTGATGGTTTTCCTAGCCCATTCGTCGTAGGAAAAGATCAGTGGTTTTAAGTCATTTTGTTTGTGTTGTCCATCTGATCTACTTCCTGTTATGTTTATGAAATATAACTTTCAGAATAAGCCAGATGGCAAGGCCTGAGCATTTTGTGCTTCATCAAAGGTGAAGCGTCAGGAACGTCTGCGCATGAGACACATGAGGGGTTGTAGGGGTCATGGGACGCCACATAGTACGCTGTCTATAGGCACAGTTATGTTTTGCTTTTTCCAGCAAAAGTTTTTATCAATTTATGGCTGTCTTGGAGTTTACTGTATTATCATTTTCATTTCATTTAGTTATTTAGCAGACGCTTTTATGAAGTGACTTACAAAAGAGGAAAATAGAAGCAATCAAAATCAACAAAAGAGCGACAACATGCAAGCGATATGACAAGTCTCGGTTAGCCTAACACAGTACACATAGCAAGGTTTATTTTCTTTTTTTATTTATTTTTTTTAAAGAAAACAAGTAGATAGAATATAGATAAAAGAAACCGTTTTTTTTTTTAAACCAGAAGAATATAGAAAAAAGAAAGCTAGTGTTAGTTTTTAAAGAAAAAGTAGCATAGAATAAATATGCAATTGATAGAGGGTCATGGGTGTGTGTGTGTGTGTGTGTTTTTAAATAAAAAGAAGACAGATAAAATAGAATTAGAATAAGGAGTGATAGAGTTAGAGGGTCAAATAAAGATGGAAGAGATGTGTTTTTAGCCGTTTCTTGAAGATGGCTAAGAATTCAGTTGCTCGGATTGAGTTGGGCAGGTCATTCCACCAGATGGGAACAGTGAATGAAAAAGTCAGTGAAAGTGATTTTGTGCCTTTTTGGGATGGCACAATAATGCGTCGTTCACTTGCAGAATGCAAGCTTCTAGAGGGCACATAGGTCTGAAGTACTGAATTTAGGTAAAGGGGTGCAGAGCCAGAGGTGGTTTTGTAGGCAAACATTAATGCCTTGAATTGTATGCGAGCAGCTATTGGTAGCCAGTGCAAATTGATGAACAGAGGTGTGACATGCGTTCTTTTCGGTTCATTAAAGATTAATCTTGCAGAAGCATTTTGGATTAATTGTAGAGGTTTGATGGAATTGGCTGGAAGACCTGCCAAGAGAGCATTGCAATAGTCAAGTCTGGACAGAATAAGAGCTTGAACAAGGAGTTGTGTTGCGTGTTCCGAAAGAAAGGGCCTGATCTTCCTAATATTGTATAAAGCAAATCTGCAGGACCGGGCAGTTTTAACAGAGTGGTCTGAGAAATTCAGCTTATCATCAATCACAACTCCAAGGTTTCTGGCTGTTTTTGAAGGAGTTATGGTTGATGAGTCTAACTGGAAGGTTAAATTGTGATGAAGTGATGGGTTTGCTGAATCTACAAGCAGTTCTGTCTTAGCTAGGTTGAGTTGAAGGTGACGGTCCTTCATCCAGCAAGAAATGTCTGTTAGACATGTTGAGATGCGAGTAGCTATCGTCGGATCATCAGGATGGAATGAGAGGTAGAGTTGAGTGTCATCAGCATAGCAGTGATACGAAAAGCCATGTTTCTGAATGACAGAACCTAGTGATGTCATGTAGACAGAGAAGAGAAGTGGTCCACGAACTGAGCCCTGAGGCACCCCAGTAGCTAGATGTTGCGACTTGGATACCTCACCTCTCCAAGATACCTTGAAGGACCTATCTGAGAGGTAAGACTCAAACCACTGGAGTGCGGTTCCTGAGATGCCCTTTCTCAATAGGGTTGACAGGAGGATCTGGTGGTTGACTGTATCAAAAGCAGCGGACAGATCCAGCAAGATAAGTAATGAAGACTTGGAAGCCGCTCTGGCAAGTCTTAGGGCTTCAACAACTGAGAGCAAGGCAGTTTCGGTCGAATGTCCACTTCTGAAGCCAGATTGGTTGCTGTCCAGGAGGTTGTTCTGTGTGAGAAAGGCAGAGACTTGGTTGAACACAACTCGTTCAAGTGTTTTTGCAATGAAAGGTAGAAGGGAAACTGGTCTATAGCTCCCTAAAAGAGTTGGGTTAAGAGTGGGTTTCTTAAGAAGTGGCGTTATACGAGCCTGTTTAAAAGCTGAGGGAAAAACTCCAGTGTGAAGGGATGTGTTAACGATGTGAGTGAGTGCAGGTACAACTGCAGTAGAAATGGCTTGAAAGAGATGAGATGGAATAGGATCAAGCGGACAAGCAGTAGGATGGCTGGAAAGGATGAGTTTAGAGACTTCTGCCTCAGAGAGTGGAGCGAAGAATGTAAACGAGTTGTTTGCTGGTAAGATGTGTTTGACAGTTTGAGGTGTGGAGAATTGTGCAGTGAGGTTTATAATTTTATTAATGAAGAATGTGGCAAAGTCGTCAGCTGTTAGAGTTGATAAAGGAGGGGGAGGAGGAGGACAAAGGAGGGAGGACAATGTTTTAAAGAGCATGCGAGAGTTAGGAGAATTGTTAATTTTGTCGTGATAGTATGTCCTTTTAGCAGTGGAGACATTAGCAGAGAAGTCAGAGAGGAGTGATCGATATAAATTAAGGTCAGTAGGATTTTGTGATTTGTGCCATACCCTTTCTGCAGCCCTGAGCTTAGAACAATGTTCGCGGAGAACATCAGATAGCCAAGGTACAATAATATACAATAATAAGGTATAATAATAACACTAGTAAAAATTTTATTTGAAAACAAAATATTGATGTTAAAAAAATTATGTACACTACCAAGGCTACATTTATTTGATCAAAAATACAGTAAATAAATTATATTATTAAATATTAATGCAATAACTGTTTTTATTTTAAATTTATTTTAAAATGTAATTTATTCTGTGATCAAACCTGAATTTTCAGCAGTCTTTACTGTTACATGATCCTTCAGAAATCATTGTAATATGCCAATTTACTGATCAAGAAGTATTTATTATTATTATCAATGGTAAAAACAGTTGAGCTGCCTAATATTTTGTAGAAAACCATGATTTTTTTATATATAATTTTTTTAAAAGATTTTTTTGAGTAGAAAGTTCAAACACATTTGTTTGTAATAGAATTCTTTTCTAACATTATAAATGTTTTTACTGTCAATTTAGTGCATTCTTGATAATTTCTTTAATAAAAAATAATACTTTTGAACCATAGTGTATGTATTTATAAATGTATATTTATATAATAGAATAATAACTAATATTTTAAACATGTCAGGGCTCGACAATAAGGACTGCCCGATGGCCCGGGGCCAGCGTGAAAGACGTTCGGGACAGTTGTTACTTGCCCGATCGGGCCACTGCAGCGTTGTCGCGAAATTGTATTATTTGCATGTGTTTTTAAGCCTTGTTAATTTAAAAATTCAAGCGATTAAAAAGCATTTGTGCGTGAAAGACAACTCCATTCAGTGCTCACGCACTGTGTTCTGTCCTGTGTGAACAGCGCACGCACAGACAGCCGTGTCTCTGACTCACGATCCGCCTGAAGGCGCAAATACATACAAGAGTATGTCAACATACACGTCCTGGTAAGTAACTTTGTAGCTTTAACAATGATTAATCTAATTTCTACAGCGGAGTACAGATGCACCGATCGACCGGACATTTTTTGTTTTATTTCAAACTATCTTCTGTTCCGTGTAGGGCTGTCGTGATAACCGCAATATCGCAATACCGCGCTATTGACGAGCATAACTGCAGAGGAATGCAACAACCGCAGCAACCGCGATATTTGTGTGTTTTCTTTTTTTGTAAGGTTATGCCCTTCTCGTTTTATACTTCGTGCATGTGTACTGAATATTAAATAAGTTAATAATGATAACATAATGTGTACCTTCCTGATTTGTACAAAGGCTCAGTAGATTTGCACTTAACAAGCCTAACAGACAGCGAATGAGAGAGAGATCGACTGAGCACGTGTGATTACCTGCGTCTGTCCTTCAGGCTGAGTCATGTATATTTGTGAAAACAGGTTGTCATGTCCAAGGAAAGCTAAATCTCTGTCTGAGCATCGACACTCTGCTGGTCAGCTGAGCCTTTAAAAGTGGCGCTCAAAGTTAAAATGATTTCAACAGCGTGTTTCATTACATCTCTCTTTGAATGAATCAGCGTTTTTGAACGTGTAGTTGAATGAACAATTTAAAGACTCACTCAAAGACAGTCCCTTACCGCCACCGTGTGGCGTAACAATGAAACTGCACTGACTGACAGCCCGTCTAGAACACGCAGGTGAAATATCAACAGAAAAAGTCTCTTGTCCAGTCAGATTCGAGGATCAGTGCTAACTGTTATATAACAATAGCCTAACAATTTTATTGTCAGGTTCAAGTTTTGTTATGTGAACCGTTATTTTGTCATTCTCTTATGTTTACTTCACTTCCTCTTTCAACGTGATTTCGTTTCGGTTTCTGAAGTCCTTACATCGTAACACATACACACAGATATTGTGTGTATATTAGGGCTGCACGATATATCGTTTCAGCATCGATATCGCGATGTGCGCATCCGCGATAGTCACATCGCAGGATGTGCGATGTTTAGTAGGCCTGATCGTTATATTTATACTGATCGTTTTCTTTGCTCACACACAGACACCGTGTCTACTCCGGACGCGACAGCTGCACAGAGATACCCATTTTTAAATAAATTTAGTAGCAGAGCTACTGCAAGCGATTTTCAGTGCTGGAAATCCATTTATCCTTTGTTGAAACTTCCGCGTCGTCGAGGAGAGCACATCACGGATGTTTAGCAACGGCAGGCGCCAGGAAAGCGCAAGCTCCCGAGCGCTTTGGAAAGGAGGAGGAAGTGGCGCGGCGGGAGTTTTCCACGCGTTTGCAGATGTGAACGGCCCCAAAGTCTTTCTACACTGGATGCGACAAAGCGACCGTTGCCAATCGTGTCAACTTTGTGTCAGTACGTCATAAATAGAGCGAGGCATATCAGTTTACTGGCGGGGATTCGTTGTGTCGCGCCGCGTCCAGTGTAGTACGACACATATGCGCGAAACCGTGTCAAAATGCATGTCTCCAAGTATCCTTGTAAAAAAACAAAAAACAGTTGCTTATGTCTTAGGTAAACAATTGAGAAAGAAAGAGGATAACAATAACAGCAGTTTAATGTCTCTGTTGCTTTCTGTGTCATAATCAAACAACAAAACAGAGAAAAATCACTTTTGTAGCTTTAACACAGATTTATTAGATTTAATTTATACAATGAAGACTGTGTTATGCAGTGTTATTTTACATTTTTTTTATTCAATTTCTGCACCTGAATACCTTTGGACTTAAAAATACAAAGCACTGTTTATTTCATTTGTATCTTTGTTCTATTATATTTATCTATGCTTGTAAATTGTTTATTTCCTATGCTGATTTACTCACCTACAAAATCAATATTTTTTTTCTCTCCAAATAGAGCTATTCAAGTCATTTGGTGATTTGTTTTTTTTTTTTTTTTTTTCATATCGCAATATATATCGCAGAAAAACAAAATATCGCAATGTGAGTTTTTTCCAATATCGTGCAGCCCTAGTGTATATATATATGGCGATAATACCGCATACCGCTCTTTTGAGCCACTCAAAATTACCGCAAGGGAAATTCCTTCACCGCGACAGCCCTAGTTCCGTACTTGTACACAAACTGCACTGCAATCATTTTCCCAAATGCCATTTGTGTGGAAATATTACGTTATTATTATAATTAGTCTGTAAACGGCCGTTAACAGAGGCCAGAGACGATGAAGACGGACACAAAGAGGAAAAAATACTGTAGCAGTCAGAGCAAGATCACTGTTCACGATGCGTGAAATACAGGAAGAAAATCCAAATATTGACTTTTATATGAATGTGTTTCTGAGGGGAACTGGCTGTTTTTAGAAATGGCGATTTCTTTTCATTTTGTCTCCGTATAATGCATTTAAATTAGTGTTAATAAGCACAGCACTGCTTAACCAAGGAAACGCTGTATCACCGTTCCATGAGTGCCACCTGCTGTCAGAGAGTGAAATTGCGTCTCATTCAGCCTGTCTGCTGTTTCTGTTTCATTTTATGTAGCATAATTTCACAAACCTAAAGTCAGGTCATTCTGTTTTTGCCTCAGATTTTGAAATTATACAGTCTAATATAAATCAAACATTGCACGTTTGTTTTGTTTTGTTTTGTTTTTTTCAATTCATGATTAAACTGCAGTGGCTGCCTCGATCATCTACAAACATAAAAACCTAAAAGCATCGTTTCATTTCTATCTTTGTGCTATAGACCTATGTTTATTTGTGCTATTACTTGTGCTATACACTTTTAATAATGTTTAAACTTTATATTTGTTTATTTTTGGCTAGTGATTTTTGCTGTGGTATCAAAATTGAAATAGAGAATTGTAAAATTTATTATATGTATTTATTATAATACAAGATAACAAAGATCAAAAACAATGATAACAGCAACTATTTTATTTTTTGTGTCAGGACCAGTGAAAATGTTGGCAGGGCAAGTAAAAATTTGGACCACTGGCCCTACTGGGCCAGTAGAAAAAATCCTTAGTATTGATCTCTGCATTTATTATAATTATTTAAAGTTTATATTTTTTGTAAATTATATTTTTATAATTTTTAAAATAAATATTAAATTATATAAAATTAAATAATGTAAAATATTAAACAATAATTAAATATTAAATAATGTAAAAATTATAATTTTTTAAATTATAAAATATAAATGTACAATTATAATTTTAAATTTATTTCAAAAAATATTTTGGAAGTGTTGGCAGGGCAAATCCTGAATATTGTGCCAAACTTTTCTTTTGAGTCAGATTTATTCAGCTTCATTGTTAGATCGATTTGTTGCATCAGTCCTGATATGAATGTTCTTTCACTCGGTTTATTAGTGCTTCACTTTATGAATGGATCTGCAATAGTTTTTAATTCAGTGCACGCAAAATTGCATATGTTAGGAACTTTATAAGCGAGTGGTTTGACTACCCGCTCCAGGTTGCTGGATGTCAATTCATAATGAAGCACCACTTGAATTTAAAGAATGCCACTTTGAAGCAGCAGATACATATGCTCTCACTTTCAAACGCATCCTGTTGGATGTGGTTGTGGCAGACACTTCCCTGGATCCAGCCTCGGGGGACACGCTGATGAAACTGTTTGTTTTTGCCTGTATGTCAGTGGCGTCCTCAGAACGTTCTGTCTCTTCTCCTCTGCTCCTCTCTGCCCAGGCAAGAGGCCCTCAAAGATCCACGTCAGTGGGCTTTCAGGCGGCAATGGCCCCTTGCCCCGGTCCCTCGGGGAGGCTGGCAGAGTCTGGCTGAAGATAATGGCAGACCAGGAACATTTTCAGGGAGGACAGCTGCAAATTGGCATAAGCTGTGCCTCCTCTGCGCAGGTGTGACTCAGCCAAATTCTTCCAGACATCTCGCGCTCCCTAAACGCAGAGCTGCTAGGGTCCCTGAACTCCCAACACAGTCTCACAACTTCTTTTGGCACTGGTGTGATTTACCTGTTTAATATTTTCCCGAACAGGGACACTATTGCCAAGCAACGGTGGTTTATTTCCTTATTTCCGTCTCTAGGGCACAATCTATTATCTGTGTTCATGACGAAGCTTGACAGGTACTACCTGTAAACTGGGTTGCCAGATTGATCTGGTTTGCCTGGCTGGATCTGTTGTCCAAGAATGGATGGCAAACTTGTGTATGATGTCTGTGTTTTTAAATGAGTCTTTTAAATGACTGAATCATTCTTGTTTACTTCCATACACTGAATCATACTTGATGTTTTTTGCAGTGTGTGAATGCTTTGAATATTATTTGATTACATACTTTGAACAAGCATTTCATTATTTGAACCTACTGAATGAATATGATTCAGAGTGACACTGAATGAGTCATCTTGTTTGTGAATGAACTAAATGAATGAAACATCTTGTTTGTCTCCACTCTTTTCGGAGTCTCATTGTAGATTTCTAGACACATTTTAGTAAAGCATTCATTGTTCTGGTGTGAACTTCTGGTGTGAATTTATAAGGAATCGGTAGAGTATATGATTCAGTGAATCACTCAAAATGTGCAAAACTTTACTTGTTGCCACATGGTAATGATATAACAAGAAAGTGTTATTTTAGTATCATTGATATACTATTATAGTTTTTGTTAATATTATGAATTAGATTTTATTTAAATATTTTTGTTTTCATTTTAATGTTAAAATTTTAATCATTTTGATGTGTTTTAGCTATTTTAGTACATTTTAAACAAAACAAAAGATGAGAAATGTTGCTTTGGCAACTAGCTGAAATAATTATTTTTTTAAAAATTAAGTTATCATTTATGTTGTTTTGAATATCGAATGTTTTTGTATTGTTTTAGTTTTAGTTTTAGTTAAAGGTAATAATAAGCCTGTCTTTGAATGAATATTTTTGGTGAATTGACTCAAATGATTTGGAGCATTGAGATGAGTCATAATCATCACCACTAATAAGAATCAGGACCTGAATTTCGTTTTGGAAAAATTCCCCCCTTAGGTGACTCTTATAGTTGGGATATTTTAATTTGAGGGGGAATTATGTGTTGCTTTATATTTTTATATTGTTAGGAAGGTACAAAAATTTGCAAGCACACAACTCTAGATGGTAATTTTATTGTGCAATAGCTTGTACAGCACAAGGAAACGTGATTTCAAACTTTGAATTGAATTTATTTGAACTAAAAAAAGACAAATTACAAGCTATAGCACCAATAAACACAAGAGAGTAAATATACAAATGAAAAGTACAGAAATTGAATAAAGTACTCAAAAAAAAAAAAAAAGTAGGGGTGTAATGGTACACAAACATGGGAAGAATGTGGGAAACTGCTCTGTTTCCCACGTTCTTCACAATATCTTCCTTTGCGTTCAGCAGGACAAAGACATTCATACAGGTTTGGAACTACCTGAGAGTAAGTAAATGATGACAGAATTTTCATTTTTGGGTGAACTATTCCTTTAATGCGCGCGCGACTGTTTTACTTTAACTTTCGAGATTCGCGATCACATGTTTATACTATGGAGTGGCAGCACTTACCACACATTTTACAAGTTTAGATGTTTGTCAGTGGTCCTCAGGATTAGAGGTCGACCGATTCATCGGTTTTGCTGATTAATCGGCACCGATAGTTGATTTGCGGAGCTATCGGTTATCGGCAAAAATCCATGCCGATAGTTTTCCGTGTTGCGTCTGTTGCTGGAGTGGTTGAGAATGGTCTGCTGTCATTATACAGTAGGAGAGCGGCCTCTAGAGGCGGAAATCACTGACAGCACGTGTTGTTTGTTTTGGCATGTGACACAGCGCGCTGCACAGAGCGGGAAACTTCAAACGCGCATTTAAATGCAGCCGACAGAAAATCCTGCCGTGGAACAGAGCGCCATTCACATGGTTTTCCATTAAATAACATTATAGCCTATTTGTCTCAAATCATTGTTAATGTACATAATGACTTCACCCTAGGCTATAAATTATGTATTGTGCATTTTTCAGCAAAACATTTGTCCTTCTGTGGCTCTAATACAGTCTGTATGCTTCATATAGAGAGCTGTAATACAGATCGCGCTTTCTCTTTCCGTTTGCTCCGTTTTTTAAACACCGAAATTCAAACTCATTTATGCCACATTTATGCTTGAATTGAACGTGACTCATCTGGTGTGTGTGAAACCCGTGACTTCTCCAAGACGCAGCGCGTTTTGCACAGTGTGTCACTTGCATATTTATTTTATATTTTGATTAGATAATCATGCAGTGTTCTAAAATAGCAGCAAATAAAATGTGAGAGTACACATACAATATCAATAACCTGTGCATGTAATTTTAATATGGCCTTGTGTAGGTATTTCAAGATGGCCATTTTTAAGCATGACTGTTGAAATGAAATGGTAATACTTAACAATAAGAGTCCATTTGTAACATTAATGAAAGCTGTAGAAGTATTGTTCCTTGTTAGAGTATGTTCATTTCATTTCAACATTTACTCTTATTAATAGGCTTCATCTTTAAATTTTAAAGTTTCTTCTTTTAACATTAGTAAACTATGAAATAACTTTAATAATCAATATAGTAATTAATATTAATACAAAAATCATTTACAAAGTATGGTTCAGTACTGTTACTGCTTTTTTAAAAATAGTAAAACTCTATTTAGTTTTCGTTCAGTATCCATTTTAGAAACTATCGGTTAATTAATCTGTATCGGCCAGCGTGGTCCAACCTAGCTATCGGTATCGGTAAAATCCACTATCGGTCGACCTCTACTCAGGATCTGCAAATCATTCGCCATCGTCCAATCAGTCATCTCTCCTTACTCTGTTGCTGGTCAGTGAAATTGCATGGACTGTAATGTGTCCATATGTCCCTTTAGTGGCTCCGTAGAACGTGTTAATCATTTTCCGTGCCTTTCCCAGTACGGATTCAGCACACCTCTAATTCAGTCGGGGATATTTGTGGTCCGCACAGAACTCTTATTTGACATTGTTCTTAGTTGCAAGCCTACAGTGTGTGCGTGAGACATTGTGTTCTTCTGTTGTCTTTGACAGCTTTTAAGTGCATTATTGGCAGCGCTACCCTCTGCAGACATGAATGCGTCACCACCGCGTCAGCACCGAAAACATGGGGATTTTTTTTAGAAAATAATCGCACAACCTATTCGATATTCTATGAATAAATCAATAATCGAATATTCGAAAACCGTGACCCATCCCTATTCTGCATGACCTTATTCTACATCCCTAATCCTACCCAATACCTAAACTTAACAACTACCTTACTAACTATTAATAAGCAGAAAATTAGGAATTTTTTGAGGGAAAAGTTGTAGTTAATAGTGAATAAGTGTTCCCTATTCTAAAGTGTTACCACAAATTCTTATCAAAAGTAACAATGTATAAAACTGTAAGTTTCCAATAAGGTTTCACTTGTGGTTAAAACAATGCTTCCATGCAAAAGTGGTTGTCGTCATGTCAGGGCGTTTTGGATGGTTGCCACAGCATTGCTATGCCATTGCTAAGACGTTCTGTTATTTAGAATTTGCTAAATGTAAGAAATCGCAGTGGTGGAGCATCACCAATATTGCACCATATGGTTTATTTTATGCACCATTGTTTGGACAAATGGTTAGTTTCAATCTATTGGTTGAGCACTGAGGCATAGGGAATTTCAAACAGGGCAATATGGAAGTGCCACAGTGTTTATACTCTTTGGGGAAATCCACCTACGAATGCCTTACTTTAAGTCATCACTGTACATTAATATACAGATACAGATATTACCCACAGCACCTATAAAGAAGGATTTCTCATGAGAAATGTTCATGATGTGTTTGTGGAAGATAATCTCACACCTGCCTTCATTCTTGAGTGACCTGATGGTGAAACTCAGCCGTCTTTGTTTGGCTGCCGATCGTCTCAGAGCAGAGAGGTCACCGATGTTTTCCTCGTTTCTCTCATTACTCTATTCACCCAAACACTCCTTTCATCTCCTGTCCTAATCTGGACTGCCCCACCGTTATGAAACATTAATAGTCCTCTACACCCCCCCTTTCAGTGTTTCATCTCAAGGGGGAAGAGAAATACAGACGAAAGCGTGGGTTTACTCAAACAGTGATAGAAAAACAGCCGATCGCACAGATACAGTGGAACGCTCCGCTGAAGGAATGACCAATAGAAATCATGTTTCTCTCCATTTGGTGTGTTTGTCTTGAGTTGCATCAGGAAGTGTCTAGGCATTGCTCATCAATATGCTATGTTGGATTGTTTGCCCACTTCCCAAATTTGGGAATACACTACAAGATCTTTTTCTCACACACTGATGTTGATGTTTTTTTTTTTTTTTGTTTTTTTTTGGGGTTTTTTTTGTCTTCTAACACAATGGGAAGATTTTGTGATCCATCCTTGCAAGGCTGAACAATTTGGGGAAAACTTCAGTGTTCACACTTACATATACTGTACACTTTACAAGAATCTTTTAGTAACCATACATTGAACAGATTTGAAATCTCTTTCCACTTGACTTTTCAGATTCCCACTATTTTTGACGAATTCAAAATAATAATAATAATAGTAATAATAATAATAATAATAATAATAATATTATTATTATTATTAAATAATATATTGTAACAATACTGTTGTAGTGTTAAATAAAAATAATTAAATTAAAATTATTATATATTGCAACTCTAAAAAGGCAGTACTACTATATAAATCTTAATTTCTTCATTTTCTAACATTAAACCCTCAATATTTTATTTCGGCAGTTTGGCAAAATAAATATGTGACCCGTGCTGGCAAAATGAGTCGGAATGCGCAAATGTTCAAAAATAAGTTCTTTTTATTTTCACATTCTCCATTAAAATACCTTCAAAATGATATATGACTTGTTGGAATCGGACGGAAAATGACTGAGCTACAGCCGTTTGAAGGCAATAGAGGCAGCAGATCTGATTTCGAGAAAAATTAAGTTAAAGATTCCAAAGCAGAATCACCAAGCAACGTTGCATATTTTCCTCCAGTTCTTTTCTTAATAATAATTACTATATTATTAATCACAATATAGCTATTTTTATTTTATCTTTGTTATTAAAAATAAGAACAAAGATGCAGATAAACAGTATTTAATCAAGAGCAGCGAGTGATTCCATCTTTTCTTCCATCAGCTGATTCCATCAGTTTTACCAGGGAAGAACTGCTGAACATTCAGCAGAACACACCACAAAATCTTCTCATCTATAGCACAACTGTACATGCCACTTATTTATCTCTCAATTTATTTTTTCAAATTTTTGTCTATTTATATTTACATGTGTAATTTTTTATTCTCATTATATTTTTATTGTCTGTGTGCTGTTGTTGTCTCTGTGTACTGGAAGTTTATGACACAAAAACAAATTCCTTGTATGCACAAGCATTCTTGGCAATAAAGCTCTTTCTGATTCTGATTCTGATTCTAATGTGCATATATTATGTATATGTATGTGTGTGTGTGTGTATATATATGTATACACAGACACACACAAACAAATACATATATGCATACATATGTGGCTCATCCAATCAAATATTTGTAATAATATTTAAAAGATTTGTGTTAGGCCTCTGTGTTTATATATATATATATATATATATATATATATATATATATATATATAAGAACAGGCCTATGTATTTGATGATTAACATTCTGTGAGCTTCTCTGTTCAGTGTTTTGCAGGGAGACATTGAGTTTTCTATTGAGTTCATTCTGCAGTCCTGCTAGGGGGTATTTTCATTGCGCTTCTCCCCCCGTCATTCCCATCACCATGACATTACCAAAGTTTCTAGACCTCTGGAGTATTAATTGCCCCCCACTTTTCCACCCACCCGACTCCTTTCATCTTGGCTGCTGTTTGCGTCAGTATCCGTAGTTATTATCCTCACCACATAGCCCTGCTTGTGCTCCTTTGTTCCTCTGATATTCCTTCTCTCTTCATTCATTTCTCTACCTGCGATCGGTCACATTCCACACGCCGATAAGTGGACGCACATCTCTTTGTGAAAGCTCTGTCCTGGTCGTTCATTAGAATTCGTTTGGTGGCATATTACTGACCGGTCTCTGAGTGTACGAGGCTCTGGTAATGACAGAAAGGGCAAACTGTTTGTGAAACTCATTTGCATTTGTACTAAAATGATGCACTGTGGACTGCATTCACTCACTGGCATTATTGCTGCCTTCATACTGATATTGGGACATCAGTTTCTTGATGGTTTGGGAAGGATAAATTAGATGTGTGATAAATCAGCTTTAACTGGTCTTGTCTCTTAATCAGTATCTGACACTCAGGGTTAAAGGGGCATTTGATGAACTGTTTGAAATTGAATGCAGAGGTCACTACTAGTCAATACTGGCTGAACTCGGCTGATCAAATAGCTGGTCTCTGGTTTTACATGCTGTATTGATTGTCCAGTTGATTGTGAAGCATATTCATGTTAGATTATATGCATATTAGTATATATTGCACAAAAATGAGTGAGGTTTGCAAACCTGAATGGAAAAAAAATGAAACTTTATTAGTTCCCAATTATTCAATTTACATTATTGAGTTAGCAACCCATTATAAAATGATGCAATATCTAAACTTTTATTAATTTTTAAATTATTTTTCTAAAAGTTTTCTCACTTTTTTGTGACCAACAATAAAAAAATAAAATTAATAATAGTAATTATTATTATTATTATTATTATTATTATTAAAGCATTTAAGTTTTTTTTTTTTTTTTACTTTATGTTGACATTAATTTGGGGATTTATTGTGTTATGATGAAAACTGAGTTTAATTGGTTCTTTCTTCACAACCATAATATCATAATAATATTAATATTTATAAATATGTAAATTATTTACATTATTTATTTAACCACCCACTGTAAAATTATCCAGCATCTAATTTTTTTGTTGTTAATTTTTTATTTCTACTTAATGTTATCTCATTTTTTTGTGGCTAACATTAAATAACAACAAAATAATAAAAATAAAATGAATAATAAATGTAGTAATAACAATAATAATAATAATAACTATTATTATTATTATTATTGAAACATTTCCACTAATTATATTTACTTTATGTTGGCATTAATTTGGGGATGTTTTAATGTCTTAATATGATGATAATAATAATATTATTATATAATTTAATATATATAAATATATTTATATACGTATTGTTCTACATTAGGTCTCAAATATTGTGATATTTGTTTTTGAACAGCAACAACAAAAGTTTTAATGTTAATTTGTAGATTTAAGACTGCAAGTCAAAAGTCATTTGAAACTATTCAGCTACATTTGCATTATTTTTTTTAAATATCTGAATAGATTAGACTAGACTAGAATGTTTATAGAACATTATCTAGTGAATTATACCTCAAATCATGCAACACTCAAAGTTAGGGCTGCAACAACTAATCGATAAAATTGATTATTATCGATAATGAAAATCATCAACAACGATTCTCACTATCGATTAGTCGGGTCTGCCCACAATGCATGTCCAACTTCAGCCGGTCGCGTCAAATTAACGTTACAGCACTGAATAACGCATTTATATGGCCAAAATGCATCTAAAAATAGTGGAGGAAACAGAATGAGATGCTGCGGGAGAAGTACGTGATCCAAGCTGCCCAAAACATGAGAATTCTTTATCTTAAGCTTTAAGCTAATGCATTAGCGTAATGGCTTGTCTTGTCAGACGCTTTGACAGATGTGTGTGCGTCCTCAGCGCAAAAACTTTGAGTTTATGATCATATCCTTATCTGTAAATGTCTCAAATTCACGCGAGCATTTCCATTTTTGCATAAAGTTCCGTCCTGACAGTCTGCGTTAAGTTTAAATCTTTACTGAATGAGGGCGGCGGGCGCTTGAACGCGCGTCAGAGAGGGATTAATATTCACCACAAAAACATTCATTGTGCTGAAATATCTGTTGTTGAACGTTAAATAAAAGTTTAAAAGTCAACATGTAGTGCACGTGTTTTATGAGAGTAGGAACTGTAAAGGGATAACTGCGTATAGTTGTCTGAATATAAATATCAGATGCTTCATAGCCGCCTTTTACAGGATAAAGAAATTACAGTAAACGTGACTGTAATCAAAAAGTTGGTTAACACTGAGTTTGTGTTTTTATTCGTCTTTTATTATCTTTATTATTATCTTAATTTTTGATGAAGAGATTTAAACTATAGGCCTATATACAGTGCTTAACAAATTTATTAAGACAAATGTATTTAAGGTTTATAACAAATAATGTAAGCTTTGTGCCACTGCTGCTCTAAACTAACAGTATTGGTGTTTACTAAAATCATTTTTTAGCTATCTGTATTGGTTAGTCCTCCAATATGCGTAGTAGGGCTGCAACTAATGATTATTTTGATAATCGATTAGTTGGCCGATTATTTTTATTTTATTTATTTTTTATTTTTTATTTTTTTTCGATCAATTGATTAATCGGATTAAAAAACTACATTTTCTTCTTTTTTTATTTTATCGACAAAAACACTTCTGCATTCTGCCCAATGTCCTTCAAACAAATGTGCCAACTGAATGCTATGAAAACATACAATGCTTAAAAGTTTATTATACCACCTGTCATAATAAAGAGAAAACACAAATATTTTAGGAATCTGTCAAAGAATTGTTTAAATCTAAAAATGTTATTGTCATGTATTGGGCAAATAACAAACTGAAACAACTAAATATTTATTCACATAATAAAAAAAAAAATGGCCTCCTGCCTTTCATAACAGCATGCATTCTTGCTGGCATTGTTTAGCTACTTTTTGACTGTAACTGGGTATCTGAAAAAATCTTTCATAGATCTTTCATAAATAACAGAAATAATTATATTATAGCATTAGAAATAGCCTACTGTTACTAAAGAGCGTACGCATATTGGAGGACTAACCAATACAGATGGCTAAAAAATGATTTTAGTAAACACCAATACTGTTAGTTTAGAGCAGCAGTGGCACAAAGCTTACATTATTTGTTATAAACCTTAAATAAATTTGTTTTAATAAATTTGTTAAGCACTGTATATAGGCCTATAGTTTAAATCTCTTCATCAAAAATTAAGATAATAATAAAGATAATAAAGATGAATAAAAACACAAACTCAGTGTTAACCAACTTTTTGATCACAGTCACGTTTACTGTAATTTCTTTATCCTGTAAAAGGCGGCTATGAAGCATCTGATATTTATATTCAGACAACTATATACGCTGTTATCCCTTTACAATTCCTACTCTCATAAAATACGTGCACTACATGTTGACTTGTAAACCTTAAATTAACGTTCAACAACAGATATTTCAGCACAATGAATGTTTTTGCGCTGAATATTAATCCCTCTCTGACATGCGTTCACGCGCCCGCCGCGCCGGTGTTCTGTCGATTTGTGCTACCCTGTCAGATTTTGCTACCTCCCATTAAAACAGTAGGTAGCACAATTTGACAACGAAAAATGCTACCTGTCAAAATATGTTTTATTAATGTCTACACCTACCACAACCCTAAACCTACCATTACAGTAATTATGTGTTATATTCGCGTTTGTGGCTAGATGGGATACAGCTACCGGAAACCAACAATAAATAATTTTTTCTACCTATTAGATTGTGTTTTATTAATGTCTACACCTACCCCAACCCTAAACCTACCCTTACAGTAATGCAGATACATTAAATACTGTTGTTCAGTGTGAGAAAAAGGATACAATATTGACGTGCGCAGTAAACCCTGGTAGGAAAATCTGACGGGTAGGATAAAATGTCAGGACACCGGCGCTCGTTCAGTAAAGATTTAAACTTAACACAGACTGTCAGGACGGGACTTTATGCAGAAATGGAAATGATCGCGTGAATTTGTGACATTTACAGATAAGGATATGACCGTAAACTGAACGTTTTTGCGCTGAGGACGCACACACATCTGTCAAAGCGCCTGACAAGGCAAGTCATTACACTAATGCATTAGCTTAAAGCTTAAAATAAAGAATTCTCATGTTTTGTGCAGCTAGGATCACGTACTTCTCCCACAGCATCTCATTCTGTTTCCTCCACTATTTTTAGATGCATTTTGGCCACAGAAATGCGTTATTCAGTGCTGTAATTTGACGCGACCGGCTGAAGTTGGACGTGCACTGTGGGCAGACCCGACTAATCGATAATGAGAATCGTTGTCGATGATTTTCATTATCGATAATAATCGATTTTATCGATTAGTTGTTGCAGCCCTAATGCGTAAGCTCTTTAGTGACAGTGGGCTATTTCTAATGCTATAATATATTTATTTTTGTTGTTATCTATGAAAGAATGAAGATCTAGATCTATGAAAGATTTTTTCAGATATCCAGTTACAGTCAAAAAGTAGCTAAACAATGCCAGCAAGAATGCATACTGTTATGAAAGGCACGTTATTTTTTTAATGTGAATAAAAATTTAGTTGTTTCAGTTTGTTATTTGCCCAATAAATGACAATAACATTTTTAGATTTAAACAATTCTTTGACAAATTCCTAAAATCCTTGTGTTTTCTCTTTATTATGACAGGTGGTCTAATAAATTGTTAAGCACTGTATGTTTTCATAGCATTCAGTTGGCACGTTTGTTTGAAGTACATTGAGCAGAATGTGGAAGTGTTTTTGTCAATAAAATAGAAGAAGAAGAAAATTTAGCTTTTTTTTATCCGATTAATCGAAAAAATAATCGGCAACTAATCGATTATCAGAAATAATCGTTAGTTGCAGCCCTACTCAAAGTGCTGAAACTTTAAATTTCCGCATGCCATAAATCAGATGAAGAATCCCATGGACTTACATTTAAAGGAGGGCCCTGAGCCACATCTATGGATCATAGAGACTTCAGATGAGGTCATTTGACATGGACCAGTCAATAACCACTCTAGCAACCGCAAAAGCACCCAAACAGACCTTAGCAACCACCTGGCAATGCGCTAGCTGTAATATTAACTCTCAATTGGTGCTAGGGACAGATGTCACACTGAGGTTTAGGATGTGTGTGAATATTTGGCATTGAGGCACAGAGCTGCGGTGGCCTCACATGAGCCCTGCTGAGTCAAGTGATCAAATCTGAAAACGCAGATCGATGAATGAATGTGGATTCCTCTCTCTTCTCCCAGTCACCATGTTCATTATTCAAAGGAAATGGTACTTTTTGGCCTATGCTGACAGGCAAAGTGATGCTTCTGAAGTCTCATTTTGTTTGATAGATCGCTCAGCATCAGGAAAGCTGATCTGCATCTAAAGTTTGTCTTTCTGTGGTGTTCACTGTTCGAGTGTAATCTCTAGCGTGACCTTTTCTACACGGGTTTCCTCATTTTTTATGCCTGCCAGAGTGAAGTGTCACTACGGCTATTAGGTTAAAATGAAATTGTATTCTTCATTGGTAAAACTTGGCATTTGTTGATTTTGGAAACTTTGACTCCACGTTCAATGATGACAAAGATGGCGCCACACACAGCACCCATGGTGCTTCGTTCTCCAATTGTTTTAGTGTTTTTTTAGTTTTTCCTGTTTTTTTTTGTTTTCAAACATGATCAGTTTCATCAGGGATGAACTGCTGAGCATTCGGCAGAACACACCACAAATTCTCCAACCGGTTTTCAATTATTCGGACGTTTTGCTGAACATAGTAGTTGGCGGAGCAGCGGCGCTGATCAAACGTTTCAGGACACGCAGACAGGGGAAGCGAGCCGGCGCGCTCATGAATCTCAGACAGCACTGATTTCGAACGCCGTTGCCTAGCATCCATCTGGCAAATCTCTGCTCTCTACACAACAAAACGGACAAACTTCTTCTGCTCTCCCAGAAAAATAAAGATTTCTCACACTCTGCTGCTCTGTGTTTCACGGAAACCTGGCTGAATGACGCCATACCGGACAGCACATTAAATCTGCCGAGTTTCCAGCTGTTCAGAGCGGACTGCGATGCAGAATTAACGGGGAAATCGCGTGGCGGTGGGACATGCTTTTACATCAATGAAAGGTGGTGTACAGATGCAATAGTGTTAAAGAAGATGTGCTGTCCCAATCTATAAGCGCTCTTCATTAACTGTAAACCGTTCTATTCGCCGCGGGAGTTTCACTCATTCATTCTCGTGAGTGTTTACATTCCTCTGCAAGGGCACGTGAGCCTAGCTTTGCAAAAACTCACTGATCAGATCACAGAGACAGAGCAACAACACCCAGACTCTGTTTTAATCATTCTTGGGGACTTTAATAAAGCAAATCTCCCCCGTGAACTGCCAAAATACAAACAGCATGTTACATGTCTCACCAGAGACAGTAATATACTGGATCACTGTTACACAGCAATAAAGGATGCATATCACTCTGTCCCACGGGCAGCTTTGGGGCTCTCTGACCACTGCCTGGTTCATCTTATACCAACCTACAGGCAAAAACATAATTCTGCTAAACCTGTAGTAAAGACTGTAAAGAGATGGACCAACGAAACAGAGTGGGTTTTACAAGCCTGTTTCGACTGCACTGATTGGAGTGTTTTTAAGCTGCTACCACCGATCTGGACGAACTCACAGAGACTGTAACATCCTATATTAGTTTCTGTGAGGATATATACATTCCTACCAGGTCTTATTTAACATTCAACAATGATAAGCCATGGTTTACAGCAAAACTCAGACATCTTCATCAGACCAAAGAGGATGCCTACAGAAATGGGGACAGAGTCTTGTACAATCAGGCCAGGAACACACTGAATAAAGAGATTAGAGCAGCTAAGAGGAGCTACGCTAAAAAGTTGGAAGATCAGTTCACTTCCAATGACTCCGCTTCAGTGTGGAAAGGTCTGAAAGCCATCACCAACTACAAGACACCATCCCCCAGCACTGAGGCGAATCAACAACTTGCTGAAGACCTGAATGAGTTTTATTGTAGATTTGAAACCCCCCACACCCGTCCTGACCATCTCTCTACACAACCGTTAAGACCTCCTGTAACCCCCCTCTCCCCCACTCCTGCACTTCAGATCAGTGAAGAAGATGTGCGCCAGGTCTTAAGAAAGAACAAGAGAAGAAAGGCACCAGGCCCAGACGGCGTCACACCAGCCAGTCTGAAAACCTGTGCTGACCAGCTGGCCCCCATCTTTTCACAGATCTTCAATAGATCTCTGGAGTTGTGTGAAGTCCCTTTCTGCTTCAAACGCTCCACCATTATCCCCGTTCCAAAGAAACCCAAGATAACAGGACTTAACAAGTCAAGTCAAGTCAAGTCAAGTTGAGCTTTATTGTCATTCCGCTACATGCGGGGGCATACAGTGGAACGAGATGTCGTGCCTCACAGGACCACGGTGCTACATAAATACAGGCATACAGCAATGAAGTAAAACAATATAAACCTATACACAAACTATCCTACTGATAGATTTTGACTATAAATATACTATCTATATATAAAAAAAATTTACCTATACATAAACTAAAAAATACAAACTATACAAACTATACAGACTATACGAATGCTTCCGATAAATACTGTACATGTGCAAAGAGAGACAATGTGAGTTCAAGCAGCTGGCTGGGGAACAGTGCAGGATGATTTGTAGTGCATGAGCATGTAAACATACATATATTACTGATATTACTGAGTCTTTTTGTGGGATTTGTGTACTCACAGCAGTGTGTGTGAAAAGTGACTAGTGCGCATAGAGGAAGAGAGTGTGCTACTATAGGTGGTTTGTACAGGCCCACTCACCTGTAGCACCCTTCGATCGCACAAACAAAGTTCCATAAGTTCCAGATGGTCCATGTTCCAGGATGTAGGGGGTTTGTATGGGGTTTCAGAGAGGGGCGGGGTGATTTGAGTTCAGGGCTCTCACAGCCTGGGGGAAAAAGCTGTTGAGCAGTCTGGCAGAGCGGGCTCTGATGCTCCGGTACCGTCTACCTGATGGTAGGAGCTGGAAGAGACTGTGGGAGGGGTGTGTGGAGTCCTTTACGATACTGTTGGCTTTGCTGGAGCATCGTGTGAGGAAAATGTCCAGGATGGAGGGGAGAGGGGCACCAATGATCCTTGCAGCTGTGTTCACTGTCCGCTGGAGGGTCTTGCGGTCTGCTGCAGTACAGTTCCCGTACCAGACAGTGATGCAGCTGGTCAGCACACTCTCAATGGTGCCCCTGTAGAAAGTGGTGAGGATGGGTGGAGGGAGACTTGCTCTTTTCAGCCGACGGAGAAAGTGTAGGCGCTGGTGTGCCTTCTTGGAGAGTGACATGGTGTTGGTGGTCCAGGTGAGGTCCTCTGTGATGTGCACCCCCAGGAATTTAGTGCTGCTGACTCTCTCCACAGGCGAGCTGTCGATGGTCAGTGGGGGGTGATCAGCGGAGTTTCTCCTGAAGTCCATCACAACCTCTTTTGTCTTACTCACATTGAGGGACAGGTTGTTAGCACCACACCATTCAGCCAGCTGTGCCACTTCCTCTCTGTAGTGCGTTTCATCGTTGTTGCTGATGAGACCTACCACTGTTGTGTCATCAGCGAACTTGATGATGTGGTTGGAGCTGAACTTGGCAGTGCAGTCGTGGGTCAGCAGCGTGAAGAGCAGCGGGCTGAGCACACAGCCTTGTGGGGCACCTGTGCTCAGTGTGGTAGTGCTCGAGGTGTTGTGGCCGACACGGACTGACTGAGGTCTTCCGGTTAGAAAGTCCAGAATCCAATTACAGAGGGAATTGTTAAGGCCCAGTAGGTTTAGTTTATTTGTGAGCTGTTGTGGGATTATTGTGTTGAATGCTGAGCTGAAGTCAATGAACAGCATTCTAACATAAGAGTCTTTATTTTCTAGGTGGGTAAGAGCCAGGTGGAGGGTGGAGGAAATTGCATCGTCTGTGGAGCGGTTTGGACGGTATGCAAACTGGAGCGGATCGAGTGTGTTGGGGAGGCTGGTTTTGATGTTGTGCATGACTAACCTCTCAAAGCACTTCATTATGATTGGAGTCAGTGCTATGGGACGGTAGTCATTTAGACAGGACACAGGTGATTTCTTTGGTACCGGTATGATTGTTGTGGATTTGAGACATGTGGGGACGACTGCCTGGCTCAGCGAGGTGTTGAAGATATCTGTTAGGACATCTGTCAGCTGTACAGCACAGTCTTTCAGTACACGGCCAGGTATGTTGTCGGGACCCGCAGCCTTGCGTGGGTTAATCCTAGATAGGGTCTTCCTTACGTCAGCTGGAGACAGACAGAGCGCCTGGTCGTTGGGAGGTGTGGGCAGTTTTTGTGCAGGTGTGTCATTCTGCATTTCAAACCGTGAATAAAAGTGGTTGAGTGTATCTGGGAGGGATGTGTCATCATCACAGGCCTGTGGCGGGGGCTTGTAGTCTGTGATGGTCTGAATGGCTTGCCACAGACTCCGTGTGTCTCTGCTGTCTGTGAAGTGATTGTTGATTTTTTGAGCATATGACCGTTTTGCATTTTTGATGCTGCGGGACAGATTGGCTCTTGCTGTTTTGAGGGCTGCTTTATCTCCTGATCTGAAAGCTTCATCTCTGGTCTTTAGCAGCCCACGAACCTCTGCTGTCATCCATGGCTTCTGATTGGCGCGTGTGGTGATGGTCTTTGTGACTGTCACATCATCTGTGCACTTTTTGATGTAAGCAGTCACAGTTTCAGTGTACTCCTGCAGGTCTGTGTGGTTGTTGTAGGTGGCTGCCTCTTTAAACATGTTCCAGTCTGTGTCCTGGAAGCAGTCCTGCAGTGCAGAGGTAGCATTGTCTGGCCATACTGTGATCTGCTTTTGAACCGGTTTGGTGAGTTTGAGAAGTGGGCTATATGCTGGGATTAGCATAACAGAGATGTGGTCCGAGTACCCGAGGTGGGGGCGGGGTTCGGCTTTGTATGCGCTCTTAACTGTTGTGTAAACAAAGTCCAGTGTGTTGTTTCCCCTTGTTGCAAAGTTCACATGTTGGTAGAACTTTGGCAAAACTGTCTTTAAGTTTGCGTGGTTGAAGTCACCGGCTATGATGAAAAAGCCGTCGGGGTTATTTGTTTGTTGTTCGCTGATGGCGCTGTACAGTTCACGAAGCGCGTCCTTAGCGTTTGCACACGGAGGAATG
The DNA here is from genome assembly GCA_039654775.1 of Spinibarbus caldwelli. Lineage (NCBI taxonomy): Eukaryota > Metazoa > Chordata > Actinopteri > Cypriniformes > Cyprinidae > Spinibarbus > Spinibarbus caldwelli. The sequence continues at coordinate 5,452,895 of CM077267.1, forward strand.
TAAACCGCGACAATAACAATGGCCGTGAACTCCCGCGGCAGATAGAACGGTCGACACTTCACAACCATAAACTCCACCAGTGATGAACAGTGTTTAGATACTACCGCAGCATTGTTACACCATTTTTTGTTGACGTAAACACACAAGCCACCCCCGCGAGTCTTACCAGACAGTGATGAATCTCTATCCGCTCGGTAGCAGGTTAGGCCGTGCAGCTGAATGGCGGAGTCCGGGATGTCGTCGTTTAGCCATGTTTCAGTGAAAACAAACACACAACAATCCCTTGCCTCATGCTGTGTAGATCGACTGAGTTGAATTAAGTCCAGTTTGTTTTCCAGAGAGCGAACGTTTGAGAGCATGAGTGTTGGAAGAGCCGGTCTTGTGGGGTTAGCCCTCAGCCTAGCTCGTATACCTCCGCGCTTACCGCACTTCCGTCCTCTCTCACACCGCTTGCGACGCTGCCTTGTGCGGGTAGCGTTAGTAGGCGAGGCCGCGGTCTCGAGGTCCGGCTCCAGCAGTAAACAAAGGCCTCGTAGCTTTTCAGTAGCTGCCGGCGAGAGTTTGTGTTTGTATGTGTTGTCGATATCCAAAAGGCTTTGGCGATCATAGATGTATCTCGGAGTGATCTCCCGATGAATTAGCGGTAAATTGACACTATTTGGAGACGAACAGACGACATTAAAAGACATAAAAGCACCGTCTTTGGGATCTGGAGAAGCCGCTGCGTGTGACCGCGCCGCCATCTTGGAACGACTACAGACCTGAGGCACTAACGTCTGTCGTCATGAAGTCGTTTGAAAAACTGGTTCTGGCTTATCTGAAGGACATCACTGGACCCTTACTGGACCCCCTGCAGTTTGCTTACCAAACAGGTCCGTGGATGATGCAGTCAACATCCTGCAGCATCTGGACAAATCAGGGACTTATGTGAGGATCCTGTTTGTGGACATCAACACCATCATTCCAACACTCCTCCAGACCAAACTAACCCAGCTCTCTGTCTCTAGCTCTATCTGTCATTGGATCACCAGCTTTCTGACAGATAGGCAACAGCTAGTGAGACTGGGGAAATTCATGTCAAACAGCCGCTCCACCAACACTGGTGCCCCTCAGGGATGTGTTCTCTCCCTACTGCTCTTCTCTCTGTACACCAACAACTGCACCTCTAAAGACCCCTCAGACAAGCTCCTGAAGTTTGCAGAAGACAATACAGTCATCGGTCTCATCCAGGACTCGAGTCTGCTTACAGACAGGAGGTTGAGCAGCTGGCTGTCTGGTGCAGTCTTAACAACCTGGAGCTCAACACGCTCAAAACAGTGGAGATGATCGCGGACTTCAGGAGAAACCCCCCTGCACTCTCCCCACTCACCATCATAGACAGCACTGTGGCTGCAGTGGAGACATTCAAGTTCCTGGGATCCATCATCTCTCAGGACCTGAAGTGGGACACTCACATCGACTCAACAAAGGCCCAACAAAGGTTGTACTTCCTTCGTCAGCTGAGGAAGTTTAACCTGCCACAGGAGCTGCTGAAACAGTTCTACTCAGCCGTCATTGAGTCTGTTCTGTGCACATCAATAACAGTCTGGTTTGGTTCAGCTACAAAATCAGACATCAGAAGACTACAGAGAACGGTTCGGACTGCTGAAAGGATTATTGGTGCTCCCCTGCCCACCCTCCAAGAACTGTATACATCCAGAATGAGGAAAAGGGCTCAGAAAATCACTCTGGATCCCTCACATCCAAGTTATCCTCTATTTGAACTTTTGCCATCTGTCCGGCGCTACAGAGCCCCAAATACCAGGACAGCCAGGCACAAGAACAGTTTCTTCCCCCAGGCAATCTACCTTATGAACAGTTAAATGTTCCCCACATTATGCAATAAAAATGTGCAATAACCTTATATTTATTTGTTACCACCTCCATCCTAGCACATCCCTTCATCTCATTCTATTCTATTCCATTCTATCATCAATAGCACAACTGTACATACAATTTATTTATTTTTCAAATTACTTTTCAATTTTTGTGTATTTACTGTATATCTACAAATGTGTAGGGTAAACGTACCTATTAAGCTCACGTTCCCATTAAGCACACTTCCATATTTGAGATCAGATTATAAAAAGAAAAAATAATTTATTATCCTACTTGATGTCTTAACCAATTGATATGTTTGTTACTATATACCTCCTATAATTTCAAGTCAATCAGATCATTGCACACTGAGATATGAGTCTCCATGTGTTCACACTGTCTGGCGGCCATTTTGAAAGCTGTCTAAAAACTTTCACCAAAAGAGGAGCCCCTTAAATGTGTTTTTTTTTAGATGTTTAAGCCTTTATTTTGGGTAAGTTTCACTACTTATTGTAAAATTGAGAGATTAATGTTCAGACTTTTGCATATTATAACTTGGAACTTGGATGTAAAAAATAATTACATTAGATCCAAAAGATAGTTTTAGCAACATAGCGCAGATGCTACAGAACACAGTTAGCTGACTAACTGTATAAGATTGTGTGCTACGCTAACATATTACTTCACAGGCATTACTGGCTTGTACTTTTACATCCATAATATTATCAATTGACAGTTTATAGCTGGTCTGTCATTTTACAGTGCTGTAATTTTTAAAGATTTCATATTATTTTAAGGTGAGCTTAAAGGGTTCACTACTATGAAAATCACACAGCTTCAGTGTGACATCAATAAGAAAAAGGATAATTTCATAGATATTGTTAATAATAGTTGTTCATATTAAAATGTATGAACTTAATACATGACCTAGACTATTTATTTAGCAAAAATCCTGTCATTTTAATAAATATTACATGAAATTTATTAAAAATTGTTGCTGCTCCAATTAAGCTCAGTGTGCTCTCTTTAAGCTCTTCCACATTGAACGTCTATGTAAATACTTCATAAACAGACTTTAAGTATTAACTGTTGGTTGTCACTTTAAGTTAATTTAATCGATTTTCTATGGATTCTGTCGACTCAAATCTGCAGACTGGCTCTGATCTTTGGCAACTAGCATCAACTTCTCCAGACTGTAAATCGGTGGAAAATTGGAGCAAAAATCGTGTAGTGTATTCCAGCCATAAGAGACTATATATAAGTTGACATCCATTTAAAATGAGGTTTCATAATGAGGCTAATTTCTGTGTTCATCCCCATGAATTAAATGTTTTATTGGTTTGTTTTATTTGATTTTTGAATTTGTTACTTAGCTGAATGTGAACTAGCCTAGTTGCAATGTGCTTAGATGACACTTCACTATGAATATATAACTGATCAAATTGAAAAATTGAATGCCTTGTTGCTTGATTTTAGTGTTCTGTTTTTTTTTTTTTTTTTTGTGATTGACTTTGTACCTTCAAAAAAAATATTTTTACAATTATTCTTTAAAAATTTTCCTTAAAATAAACAAGAATTTTTAATAAACATGATGTGAGCTTAATGGGAACAGGGGTGTGCTTAAAGGGTACAAAAATGTACCCATTAAGCACAGCCAGACTTTTTGAATTTAATGATGTATATCTTAATTGAAATGCTTTTGTCATTTAAAATAAAATTAAATATTTTTTGTGTGAGAGATTAATATTTTATTTTAACATAACTTTTTGTACTGAAACCAACATCTTGTGCACTAAAAATGTCTCAATGTAGATTATGGTGAGCTTAATAGGTACGTTTACCCTATTTTTTATTCTCATCTTATTTTTATTGTCTGTGTGTCACTAAAACAAATTCCTTGTATGCGCAAACATACTTGGCAATAAAGCTCTTTCTGATTCTGATTCTTATGTTCATATTTCTGTCTGTGTGGTCCAAATTGTTTTCCTCGTCACATGGTTTTTTGGATGACAGTGTGAACAGCAAAAATCACACTGAATCTTTGTCAGTTCTAATTTTGGCCTCTTCAGTATATGGCAATAAATCATTTTTTTTTTTTCTAATATCTGAATAGATGAGACTAGACTAGAATGTTTAATCTTATGTGAATTAACTTTAACTAGTCCTCCATTATCTGTGCTTCATCCATGAATTATTCCTCAAATCATGCAATGCTGTTTTTGCATGTTAAAACTTTCAAAAATTACACTAAATCTGACATTGTCAATTCCAACTGGCCACTTCAGTTTATGGAAATAAATCATTAATAAATCTGATTTCATGCAAACTCAGGTTATTGAAATTACATGCTTGATTTTACCTTTAAATCACAAAATAATTTAGCACTGTATAAAGTATTACACAGAAAGGTCCAATTAATATGGACTGTTTAACACATTTAAAAATTAATGCAATTAATAATTTTTCATTTTCTTAATGTGTTTCTCACTTTTTTGTGGCTAACTTTTCATTAATAATTTATATAACAACAACAATGCTAATAATCATAATAATAATAATAATAATAATAATACATTTAAACAGATTAATATTATTATTGCTATTATTATTATTATTCAAAAACTAATGCAATTATGCAGCATAATTTATTTTCTTAACGTGTTTCTCACTTTTTTGTGGCTAACTTTTAATTAATAATTTATACAACAACAACAACAACAACAATGAAAGTTTAAAAAAAAGCATACATTTTTATTTTCTTAATCTGTTTCTAACTTTTTTGTGGCTAACTTTTAATTAATCCTTAATAGAACAAGCAAGGCAAGGCAAACACACACCTTATGAGGTGCAAGTTGATGGAAAAATTATATGAATCAATTAAAGAACAACTGCACACTCACTTAAGCATATTTATTAACCAACGTTTCGGCTAGTAGCCTTTTTCAAGGTATAACTTTTAATTAATAAATTATATAACAACAATTAAAATAATAGTAATAATAATTTCAGTTTCTTAAAAATGCTTATATGGGAGCATTTCTAACCATAAAAGATTATTATTATTATTATTATTATTAATATTATTATTATTATTATTATTATTATGTTAGCAATTAAATTAAAAATTTAAATTGTATTGTGTTATGTTATGTTGAGTCTGCATTAATTTGGGGATTTAATGTATTACACTCTGAGTTTAATTATTAATTTATTAATTATTTATGTTATTCACATCCCTATTATTATAATAATATTTATATTTATAAACATATTGTACATTAGGTTTTAGATATTGTGATAATTGCTTTTGAACAGTGAGAATTAGTGCTTTCAAATGATTAATTGTGATTAATCGCATCCAAAATAAAAGTTTTTGTTTATATTAATATATGTGTGTGTGCTGTTTATATTTATTATGTATATTTAAATACACACACATACAGTATATAATTTGAAAATATTTGCATGTATTTACATGTATATATTTATATTTATTTAATATATAAACATCACATTTTTTGAAATGTAAACATGCATGTGTGTGTATTTATATATATATAAATGTACACAGTACACACACATATATAATGTAAAACAAAAACTTTTATTTTAGATGTGATTAATCGCGATTAATCATTTGACTGCTAGTGAGAAGTTTTAATGTTCATTTTTAAATTTAAGACTGGAAGTCCACAGTATGTAGCCTTTGAAACTATTCAGGTATATTATTTATCATTGTTAGCATTATTTTCCTAATATCTGAATAGAACAGAATGGAATGCTTGTAGAGCACAGTGTTATATGAATTAATGAGATTGTGTTTGTGTGTGTTTTACAGGCTAGCGCTCTACGTGTACGAGTACTTGTTACATGTAGGAGCCCAGAAGTCGGCACAGACCTTCCTGTCAGAGGTGAGCCAGCGGGGGGGTTTTATTTAAGCTCCTGCTTATCGATGTGCTATCCAGGCACACGGCCTCGTAAGCATCGGCCCGCCCCCCTGGGGCGCCGGCTAATTTAATTACACGCAGATGATATGCTGAGCAAGCAGGACACATTAGATGTTTGGTGTCCACTTAATGGGATTGGAGGAGAGTCAGTGCATCGCTGTAAAAACGACTAAATTGTTTCAGCAGAAACACTGGAGCGGTGCTGGCATGTTGATCATCACCTCATCCCGCTTTTAATGAAGAAAATCGCATGTTTGCTTTGTTATATCAGCTGCTCACGATCCTGTGTTTTATTTGCGATATAATGCTTTTAAGGAGTATCATAATCATTTATGCCTGAATGAGTTCCTTTCAATGTCGCTGAGGCATTGTGGGATAGATCTATGTGAAGAAAACCATGACATTTCGAAGCACTGCTTCGATATTTATAGTCTCCCCATTATTTGCATATGAGTCATACACACTTAAGAGTACAAGCCATCTGAGAAAACAATAATACACATTTAGTGCACCATTTCTGATTGTCATTCTAATTCCAAAGCTGTGCCAATCACAAGAATGGCAGACACTTCAAGTCGCCCGATATATTCAGATTTGCAAGGTTAACTTGTCCACATATCTCAAGACTGGACTATTTTAAGTGAGCTATTTTAAAGTGAGCTTTGTATCTAGAAGTGAGAAGTGTTTAAAGCACAAAATAAAACAGCAGTTTTGGTCCAATTTAAATGTAGTTCAAGTAATGTAAAATATACACTTGAACTAGTTTGGTACTAGTGGTTGAATGTGGTTGAAATTATTATTTTTATTCAGAAAAGACACATTGAATTGATTGAAATTGACTTAAAGTAAATTTCAAATACCGTATTGACCCGAATATAAGATGACCCTGATTATAAGACGACCCCCCTTTTTCCAGATGTAGCCTGGAAGAACACTGTTTTTTTTTACTCTCTGTGAAACACATTTTTTTCTTAAATTATTTTCATATTGCATATTTTTCCTATTTTAATTTGTTTTGAAAGTATGGTAAATACTGGTAAAATGTACCAACAAAGACATTTAAAAATATACACTTTTTGATATACCATAAAAATAACAGGTAGCCCATCTGAATTATATAACATTTAGTCCATCCATCTCATAGTAGCCTACCAAAAATTTTATATACAGTAGAAGTGAACTCTTGGGAACACTTTTTGGGGGGAAGTCGTGGCCTGATGGTTAGGGAGTCGGGCTTGTAACCTGAAGGTTGCCGGTTCGATTCTCGCACCGGCAGGAATTGAAGGTTGGGATTGTGAACAGACAGCACTCTCTCTGCCTTCGATACCATGACTGAGGTGCCCTTGAGCAAGGCACCCGAATCTCCCGGGCGCTGGAGCAATGGCTGCCCACTGCTCTGGGTGTGTGTTCACTGTGTGTGTGTGCGCGTTTGTTCACTACTCACTGCTGTGTGTGTGCACTTGGATGGGTTAAATGCAGAGCACCAATTTCGAGTATGGGTCACCATACTTGACAATACGTCACGACTTTCACTTTCACTTTATTGTAGTCTTCAAATCTGGGTACTGTCTTATGTTTTAAAATCACTTATAGAGGAAGTTTGGTCCCATCAGGCTAACATGACAGTCACGACTCATGCCGCTGTAAGATTTTTCTTTTTCTTATGTTTTCACTCGCGATCTTTACAACACACATTACATTACATATTTTGTGGCACACTCGTTTTATGCGTTTTTGGTGCCACCTATTGTGGGTGTTTTATTGACATGTCAAAGTCTAGACTCTAGACCCTGAATATAAGACAACCGTGTTTTTTCAGATGTATTTCCAAGAAAAAAAAAAAACATTGTCTTATATTCGGGTCAATACGGTAAATGCTGTTTTGAATTTTATGTTCTTCAAAGAATCCTGAAAAAAAAAATTCAGCTTTCCATCACAGTAATAAATTACATTTTAAAATGTATTCAAATAGAAAACAATTATTTTAAATTGTAAAAAATATTTCACAATATAACTGTTTTTACTGTATTTTTGATTAAATAAATGCAGCCTTGGTGAGCAGAAGAAATTTCTGGACTCCTGACTTCTGGAGTTCAGTACTTCAGTAGTTTGTTAAAAATCTAGAAATTAAAATCCCATTTAAACCTGGAAATAAACAAAGTTTTGGGATCTTGACAGATCTCAAACAAAGAAAAGTTATGAAGTAAAATTAAGAATAAATATTTAAGATACTGCACTATTTCTTTCTGTTGTTTTTTGTTTTGTTTTTTTTTATATATATTTTTCTTTCAAATTATTAGAGCTGATAGTATAATTTGTATTAAATTTGACCTGAGATGGTATTCATTTGGACTCCGCTGTGTTGCTGAAATTAAATTAAACACAGATTTGTGGACTCAAAGTGAACTCGCCAAATATTGACCAATTAATTAGCTTAGCTGACTACAAAACACATGCTGGTGGACATTTAATGAAAGGAAAGTAGTCTTACTGTGAAACTAGTCTTACAGTGTATTTCTCACTTCTCTATCCAGATAAGATGGGAGAAGAACATAACGTTAGGAGAACCTCCAGGATTCTTACATTCGTGGTGGTGGTAAGATTGACATTGTTAAATGTTTCTCATGTGCTGATGTGTTGTTCATGGCAACTGCTTCATTCATCCCTGTGTGATTTGCAGTGTATTCTGGGATTTATATTGTGCGGCACCTGAAAGGAGGGAAACCTGTGAGCATTCCAGTGAAGCCAAGGCATTCCATGACTACGTAAGTTATTCTCACAATGTGTGGATGGATAAATGTGTGGCATAGTAGTTAAAACTCAGAGCTGGAATCAGAGATGGATGGATGGAATGCTGGAAAGTTAGAATGCTAGAAAGATGGATGCATGGATAGATCGATAGAACATTAGAGATAGATGGAGAGATGGGTGAATAATAGATAGATGGATAGGTAGATGATAAAATGGATAGAACATTAGAGATAGATGGAGAGATGGGTGAATAATAGATAGATGGATAGGTAGATGATAAAATGGTAGAAAGATGGATGGATGGACAGAATGCTAGAAAACTAGATGATGAATGGATGATAGATGGATAGAATACTAAAAAGAACACTAGAAAAATGGATGGATGGATAGAAGGAATGCTAGAAAGATGGATGTATAGATGGATAGAACAAGAAAGATGGAAGGATGGATGGATGGTTGGATGAATGGATAAAACACTACAAAGATGGATGGATAGATTGATAGAACACTAGAAAGACAGAACACTAAAAAGTTAGATTGATGATGGATAGAATATGAGAAAGATAGATACAAAGATGGATGAATGATAGGTGGGTAGATACAGTCATGGCCAAAAATATAGACACCCTTGGTAAATATGATCAAAGAAGGCTGTGAAAATTAATCTGCATTGTTAATCCTTTTGATCTTTTATTTAAAAAAAATTCACAAAATTCTAACCTTTCATTGGATAATAAGAATTTAAAATGGGGGAAATATCATTATGAAATAAATGTTTTTCTCTAGTACACGTTGGACACAATTATTGGTACCCCTAGAAATTCTTATGAGAAAAATATCTCTGAAGTATATTCCCATTCATATTCACAATTTTGAGCACTCCAGGGTGATTATGAACATGAAATTTTCCAGCCATGGCTTCCTGTTTCACAGAAATAAAAATAGGAGGGAAAACAAAGCCCAAATTCCCTTAATCATCCATCACAATGAGAAAAACCAAAGAATATATTTCTGATGTGCAGCAAAAGATAATTGAGCTTCACAAATTAGTGAAGTGGCTTTAAGAATGGAGCTAGAGCAGTGAAAATTCCCATTTCCACCATCAGGTCAATAATTAAGAATTTCCAATCAACATAAAATGTTACGAAACTGCCTGGAAGAGAACGTGTGTCTATATCGTCCTAATGCACAGTGAGAAGGAGAGTTTGATTGGCTAAAGACACTACAAGGACCACAGCTGGAGAATTGCAGAAAATAGTTGAGCCTCCGGGTCAGAAAACCTTAAAAAAGAAAAAATTGTCAAACAGCACCTACATCACCACTTGTTGTTTGGGAGGGTTTCAAGAAAAATTCTCCTAGCTCATCCAAAAACAAACTCCAGCATATTCAGTTATCAGACACGACTGGAACTTCAAATGGGACTGGCTTCTATGGTCAGATGAAACTAAAAAATGAGCTTTTTAGCAGCAAACACTCAAGATGGGCTTGGTGAACACAGGGATAAAAAGTACCCTATGTGTACAATGAAATATACTGATGTATTTTTGATGTTGTGGGCCTATATTTCTGCTGGAGGTCCTGGACATCTTGTTTAGACCATAGACTGTAAAAAAAGATGGACGACACACCTTCACTCACTTCCATTGAAGAAAAGTGAAGCCGCCATTGTCCCAATAGGGCGCGGCCATATTGCGCTGATTTGGGACCGGAGTCTGCGCAGTAGCGAACTCGGGACCAGAGTCTGCGCAGTAGTGAGCAAAGTGGAGCCGCGTCCCGCCCACACTCACGCTGAATAGATCACAAACACATGCCCCTGGCCCTTTTTAAATTAGCCTGCACTGCTCCAATTTTTGTCTGCTGATTGCCATATAAGAGGCTTGTGTTAAAATAAGGTAAATACAACTGCAATCTCTTCCTGAAGATCCTGAAAAAGTCCGGTGGCGCCTCAGTTCACTCAGAGAAGCTGTCAGTCTCAGCTGTCAATCATGACGTCACACTCCCATTTTTATAGCATCACTTAACTAACTAAAACCAAACTTATTTAAAAAATGAACACTTAAACTTACATAAGTGTGATAAAATCTACATGAAATGACAAAAAACATCTTTGAAAACTTAATATTTGAAGTGAAATGTAATTATTTAGTTTGTCTCACGCCCCATTAGATTACATGGAGAGGGCGTGGTTTATGACCTGTACTGGGACCAGCCACCTGGGAGCAATCGAAACACGATGGCTTCACTTTTGAGGACTAGTGCGGCACACTTGGTTTAGACACATGGCATCATGGATTCTATCAAATACCAACAGATAAAAAACTCAATAAGTGACTGACTCTGTTAGAAATCTTATAATGGGCCATGTTTGGATCTTCCAACTGTACAATAATCCAAACACAAACCTCAAAAACAACACAAAAATGGGTCACTGAGCACAAAACCAAGCTTCTGCTATTGCCACTCCAGTCCTCTGACCTGAACCCTATAGAAAATGAGTGGGGTGAACTGAAGAGAAGAAGCACCAACATGGAGCTGGGAATCTAAAGGGTCTGGAGTGATTCTGGATGAAGAAATGGTCTCTGATCTCTTGTCAGGTGTTCTCTAACCTCATCAGGCATTATAGGAGAAAATTTAGAGCTGTTAAACTGGCAAATGGAGGTTTCAAAAAGTATTAAATAAAAGGGTGCCGTTAATTGTGGCCAATGTGTATTAGAGAAAAATATTTATTTCATAATGATATTTCCCCCTATTTTAAATTCTTATTATCCAATGAAAGTTTAGATTTTTGTGTTTTTTTTTTAAATAAAAGATCAAAAGGATTAACAATGCAGATTAATTTTCACAGCCTTCTTTGATCATATTTACCAAGGGTGCCAATATTTTTGGCTATGACTAAATGAATAGAATGCTGGAAAAATAGAACACTAGAAAGATGGATGGATGGATGGATGAATGGATGGATAATAGATGGATAAAACACTAGAAAGATGGATGCATGGATAGATGGATATAATGCTAGAAATATGGTTAGATAGATAGATAGATAGATAGATAGATAGATAGATGATAAAATGCTAGAAAGATATATGGATGGATAGATGGATAAAATGCTAGAAAGATGGATGGATGATAGATGGGAAGATACATGATAGAATGCTAGAAAAATAGAACACTAGAAAGATGGAGAAATGGATATATGCATGGAAGGAAGGATAGATGGATGGAATGCAAGAAAGATGAATGCATGATGGAGGGATAGATGGATAGAACACTAGAAAGATGGATGAATGGATGGATGGATGGATGGATGGATAGATGCATAGATGATAGAACGCTAGAAAGATGGATGGATAGATGGATAGAATTCTAGAAAGATGATGGATGGATAGAAAGATGGATAAAGCGCTAAAAAGACAGAACACTAGAAAGATTGATGGATGGATAGATGCTTAGATAGAAAGATAGAACACTAAAAAGATGGATGGATAGAACTCTAGAAAGATAGAACACTATAAAAATTGTGTATGGATGAATGGAGCTCTAGAAACATAGATGAAGAGATGGATGGATGGATGGATGGATGACAGAATGCTAGAAAGATAGAACACTAGAAAGAAAGCAAGCAAGAAAGATAAATGGATGATGGATGGATGGGTGAATAGATCGATAGAACACTAGATGGATGGATAATAGATGGGTAGATACATGAAAGAATGCTAGAAAGATAGAACAGTAGAAGGATGGATAAATGAATATATGCATGGATGGAAGGAAGGATAAATGGATGGAATGGAAGAAAGATGAATGCATGATGGATGGATGGTAGATACATGGATAGAACACTAGAAAGTTGGATGGATGGATAGATTCATAGATGATAGAATGCTAGAAAGATGAATGGATAGATGGATAGAATTCTGAAAAGATGATGGATGGATGGATGGATGGAATGCTAGAAAAATGGATGGACAGATGGATGATAAAATGCTAGAAAGACAGAACACCAGAAAGCTGCATGGATGGATAGATGCATAGATAGAAGAATAGAACACTAGAAAGATGGATGGATGGAGCACTTGAAAGATAAATGAGGAGATGGATGATAGAATGCTAGAAAGATAGAATACTAGAAAGATGGATGAATGGATATATGCATAAGTGGATGGATAGATGATGGAATGCAAGAAGATGAATGGATGATGAATGGATGGGTGAATAGATGGCTAGAACACTAGAAAGATGAATTCTAGGAGGGATGGATGGATGGATGGATAAAATGCTAGAAAGACAAAACACTAGAAAAATGGATAGATGCATAGATGATGGAAAGTTAGAAAGATGGATGATGGATAGATGGGTAGAATGCTAGAAAAAATGGATGGATGAAAGGAAAAAATGCTAGAAAGAGAACACTAGAAAGATGGATAGATGCATAGATAGATGCATAGAACACTAGAAAGATGGATGGATAGAACGCTAGAAAGTAGGGCTGGGCGATATGGCCTAAAAAAAAATCCCCGATTTTTTCACAAAAAATCTGATTTACGATTTAAATCAATTCCCCCCCCCCCTGCAAAATCAATCTGCAGATGACAAAGAAATTGTTCAAAACAAGTTTTAACTTTATTTTGTTTTGATTTTCCCTTCTGGGATTTGATCTGGATTTCCACCTTGAGGTTAAAGTGCAATCAAAAACAACAAGCCAAAGAGACAAGATGGCAGACCCTGCCGTTGTAAACAGTGAAAATGTAACATGACATAACATATAACATAAAATGTAACATAAAACATAAAATTATGTGACCCTTTTTGATAAGTTTTCTTGAAACACAAGTTTAACATCTTGCTATTCAGTAGATAGGAGGTAGTTCTGATAAACGATGGACGATGACATCATGGGGGATAGGGGGTGTGCCCGAAGCGTGAATCCGTATTCAGAAAGGCACGGAAAACAAATAACATTGCTAACGGTTGGCTGTTACAGTTACATTACAGTACATAAAATTTCACTTACCGCATAAACAGAGTAAGGAGAGATGACTCAGGACGATGGCAAATGATTTGCAGATCATGAGCAAAACTGACAGACATCTAATCTTGTAAAATGTGTGGTAAGTACTGCCGCTCCATAGTATAAACACGGACGTGCGATTGCCAATCTCGAAAGTGAAAGTGAAACTAAAAAGCGATCGTGCATTCAAAAGCGGTTGCAGTGCATAATAGCGGCTCCCTGATTCCCGTAATTTTATATACAGCCAATGATAAAACTGAGAGGGAAAGAATTACAGTGGGGCAAAAAAGTATTTAGTCAGCCACCAATTGTGCAAGTTCTCCCACTTAAAAAGATGAGAGAGGCCTGTGAATGGTGTGTGAAAACCTTGTGAAGACTTACAGAAAACGTTTGACCTCTGTCATTGCCAACAAAGGGTATATAACAAAGTATTGAGATGAAATTTTGTTATTGACCAAATACTTATTTTCCACCATAATTTGCAAATAAATTCTTTAAAAATCCTACAATGTGATTTTTCTGGATTTTTTTTTCTCATTTTGTCTCTCATAGTTGAGGTATACCTATGATGAAAATTACAGGCCTCTCTCATCTTTTTAAGTGGGAGAACTTGCACAATTGGTGGCTGACTAAATACTTTTTTGCCCCACTGTATACATTTTCCTCCCATCTCGTATTTATTCTCCACAGTTAGTCAATGTCATGGACGTAAGGGCAGAGCAAGTTTAAATATCTTTCTAGTCTATATTTCCATCTTGTAATCCCGCTGTTTTGGGTATTTAAAAAAAAAAAATAAATTATTAGTAATAGAGCAGACACTGACTGTTGTTCATGTATTTATGGCCTCATTTGGCGAGACGGCAGACGCTGAAAACACTTCAGTATGTGTGTAGTAAACGAAACGGCGCGTCTGTGCATTCATTCATAACGAGACACGCAGGATTCATATTTAAATGGTATTTTTGCAGCTTAATATTTACAAATACTAGTTCATATCGCGATTTGATTTAAGTGTAATGACCTACTTTTGATTTATTCATCCAAACTTTGACAAATTCAATGACATTCCGCGTTATACAGTAAATTCTGTTTTTATAACTAGATTCCGCGATTCCGTGCGCGTTTTCCGCATCGCAGAAATCATAAAGCCCTGATCGCACCGCGACGCTCGCGTCCGGTGTAGACACGTGTGAGTTTTTTAATGGGTTATGTTATAGCCCTGCTTGTTTTTTTAATGTTTTTATGAAATCTCTGTATTGCTAATATCATCGTATTATTTACTGCCATGCGAGCCACAAATTAAAGCTTGGCGAGCTGCGCAATGAGTAACACTGCTTTAAGGGATCCGCAGTACGTCATTTTCTTTCCGAACACGTTGGGATGCAGCGGATTGCGGGGAGATCATGAAACCCTACCTAAACTCTAATATGGCAAACGCACGGGGGGAGGGCTGAGCCCATTCGGGACTACGGGAGCCCAGAGAGGAGTGTCGGCGGATGTTAAAGAGAAAACCGATTTTCATTCAAACAAATCGACGTAAACTACACATTCGAGTTAATCGATAAAATCGATTTATCGCCCAGCCCTACTAGAAAGATATAACACAAGAAAAATGGTGTATGTATGGATGGATCACTAGAAAGATAGATGAAGAGATGGATGGATGGATGGATGGACAGATAGAATGCTGGACAGATGGATGGATATATGAACTTTGACAAAGCAGATGTTTATCAGCTCATTTGAGATTTGCAACACAATGCAAATGGTGTTTCCCATGAGGCCGCAGTGCATCAGAGCATTGATGTTATGGCTTCATTCTCTGCACTGCAGTGTTCTGAGTAAGATCAAATGCTAGTGGGACTTACAGGAAGGAAGCATGATTCAATTTCCTGTGTTCCTCGGGCTGCTGGTCACCTTACCTCTCATAAACAAGAGCGCAGAAGAGCTCAGGTTTTCCTGGTTTCACCTCGGAGGGTGATGTAAACGTTCAATTATAGACCCGACTGCTTTCACCCAAATGCACTGTCTGCTGTTGTGTGCACCTCAAAAGCGCAGTTTAGAAAACGAGTAAAGAGCACAGCGATGCCGAAGATCACTGGTTTGGCCCCAAACTCATTTCTCTTTCCAGCACCAATTAGCTGAATTTCCTCTGAGAGCGTCTGGAGTGTAGGCACAACACGAGTAATTACAGAGAGCTCGAGATTCTCAAACGAGAACATCTCCGTCCCATACATCGCCTGCTTTCTGGGACTAATTGCCAATGTACAGCAAAATGCACTTTACAGCTGTGATGCACCGTATCACATGACTGTGGTTTAAAAATTTAAAATTGATGAAGTTTGCTTTATAAATCCTCATTTCTGATTTTTATTGTCAGTGATTCACCATTGGTGCACTTTACTCCAAAAGAAAAAATATTTTGTATCAAAATGTAAACGCTATTTCTGACTCTGTACTCTATTATGATACTTAATCGGCTTTTTACAGTTGATATACTCTGCTGTTCAAAAGTTTGGACTCTGTTGTTATTTCGCTAGAAAAAAGATTTTTGACAGATTTTTGTATAATATTTTATATATTATTACATTTATTTATTTATATATATATATATGTGTGTGTGTGTGTATATATATATATATATATATATATATATATATATATATATATATATATATATATATATATATATATGTATATATGTATATGTGTGTGTGTGTTAAAGGCAATTTTTAAAATTATATGTAATTTAGTGCTGTCAAACGATTAATCGCATCCAAAATAAAAGTTTTTGTTTACATATATATGTGTGTGTACTGTGTCTATTTATTATGTATATATAAATACACACATATGCACATATATATATATACATAAAAAAGAAAAATGTTATGCTTATATATTAAATATATTTATATATAATATAAATTATATGAATATAAATATATACATGTAAATACATGTAAATATTTTCAAAATATATATTGTATATGCTGTAAAAATATAGTAAAAACTTTATTACATTAAGATGTATGTTAAAGGCAATTTTAAAATTTTATATATACAGGTGCATCTCAATAAATTAGAATGTCATGGAAAAGTTCATTTATTTCAGTAATTCAACTCAAATTGTGAAACTCATGTGTTAAATAAATTCAATGCACACAGACTGAAGTAGTTTAAGTCTTTGGTTCTTTTAACCCCCTGGGGTCGGCTGTCTCGCCGGCGAGACAAGCTCATTTTTTTTCTTATCAGTGCAAAAGACACTAAAAATACTCCGTCGATTTTGGTCATACAGATAAGTGTTATACATCAATTGAAACTTTGAAGTGTCTATTTTTTTTCGGGTACACCCACAATAAATAAAAACAATATGTTGTGGTTTTGGAAAATAAAGAAAACAAACAGGGTGCACTCTCTGTCTTCTCCGTCTCCGCGAGCTGCTTTTAGAAACGCGTCACTAAAATGAACTGTAACTCGGCGAAATCTCAACACAGAGACATGGGAGTTATATCTATAGAAAGCTTGAAGTGTCTACTTTTAAATGAAGTAAAACAAATATTCTGTGATAAAGTAATCCGTATGAAACCAACACGATGTTCAGTCTTTCCCGTCTAACTCATTATCTTTAATGCGATCCCGCCCCGTCGCGGCTCGTGCCGTTCATATGTAAATATCCACGTGAGACACGTGCGCATGGAAACGCCCAACATAAACAAAGCGCGAGGAGATCGTTCATCGCGGCTACTGTTCGTTTCTGCAAGAAGACGCGCTGAGTAAAGGCTGGATTTCCCTCAAAAGAAGAACAAGATTTCATCCAGTAGAGAGAAGATCAATCTGATAAATAAGTAATGTTTGTTTTTTGCATTAGTTAACATGTTATTGTGACATAAACTTGAACACATTACTAGTTGGGTTTTTCCCAAACTACAACATGATGAATGCTACGCATCTAAGAATCTAAGAAGAAATCATACATACTAGGCTTATTTTTTTATTAGTATTATGCATTGCTAAGAACTTAATTTGGACAACTTTAAAGGCATTTTTCTCAATATTTTGAGTTTTTTTCACCCTCAGATTCCAGATATTCAAAAAGTTGTATCTCGGCCAAATATTGTCCTATTCTAACAAACCATACATTAATGGAAAGCTTATTTATTCAGCTTTCAGATGTATAATGATGTATAAATCTCAATTTTGAAAAATTGACACTTATGACTGGTTTTGTGGTCCAGGGTCACATATGAGTGTACACTGTAACATGATCAATGCTACGAGTCTAAGTATGTTAGAACATGTTTATTATTAATAGCCTACTCTGTGCAAAAATAGATTTATATAATAACATGCTAAACAATAATAATTAGTTTCTCAGATACAAAATTTATTTTTTCAATGATAGTACAAAGCATGCATGAGTCTATGGCTACAAAACCTACAGATGCTCCTGATATTAACATGCTCACAAATGTTTTTTTTTTTTTTTCCTCTGGTTGTTTGTATTTTATTGAATCAGATCAGAATCAGATGAATCCTGATGACTTTCTTCAAACTGTTGTCCTCTGAAAGCACTGTACCAACATCAGATGTTCAACTACACTGATATTCTATGGTAAAACAAGATCCTTGACTACTAATTATGTTTTTTTCTTCTTGAATCCATGGAAAGAAGCAGAAACACTTAAATAACACACGTAAATATCAGGTATGATTTACTTGTTTCACTTGTTGGACAGAATCTGTTGCAGGAATGACTCAAAGTCTGTTCACATCTCTGTGGTTTGATTAGTGTGCATAATAATGTGTCTTTGACCTTCATTATGTATGTTTTGATTATACTGTGGTGTAAATAAAATACAAATAATTTAATCTCCTCACATTCTCTTACCTGCCTCAAAGTCACAGTCACACTGATGGGCCATTAGGGGCCATTAGGGGAGGGCCCTTTGTCTCTCAGGGGAGAATCACTTAATATTCAAGGCCATTGCCACTCCCTCGCATATAGGCTTTCGATCACAAAACATGTCTTTAAAAATTTAAATCAATATACTGTTTTCTGTGAATTAGTAAGCAGAATGATTTTCACATAATTTTGAAGTAAATATTCTAGCCTACAAGACTGATTACACACAAGTCTTATTCAGAACTATTTAGTGTGGGTTTTATGGCCTTATTTCAGCTACATTTTTTTTTGCCAAAACTTACTAACCATGCATAATTTTTTTTTTTTTCTAAAAACTGCAAACAAGTACATCCATCAGGGTCACATATTATTGTAGCACAGTTTGTGCTGAATGCAAAAAAAAAAAAAAAATGTTGGTCAGTAATATATTATAAGTAGCTGAAATAAGGCACAAATATAAGGGCATGTCAGAAAATCTCAAGGGCCCCAAAATCACCTCAGACCCCAGAGGGTTAATTGTGATGATTTTGGCTCACATTTAACAAAAAGCCACCAATCCACTATCTCAACAAATTAGAATATGGTGACATGCCAATCAGCTAATCGACTCAAAACACCAGCAAAGGTTTCCTGAGCCTTCAAAATGGTCTCTCAGTTTGGTTCACTAGGCTACACAATCATGGGGAAGACTGCTGATCTGACAGTTGTCCAGAAGACAATCATTGACACACTTCACAAGGAGGGTAAGCCACAAACATTCATTGCCAAAGAAGCTGGCTGTTCACGGAGTGCTGTATCCAAGCATGTTAACAGAAAGTTGAGTGGAAGGAAAAAGTGTGGAAGAAAAAGATGCACAACTAACTGAGAGAACCGCAGCCTTATGAGGATTGTCAAGCAAAATCTATTCAAGAATTTGGGTGAATTTCACAAGGAATGGACTGAGGCTGGGGTCAAGGCATCAAGAGCCATCACACACAGACGTGTCAAGGAATTTGGCTACAGTTGTCGTATTCCTCTTGTTTAGCCACTCCTGAACCACAGACAACGTCAGAGGCGTCTTACCTGGGCAAAGGAGAAGAAGAACTGGACTGTTGCCCAGTGGTCCAAAGTCCTCTTTTCAGATGAGAGCAAGTTTTGTATTTCATTTGGAAACCAAGGTCCTAGAGTCTGGAGGAAGGGTGGAGAAGCTCATAGCCCAAGTTGCTTGAAGTCTAGTGTTGTTAAGTTTCCACAGTCTGTGATGATTTGGGGTCCAATGTCATCTGCTGGTGTTGGTCCATTGTGTTTTTTGAAAACCAAAGTCACTGCACCTGTTTACCAAGAAATTTTGGAGCACTTCATGCTTCCTTCTGCTGACCAGCTTTTTAAAGATACTGATTTCATTTTCCAGCAGGATTTGGCACCTGCCCACATTGCCAAAAGCACCAAAAGTTGGTTAAATGACCATGGTGTTGGTGTGCTTGACTGGCCAGCAAACTCACCAGACCTGAACCCCATAGAGAATCTATGGGGTATTGTCAAGAGGAAATTAAGAAACAAGAGACCAAAAAATGCAGATGAGCCGAAGGCCACTGTCAAAGAAACCTGGGCTTCCATACCACCTCAGCAGCGCCACAAACTGATCACCTCCATGCCACGCCGAATTGAGGCAGTAATTAAAGCAAAAGGAGCCCCTACCAAGTACTGAGTATATATACAGTAAATGAACATACTTTCCAGAAGGCCAACAATTCACTAAAAATGTTTTTTTTTTTTTTATTTATTTTTTTTTTTTATTGGTCTTATGAAGTATTTCAATTTGTTGAGATAGTGAATTGGTGGGTTTTTGTTAAATGTGAGCCAAAATCATCACAATTAAAAGAACCAAAGACTTAAACTACTTCAGTCTGTGTGCACTGAATTTATTTAATACACAAGTTTCACAATTTGAGTTGAATTACTGAAATAAATGAACTTTTCCACGACATTCTAATTTATTGAGATGCACCTGTATACACACAGACACAAACTAATACAGTAAAAAAAAGTAAAATTTATTTCTGTGATGCAAAGCTGAATTTCCTGCATCATGACTCCAGTCTTCACTGTCACATGATCCTTCAGAAATTATTATAATAAACTGATTTGTTGCTCAAAATTCCTTTTTTTCTGGATTATTTGATGAATATTAAATTTTTTATTTTATTTGAAATAGAAATATTTTGTAGCATTATAAATGTCTTTACTGTCACTTTTGATCAATTTAATTCATCCTTGCTGAATAAAAGTATCATTTTCTTTCACAAAAAAATAATTTTACTGACCCCAAACTATTGAACAGTAGTATAATTCTCAGTCCTCCAAAACATTTTTTCTGAATAAATATCCTATTTAATTCCAAAATATGTAACGTTACAAAATAAAATGAGTTGAGCATGCCGTTTCACGTTGCCTTACAGATGTTGCTTGATTTTGTTTGTACTGTGTTGCACATATGCTTTGTTTTCCAAGCAATGTAATAAAGTTGCACGGGGGAGTTGTTCGCATCCTGATTTGGAGGATATCAGAGGCTCAGGCAGACGTGCAGTGCCATCCTACGTGCCAGAGTCAGTGCGGTGGCTTTTGTGCTAAGAATAAAAGCCACAACAAGAGGGAATAAAGCCCTCATCTCTTCCCTCTCACCTCTCCTCATCCTCCCTCAGGGAGCGAAAACACGTCCAAGAGAGCTTCCTAGAGGTCACTTTCCAAGACAAGGTCAAAATGTCACCTCTCTCTGTGAGTGTGACGGAAAGCTTCTCCCTCCGGCTGTGTTTTCAGTGGCACACTAGCATACTGCTATTTGAGAAGTGCGTACTGTATACTGCCTACTGATTCTTGCATTTATGCATTTCGCAGATGCTTTTATCTAAAGTGACTTAATATATATACGCTTTTATATATATATAACACTTTTATATATTTACACATTTTATAAGTTACATTCCATTTGTTAACATTAGTTAATTACTTTGGTTAACATGAACTAACAATGAAAAATATTGTAAAGCATTTACTAATCTCAGTTAATAATAATAGCTAATTTACTAATGCATTGCTAAAATCCAAATTTATATCTGTTAATATTAATTAATGGTCATGAACTAACATGAACTACAGTAACAATGATCAGTTGTAGTTGTATGAGTTAATTTTAATAATAAAGATCAATAAATACTATAACAAATGTTTGTTCATTGTTAATGTTAGGTAATGCATTAATTAGCATTAACTAATGAACCTTATGGTAAAGTGTTACCATTTTATATACCATTTTTATATATTTTAAAAAAGTGTCATTTTCAGATAGCCATGTTTCAATCAATATGATTTTCATAGGCAGATGTTTAGAAAGATGTTTGTGCAGTTTGCTTTTTTAACAGTAAATATAGAAAACCAATACTTTTGCTATTTTTGCAGTATATATGGTGTATGAGTAGTATGATGTTTTAAACTATGAATTTTTAATTCATAGTGTGTTGTTTACTTATATCAGAAATAAATATATTTTATATAATAAATATATAATATACAGTGTTTTACATTATGTAAAAATGATCTTTTTTGGCATTCAAATCAATATGATTTTCATAAGCAGATATTTAGCAAGATTTTTTGTAACATTTGCATAAAAAGCATTTTTAACAATGTATATAGAAAACATTTAGTGTACTTTTAGTGTGTGATACTTTCAGACAATAGCGTACAGTACATTTAATTTTTAAATTTAATTTAATATATATACATATAATATTTATTTTCTTTTAAATTATATAAATATTTATTTATTTTGTCATTTCAAATCAATATGATTTTCATATGCAGATACTTAGCAAGATGTTCATGCTGTTTTTTTTCCCCCTCAGTGCATATTGAAAACTTCATGCTTACACAGCAAAAATAGTATGGTTAGTAAGGTGGTATGGCGTTTTTTTGTACATGAAGTCTTTTGCTTTCTCACACTGGGGCTTCTGCTTTTTGCCCTCGGATGGCTTCGTCCATAGCTGCGGTCTTTGACCTGGCCTCGGCCTGCCTTGCATCAGTTCATTTTCAGCATAATGACTTCTCTGTCTGTGGTCACGTTAATGGAGTTAGTATAAAACCATACACGGACATGCCGGCCGTGCCATGCCATGTCTGTTCTCCCTCATTACACCGTGTCACTGTGTTCGTTTGGGCCGTCGGGGAGTTCTAATGCACTCTGAGGGCCCTGCGAGTGGTGTTGAATGCCATGCTAATTGATCCTTAGGCAGATATAAGGGTTTAATGTGATCTGCTCAAGACTAATGTCCCATAAGGACACTGGCGCTGGTTTCCTTTCCGCGATAAGAGCCAAGTGTGTGGTTGTCATATCTAGAAACAGGCTCTGGGATGCTCCTGATACTGTTGTTGCTCGTGGATGTGTGTCACGTGAGCTAGAGAAAGATATGTCATGTGCTGAGGCCAACCCAGAGAGCAAAAAGGAATCCGGCGCCCCCCTGATTCATTCATTATTAGCACATTAATATATTCATCCTGGTGTCCATTCTCATGGTTACCTCATGATAGTAAAGTCGATTGGGATATGTAACATGAACTTGCTAATGCTCAAAATGGAAACGGTTTTTACTTCCAACTCCAACAAAATGTGATCTTTGGAAACTTAATTTGGTTTTCCATTGATTGACCACAATCATATAAACGATAGGGGAGCTCAATTCTTAAGTGACGGTGGATCATCTGAAATAAGTGTTTATGTCATGACGGCCACTAAAAGCTTTCTAGTAGCATTGTTTAACATTGTGTAGCTGCTGTTGCCGCAGAACTGATAACTGACCTCTACTTTAGGCTCAGTGTATTTGTGAATACAATGACAATAGGAGTTGCATACTCTTTTTACTAGGGCTGAGAAAATTACTGTGTTATTTGTGTGATTTTTAATATGAACTGTTTAACAGAAAAATGGAGGGAAAGAAAGAAAGAAAGGAAGGAAGGAAGGAAGGAAAATGCAGTTAATGCAGAATCCTTTTTTTTTTTTTTTTTCACTACCTGGAGCAATTCTAATGAGATTTTTTCCCACGTCCTGTGATTAGTGGTACATGTGCACATGCCCTATGAGCAACATCACATTTATAATTTATGACTGATAACGGAAAGCTGTGTTTTTATGTTTCATTTTATTTTATGCCCTATGAGCAACCTAACATTTATTAATCATGGTTGATCACAAAATTGTTTTTATTTTATTTTACTTTATTTTATTTTAATTTAATGTATTGTGTGCCCTATAAGCAACTTAACATTTAATAATCATGATTGATGACAGAAAATTGTTTGTAAATTTTATTTTATTTTAAATGTAGTTCCTTTTTAATTCATGAGTTGGAATTTGATTTGAATTGGCCAAAACACACAGCAAAAAATAAGTATATAATAAAACAGCTAAATGCATTCTGGGCAATTAAGCATCCTTTCGTCTGGTTAAATTCCACAGATTTATTGAATATAAAGAAATTATGTATATTAAACACAGATTTTGTTCTTGTTATGAGAATTGTAAAAATGTAGAACTTTTTAAATTTGTCATGGCCTCCTTTTTTAAAACTTTTTTTTATTTATTTTTTTTTATAAGAATTTTTTTTATTATTATTATTATTATGTATAAAAAAATAGCACGTATTATAGATGGGTTTTTTTTTTATTCTACTTCCTTAAAGGGATAGTTCACCCAAAAATTAAATGAAGTTGACAGTAGCCATTGAATTCCATTGTATGTAAAAAAAATAAAATAAAATAAAAAAAATCCTATGGAAGTCAATGGCTACCATCAACTGTTTGGGTACCTAAATCCTTGAAATATCTTCTTTTGTGTTCAACAAAAGAAAGAAACAACTTGAGGGTGAGTAAATCATGGATTTTCATTTTTGGGTGAACTTTCTCTTAAAATCAGATTCAGTCTGCATCTTGTTTGCTACCTCAATTCAAATCCAGGGTTTTTCCTACATTGAAAATTTTTTGGCGGCCGCCAAAACTAAATTTTTGTCCCGCTAAAGCCTATTTGATCAGTGAATGTGATTTATGAGTGATGTAAATGACTGCGCGCTTTAACTGAGGGAGAGAGAGCAGAGAGCCGCTCCCCGCGCACTCTCTCTGGGCCTGTTTACACCTGCTCACTTCATGCATTTTCTCAGAGTGTATAGCTATCCAATCGTGAAAAGACCAGGTGTAAATGCCCTCCGAAATGCTTTCGAGGCGGATTAAAATCCGATCGTTCAAACCACAGGTGTCTGGGACGCACTCCAGACAAACCTGGACAAGTGAAAATGCATCTGCTTGTTGAAACCACATATATACATTTTACTTCTCCCAAAATGTTAAAAAACAAACGCGTGAGAGCGTGTTATAGGCTATATGACATGTTATAGTCAGATATGACTGCGCTAATGCTAGCCGCGGATAGAGCCAGCAAGCCGACGCACAAAACTGCCACGAATTAAACAAAGTCGCAGATGCTCAAAAGACAATCATCTTCATTAGATGTAGTGAAACTAACTTATCTTTCCAGTGCTGATGCCGCTCTCTCTCCTGTTGCGAACTTCGATTAACTGATGATAAACAAATGGCAGCACATATCTGTTGATTTCATTGACGTGAACTCCGTTAATTTTGCATATAGCGCAGGAATTCAAGACCAGATTTATATGTTTTGCGGAGACACATTTATGTGGCCAAGTGTAAATGGAAACGTTTTAACAAATCAGATCGATATCTGAATCTGAAAAGAGAAAACGCATAAAGTGACCAGGTGTAAACATGCTCTCTGTCTAACTGTTTTTACTCTCCATCCCTCAAAATCAACTGGCATGAAGCGTTCCGCACATGCAACTAACATGAACACTTTCAATAAAAGAAAAAAAAATCATGCTGTGATTAAGTGTTTTCCGTGTTGACACAAATATTTTGCGATGTCCTAACTAAGAACCGGTCTTAGCACACAATGCGTCCAAGTCCGATCTAATGTCCAATTCGCAACTTAACGACTCATTTGAACCGATTCATTTTAATGAATGGTTAAAACAACTGATCTGTTCAACACTCAACTCACAAGACGTCACTGTCTGAATTGGTGTATATCAATTACAAATAGGCCTAATTTACTCAGAACACCTCAGATATGAGACCATAAGTGTGATTTAGCCTTGATTTAACCTTAATAATAATAAAAGATTAAGCCTTAATCCACAGAAATTTCAGTTCATTTATGACAATTCATAGTAAATTACCTATAAAATCATTTAGTTTAGACTGGAGCGAGGTGAAACCAGAACAAAGCAATTTGTTAGCTAGCTGTTAATTTTATTCAGATGTATGGTAGAAAAATAGACTATTAGTTAAAATAAACTTTTTAATGCAATTTTTTAATGCTTTTCAATATTGATATGATTATACCAAAATAATTGTCAGGTCTAGCAAAGAAGGATCCTACAAAAATATGAAAGCCAGGTTTAATATATGCCCTGACAGTGACTGTTTTTTCTTTCATGAATAAGTAGCCTATGATAAGCAAAAATCACAAACTGTTTCTTTGCATTTATTTTAGTTGTGGTCAATATTGGGCTCGCAGATCACGTGGTGGTGGGGGGGGATTACTTTTTACTGTGTGTGTGTGGATGACCGTCAGCCACCACCGAAGGCCTTTTTTGACCCAGGAAAAACCCTGAAATCAAATTCAAATTCAAGAACTGAATTTAAATCAGTCTCAGTCCATCTTGATAAGATTAAATACGTTTCAAATAAATGCTTTGCTACAAATAATCATTATCCACCCCTTCAACCAAATGGAATGTAATATTTCCATCTGTCTGTAGTTATTATCCGTTTTCTTTTCCCAGACCACCATATATGGTTCATACTAGTAGTGCCAGAAGGGTGTTGGATCCGTGGCCTAACAGTTCAGGACACATTCAGCTGTAGTGCTCATGTGGGAAATCCTCACTTTGGTTTCCTATTATTTTCTGTCCTCGGTCTTCTGTTCTGCAGATAAAAAGTGTCCAAATGTGTCAGGAGTGTGCAAGTCGTGGGGATTTGATGCTTGTCACACATTTATGCAGACTGTGTCTGGATTTGGACGAATAGAGTGCGTGTTAAACCTCTTACAATCTGCTTTTGAAGTATGTAAATCATATATGGTTTGGATCGGCACCATCACTCTGAGTTTTCAGCATCCTTTTGAGTTTAGATTCTGGGAGGTTTTCTCCCGTTTTAAACAGCTGGCTGCTCAAACTGCGGAGAGATGCCAAGCTTTCAAAAACCCCACAATAAAGTCAACTTCTGCACAGATCAAAGTCGACGTGCCGCCTCTTTGCCCCAAGCATCCTCATCTGGTTTTTTCTCCACGGATTAAAGTCTGGCAGGAAGATCGGCCTCCACAGTATTCACAGTTGCTTTCTTTGTCGTGGGCTTTGGGAAAGGGACAGACGAGACTTTGGGATAAGCTTCTGCGTTCTCACTTTCCACACCTCCAATCTGGAGGCTGTTTGCCGCCGTCGTTTACCCATCATTCAGCTCACCGTCTCTGGGTTCGGCCGTCTGCATGGCCCTGTTCTCTGGTGCATCACTAAGCTCTGCGCTAGCCAGCACTCAGCTTCCTAATAAGCAGGAGAATTGCTCCCGGTTTCCTGTCGGGCTCATGTTGCCGTGATTTTAACTGGATTAAGACGCAAAAAAACGGCCTGTTCCGAGCCACGCGTTTCGGACACATTTGCTTTGAGTGCACGGCCACCCTTGTAATATGATTTCCGAATGGCCTCACTTTCTTTTGGTTGTTGTTAAAATGCTTTCTGCATTACAAATGTTCTTCCTCTCTTGGCATTATGCATCAGATGCTATTGTCACACACGATCCCAGATATGCATTTCGTCTTTATGTCTGATTGGACGCTTTGAAATTCAGCACATGCTCAGCTTTATGAAAAAGAGTGACTGCTAAATGGCTTAAATGTTACTCAAACTATGCCACAAAAACTTGTAATTAGAAAATGTATGGATACTTTGATGCCAGTCAATACTTAAATTTAAAAAAAAAATTCGTAGTATTGTAGTGCTTGTGTAAATATTCAGAAATTGAGAGAGGAATTTTATTTTATTTTATTTTATTTTATTTTAAACATGCCACCTGAATGTTTACATGAATGCTTGATACTGCCGAAATAAGAATACCTGTAAAACTTTGACAGTTTAATCAATTTTAGTCATTTTTTTTAATTATTAATTTACAAGTTTTGAGAAATTTTGTTTATTTAATTGAGAGACTGCATGCCAATACTTTATATTTAATATTTCTATCAATTTTTTACTCCAATAATAATATAAAGCTACATATTTATATTATTTATAATAATAGTAGAATTAAAGTAAAAAATAAAGTATAATAAAAAATATATTCATATTAATTTTATCCATACAAATGATTAAAAAAAAAAAGGAATTTTAAATCAGTCATTTTGGTATTATTTATCTATAGTATTATTTTAATTATTTATTTATATATAGTATATAGTATATATAATATAGTATTTATTAATGTTAAATTAGTTTTTGATTTTTTTTTATTAATTTAGAATTTCAAATTAGCTTATATTTTATTTTTTTTAGTTGTTTTAATTTTAGTTTAAGTTTAGGTTTTTAGTAATTTTGTTATGTTTTTGCAATTTTTTATTATTTTATATTTATTTTTAGTTTCATTTTTATTTTACTTATTTTATTTCAGTCACTAATTTCTTAGAGAATTTTAAGTAATTTTTTCATCTTAATATTTTCTATTATTAATTTAAATTACATTTTATTTAATTTTATTTTCAATTTTTAGTAAATTTTATTTTATTTTTAGTAGTTTATTAGATTACATTGTGGTATCCAAATTTGTATTTAGAACTGTGACAACCCTACTTGTATCTGCTATATTTGAAATGAATGATTTTTAACTTTTTAGAGTTTTAGTTTGTTGCTGTAATGTTTTCTAAGCAGAAGAAGCTCTGAAACTTTTGCTGCAGTGCTGTATGAGTGTTGACGGTTGGCGGTATGAAGCAGCGAGTCAGTATTTGAGCTTCAGCTGCCTCTGCCTGTGTAAATGATGAATGAGCAGCGAGTCGGCAGGCTGAGGAAGAGGAGGCAGGCGGCCACTCGCTGCCTGACAAGCTCCTTCATAATGCAGGATAGGGATGCCGAATGGGATTTGGGAGATGCAGGTGGTCTTTTCTTCCCTCTCTAATTTTTTTTTTTCTTTCAGCGGTGAAGAAGATTTATTTTTAATGTTTCGGGAGCAAGAGCTCCCCAAGAAATGGAGAATTTAGGCAAAATATATAAAATAAAATCCCCACTTCACTGAATCTTCTCTGGCTACACCTCCTAACGTGAGCTGAAGTGGAATAGAGAGATGAGAAGCCGATAGATGGGAGTTCATAATTTTGCATATGCTTTGAATAAATTTGCATCCAATAACACCATTGGTTCCTCTAAGACTCACTTTCCATAATTGAATACTTTCAATATGTTACAGTCCTTTTAAACCAAAAGGCAGTTTTGATGCAATTTGTTTTGACTTAACCTCGCTTTTGCTGAGTTATTTAGTACTTGTTAATCATGTTTGCTCATACTCAGGGATAGAGATTTGAACAAACCCCCCCCCAAAACGTCATGTTTTATCAAACACCATTTACTTTTAAAATCTAGTTTTATTATTTTTAAGCATATTAAGTATTTATTCAACACTTGATGTCTTGAATTTGTGTGTTTGAAATTACTTTTATACCCTTCGGCTATCTGTGATTCAGTGATGGTGCATCTGACAGCATGCTGTTCAAGGCATCTTTTGTGTGTCGCCCCAAAACATCTCCAGGAGGCCCTGCTGAATTAATTAGGCATCCAATTAGTGAGATTCTGCATATTAATCAAAGCAGGATACGACACTGAACAGATTTCCATCGATGAGTGTTATGATTGTGGCATTAACGATCATAATGACATCAGTACGTTGTGGCACTTTGAGATGCAGGAGTCGTAGCATAACGCACAGGCACAAAAATGCCTTTAAACAATCCATAAGTGCTGCCTTAATGACATGCATTTACGAAGTCTGCGTCAATGATGCTTTTTTTAGTCGAATGGTTAAATCAAGTGTTTATTGTTGTACTTTGTGCTTGTTGTGCTGGTTTGTATGCACAGTCTAAAATTAGCTGTTTGCTACTTCTGCCAAAAGCAGTAGCAGGTCAAGACAGAAAATACCAGGCATAAATAATTTTTAGATATCTTGAAAATACATTTTGCATTGTTTTAATTTTGTTTTGTTTCGTTCCTAAAATTATATTCTTTTTTTTCTTTTTTTTTTGTATTATTTACATAGAGTATTTTTTAACATTTATTTTATTATTATTATTATAAAATTCTTATTATAAATGTTATATTATAAAATTATTATATTTTTTTTCTAAAATTATATTCTTATTTTATGTATAATTTATGTATAGTATTGTTTTTATTTTTTTTTTCCATTTTTTAATTATATATTTTTTATCTCTAAATGTATATTCTTATTTTTGTATTGTTTCCAAAATCATATTCTTGTTTTTTCTTCATTTATTTTATTATTATTATTAAATAATGTTTTTGTTTTATTTCTAACATTTTATTATTTATATATTATTTATATATATGGTATTATTATTTGACATTTGTTTTATAAATAATTTATATTATAGTTTTGTTCCTAAAATGTTATTTTTATGTATTTATGTATAGAATTATTTTTATTTAGCATTTATTTTATTTTATTAGTTATATCTTAATTTTGTTGTTTCTAAAATAATTTTAGTGATTTTATTGGATTTTATTTTATTTAACATTTATTATGATTTTTAAATTAGATTATTTTAATTTAATTTTCTCATTTGCTATAACAAATGAATATGTTTTAAACTATTATACCACAATTTTATACTGTTTTATCCTTGCATATTGGCGACCAACAGTGCAAGTGTCACTCACAGCATCATTTTCATTTTTGGTGTAGGAATATTCATGCGGCATGCAGTTAGGCAGTCTAGATGAACTTGTGATCAATTTGAATTGTTTTTTTTTTTTACTGGTGTGCATTTGCCAAGTTTCACGTCTGACCTGTCATGCTCTCCTCAGCATGTTAGGAACTCACATCATCCGCAGTAATCCAGGGAATTTGCTGACAAATCATGTTTACACACCTTTATATAACCATGCGAGTGTGTGTGTTACACACAATACTATGTGTCTGTATATGTTCATATTTTTATGCGCTCTCTTGTGTAAATGTCACCTTTGGCTGGGTCTGGCCTCTCTCTCTCTCTCCCCCGCGCCAGGGTTATTACAGAGTCTGTCTGATACACCTCGGATCAGCAGAGCCTCATGAGAGGGATTAGGAGAGACGTGGATGTAATGATTGTGTATTTCTGAGGCCGTGCTCTCTTTGATAGATCAGTCTGTCTGAATCTCAGGCCAGTGACACAGCGATTTCTTTTTTCCCTTTCTCCTCAAACGTCCTCAGAGAGTGAAAAAAAGTGTCTGGGCATCTTTGCCAGCTTGAAAGAAATTCGATCAATCAATCTGAAGAAACTATGGAAGGCTGTTTCCTCCATGGTATAAAAATAAATTAATCGCAACTTTTTGTCTCGCAATTCTGAGTTCCTATCTCACAATTTAGACCTTTTTTTTTCCACAGTTCGGAGAAAAAAACTCAATTGCAAAATGTAAACTTCTGAGAAAAAAGATCATTCGCAATTCTGAGAAGAAAAGTGCAAATAGTGATATATAAACTTGGAATTGCATGAAAAAAAGTCAGAATTATGAGATTAAAAGTTGCAATTACCTTTTTTATTTTTTTGTTCCGTGGCGGAAATGAAAAAATAAAACAGAATTGCACGATAAAAACTCAGAAATCTGAGAAAAAAATTAACTCAGAATTGCGAGATGTAAACTTGGAATTGAAAAAAGTCCGAATTCTGAGTTTATCTCACAATTTTGAATTTATTTTTTTTATTCTGAGTTTATATCTTGCAATTCTGAGAAAAAAAAAGTCAGAATTGTGAGATGCAAACTTAGAATTCAGGTCAAATAAACTCCAGATATTCTTATGTATTAAGAATAGCACAGATAATATAATAAATCAGACATATCCTTAATATTCAGTATTTCTTAAATTGCATTGTAGGTGGTTGCGATGCCGTTTGGAGGTTTATAGTGCATTTCTTTGTGATTTCTAGGGTGTTCTGTGTGGTTGCTAGGGAATTATGAGTGCGATGCATCTCTGATGAACTCGTAAGGAACTTTGGCATTAATTGCAATATTGCTGTGGCTTGCTAAAGTTGGCGTTTCTGGCAGGTGCTGCGCTGCTGTGTTCAGTGGTAAAGATGGGCTGCTGGCAGGTGCTGTAGTTTGTGTTCACATTAGAAACAGCCCTTTTTCCAGCTGCACCCATTTACTTCTAATCTACAATCTAAGTAATCTGGCATTCTGTCACAGATACAATTCCAGTCTATTCCAGTCAATACTCCATTCCTGCAGCTACTTTCAGACAGTAACACAGTTGCAGCTCTGTTTTTCCCGCTATATAAAATAAACTATTACAATCAGTTCATCTTACTTTTAGTAGGCTGTTTAATGGTTTGGTCAGACCTCATTTAGAAAAATAAGAATGTACCACAAGAAGAAAAAACATAAATGAGATCTCCTTCATATAATGTTTTAATTGTTTCTCCATGACAGAAATGAGGTTTAAATAAAGAGCAAATGGAGACCTTTTAAGTTTCCTGGTTCTCAGATTTTTCTCCTCAGACATATGTGACATTAATTTTTATTTTATTTTATTTTATTTAAAACCCATAGGAAAGAAAAATCAAAAGCCAGCTTTATAGGTTTGTCTTTATATGTGATGTGTCATTACTAAGAATATAATAATAATAAATATTAAAATTATTATTTTATTTTATTTTATTTGTTTTATTTTAAACCTAGCAGGAAAGAAAAAATAAAAGACAGCTTCACATATTTTCTAGCTTCTTTTCTACTGAGACACATGTGACTTTACTAATATTTATTTATTTATCATTTAGATTTATTGTAGATCTCAATATAACCTCTAACATTTCTAATCAAATTCTTCTAAGACTAAATAAGTCTATGGCCATTTTATAGGTCCAAATCTGTACTGTATGCAAGCAGTTGCCTCATTTGTGATTAACTTTATTATATAAAAGAAACATGATAAATCTATTAAGTCTCCTAAGCTATGAAAGAGCAATCTCTGAGCAATAAAGTTTTCCACTGGGTGCTGCTTTATTCACACGCCTGTGTATAAACTGAGAAAGAGGAGGCATATCTAAGAGTTAATGATATTTACGGGAGCAGTTTTACAGGCCGGCAGCAGTAAGGCAGTCCAGCAGCCTTGAGCCGCATCCAGACCTCTGATGAACTGATAAAACACTGGAGTGCACATTCACGCTGGCGCCGAGGATGACACAGCCCTGCCATGCAGACGTGGCCAGACCCACAAGCCACAACAGCACCATGAGCTCATGCTGCAGAGACCCATTTGCTGACTAACAACACTAGAGATAAACTGGAGAAAAGTGTGGGGGAACCGGGTTTATGCGTCATCTGCAGGACTGAATACCTGTCTTCTTGAGCCCTGAAGTCAGGTCAGATTCTGGACAGTTAAAACTGAGGTCAACTTGAGTTTAATCATATGGGAGGGACGTATATGAAAGGCATGACATTTTCAGTTGAGCCCAGTGTGACCTCACCCAAAGGAACCACCCTACTGTCACCCCACATGGCCTCTGTTGTAATCGGTTCCAGAGGTCACACCCTTCAGTCACACCCTTAAATATCACCTTTATCTCAGATGTTTGTCCTCAAAGAGATATAAGCACATAAATGAGACAATTGTTGATGTATAGTGAAGGTACATTAGCAATATTTTATTTGTTTTTTTTTTTTAAACCCCACGGGAAAGTAAAATCAGAAGCCAGCTTCGCAGATTTTCCACCTTCACAGATTTGTCTTCTCTAGAGACATATTTGATTTTAATAATAATATGTTATTTAATTTTTTTTTTTTTTATTTATGATTACTATTATTGGTTGAGGTTTGTAATCAAAGATCTCAATATAAACTCTAACATTTCTCATCAAATTCTTCCAAATAATCTAAGCTGTACAGTCTACGTTAGCAAAATTTTGTCAAAATCTTATGGCAAAAAAGGTCATCGTCTGTAATATAGTGATATATGAAGCACCGCTTGCAGTGAAGTTGCTTTCAAAGCAAGCAGCTTTCTGTTGGTCAACATAAAGAATCTGCATGTCAAATTTGATTTCGTTCCAAAATATGTGAGGAAATCTTTCGCCCTCATGTGAAATTCCCAATCGCTTGGACTCCTATTGAAATGAATGCCAAGTTCTTTCATGAAACTCCAGATGATGCAGGCTGATGGGTCATTAACGCAAACTGATGTATTCACAGCATTAAACTACTTGCCACACGCTGACTGGTTCATGTTGCAAACGCAGCCAGTGAGCTTACGGCTTTACATTTAAATGGCTGGTTAGCTTTCACTAGAGCAGTTTGCAGCGCACTTTCAGAGTTCCTCTGAAACCCACCACCTCCCCAGCTCCACCTGTATTGATCTGCTAAAGAGTTATTATATATGCTATTTGTGCAGCAGCAGTATGTTTAAATACTCACAGCACCATATCGGCGTATGTATTGGCAGTAGTAAGTTCCTGTACTTGCTTTACAGCAGCAGCAGTAATCTACAATTGTCTACCGAAATTTGATAAATAAAGAGGTAAATGTGACCACACATTAAGAGTATAAATCTACAGTATTAAATGGATGTGAAGTGCATAGCTCAGATGATTTGGTCTTGGCAAAATGTTAATATATAAATATTAACCCCCTGGGGTCTGTCTCTTATTTTCTTGATGACCGCGAAAAGAACTAAAAATACTCCGTAATTTTTGATCATACAGATAAGAATAAGGTATTGTTTGAAACTGGAAAGGGTCTACTTTTTATTTGTGTATAGTCATAATAACAACAAAATAGTGTGCTTTTCTAAAATAAAGAAAATAAACAGGGTGTGTTCTCTGCCTTCTCTGTCTCTGTCATCTCTCTTCACAGACACGTAAATAAAACAATCTGAATCTCAGCAAATACTTGCCTCAAAGACACGAGAAATAAATGAATAGAAAGCTTGATATGTCTACTTTTGAAGTAGTCACGTCCAAAACAAATATTCTCTGTTAAAGTAATCCATATGAAACCAACGCGATGTCCAGTTTTCCCATCTCAACTCATTATCTCTAATGAGATCACGCCCACGAGCCGATCGCGCTTTTCAAATTCTAAACATCCACTTGAGACGCGCGCGAATGTAAACGCCCACATTGCCTCCGCGTAAACAAGCAAGTTCATCCCGGCTACTTTTTATTTCTAGAAGAAGAGAAATAAACCAGAATTTACCTCAAGAGAAGAAAACAACGCGATGCGTCGCGCAGCTGGATCCAGTGGATGATATCATTCTGATGAGTAGTCTAAGATTACTTGCATCTGTTGTTGTTGTGTTATTGAGACATAACTTGTACACATTTTACTAGTTAGACTTTTCCCAAACTATCATTTCTGACTACATGTATGAAATCAAGTGAAACATTTTGAAATGTCATTTCATTGTCTAAATGTCTCACAATGCCAGGATGTTTGTTTAATGTTTTATAACATTTAAAACCACGAGATATGAAAGTAGAATGAATGTTAACACTATGATATTAGAGTCCATGAATGTTTGGCACAAAAGTGTGTTACTGTTCAAGTCTCAGTGTTCAGATCAGTATGTTCAATCATGTGTCCTTGACCTTCACTGTGTATATTTTTATTATACTGTGTTGTAAATAAAATACCAATATAAATAATAATACAAATACAAATAATCAAAAAACCTCATTATTTGACTCTCCTCACACTCTTTCTTACCTGCCTCAGTCACATTCATATTGATGGCTCATTATGGGAGGGCTTTTGTCTCTCAAGTGTGAATTAACTACTAAATATTCATGGTAGTGCTGTCAAAGTTAACGCGTTAATAACACGTTAACGCAAATTCATTTTAACGGCACTAATTTTATTAATGCGCGATTAACGCAGCGTGCATTTTCTGTTTGACCCGTGGCCTAGCCCGTACTACTGTAGTTGGAGAAATGGAAATGGATGGAGATGCTGACAGTGTTGCCAACTTAGCGACTTTTCAGACCACTTTAGCAACTTTTATTTATTTATTTATTTATTTTTTCAAAAAGCGCCTAGCGACCAATCTTTATAGGGTTTGCCCAAACCCTATAAAGACTCGCTGGTACTGGCGCGCGAGCACGAGGTCTCTTTCCCGCTGCGCACACACCTCTTTCTCTCTCTCTCCGCATCTGCTCTGTTCAGCACGCGGATGAGAGGAACAACGCTTTCAGTTAAAACAAATATTATGTTGCTTCTCTAATTTAACATGCAAGTATAGCCGAAATCACAGAACAGCTATTGTCTTTATCTTATGTATAGCCTATTTGATTTCATCAGATGATGGCTGGATTTTAAATCAGGATTTTTGTGCAGATTTAACATCTTGGAAGGGAGAGCTGGTTATTTAGTCCTATGGGTCGCGTTTCAGTCACTATTTCATATTCATTCCATTGTCTGACAACAGAAACAGTAAAATATATCAATGAAAACAGTTTTAATGAGAATTTAGCTGCATCAAAATACAGTATGTGGGCACAGAGAGGCAAACAAATGTAATAATGAATAATAAATGTACATTTAGCATGTTCAGAAGAAGTGAGATGCCCTGTCATGCGGAAATGTAAACAGGTTTGTGTAAGTAAATTGCTCAGTGCAAAGAAAGAGAAGTAATGGGAACCTGGTATTTCTTTTTTCATGTGTCTAATGGACATGAGCAAGTTCTTTGAAACATGTCTAGTCTTCAGGCTCTGTTAACTATGGTTTCACTAATAATAAACATATATTGCATAAAGCATCCATATTTGTCATTGCCCATGTTGATTAGAGTGTTTAAAACATGAAAAGTATTCATTTAAGGTACAATTAGAACAGATAAAAATGTGCGATTAAATTGCAATTAATCGCGAGTTAACTCATGACAATCATGCGATTAATCGCGATTAAATATTTTAATCGATTGACAGCCCTAATTCATGGCCATTGTCACTCCCTCGCATAAGGGCATTCTATCAGAAAATGTTTTTCAAATGTTAAATCAATATATTGTTTTCTGTGAACAAGTAAACGAGGTGATTTTCACATCATTTTGTAGCAAAAACTCTAGTCTACCACATCCAATTCTCAAAAGTCTTGTGAACAAATATTCTGTATGTGGTTTATGGCCTTATTTCAGTGACTTAAAAATTTTTGTTTTTTATTGACCATGCATAAACATTGTTTTCTCAAAAACACAAACATGTACATTCATGCTGCTCACATATTGTAGCCCAGTTTGTGCCGAATACAGTGTTTAGCCATTTAAAACGAATACAGACTTTAGCCATTAATATGTTTTTAAGATACTGAAGAAAACACAAATGTCAGGGCATGTCAAAACTTCTCCAGGGCCCCAAAATACCCTCAGACCCCAGAGGGTTAAGTTCATACTGAGATATTGGGTACAATCTGAGCACAGAATGAAATAATGACATATTGAGAAAAGGATTGCTTAGGTGTTTTATCTCAAGAAAAATATCTGAGAAGCATTAAAGTCTTCATTTGCTCTTCATCTTATAGGAGAAACAATTGAGATACTAAAATGATCTCATCTGTGACTTTTCTTTCTTGTGTTGATTCTGAGCACAGAATGAGATATTATTAAGACATCTATTGGAACTCCAGAGGAGTATTGAGATCTTTGCCCTCAAGAAAACATCTGAGAAACATCTTAGAGTTTCAGTTTGCTCTCCATTTCATTTAGGAGAAACAATTGAGATATTAAAGACGTCTAATTTGTGATTTTTAATTCCTGTGTGGATTCTCAGAGTTCTCCCTTTACCAACCTCCTACCGACCACAAAGCGATTGCGATGGAAGCCACGACGAGCGGCTTGTATTGTCAGATACCACATGACGGCTTTGTTGTGGTCACGCGTGTGACATGTCAACGTGTACGTTCAGCCCGGCAGAAGATACTGTAATAGTTTGCTGTAATTGCTCTAGTTGGATGGAGGAGTTTCGACACAGTGTGGTTTATTCCGGCCGAGCGCTTGGATCTCATTCCTCGTCTAACGTTAGTGGACCTCCAGGGAGGTGCAGTGCACTGGAGCCGTTTCCTAGGCAACCTTTTTTTTTTCATCTGGGCTTTGAAATGAGGACCTGATGTGATTGTTAGCAGCTTGGGCTTGTGCCATTGAGTATGCGGCTCTGTCTTAGCCTTCACTTCCATGAAACACCATGACATCACCGATTCCCATGACTGACATATCGTCTGATGGACGCACATTAGTGCGCCGTCGATAGGAAATATGCTTACATAAGGGGTTCGGTGATTCATAATACATTTATTCAGTTTTGTTGGGAATCCTTGTTATAATCCGAATGTATGTTTTTAATGGCACTTGCAATCGTTTTTATTGGTCGTTTGTAGTATGTTCAACTGAAGTGCATAATTATATTTCAAGTACTATTATCATCTACAGTCACCAGCAATCAATTTCAAGCAAACATCACTGTTACTATTAATAAAACGGACAAACAAATCCTACAGACCAGACCTGAGTCATATCTAAGGTCTAGAACACCCTAGCAACCACTTAGCAACAGGCCAAAAACGGAAAATGAAAAAATTATCTATTAAGTTACAATACAAATGCAGCTGATAATGGCTGAAAATGTGTCTCTGTTGCAGAAAGTGGGTACATTTAGCCATCACGTTGTCATCTTGTTTCTTTCTCCTAAAAGTTTTCCTGTTTCTGGTTGAGTGTAACAACTGGCTTATGGCTGTTGACATTCAGTATAATGGTCCAAATAGGATGGGTGCCATTTACTGCACCTTTAGATTCTGTACAGAAGCCATATTTTACATATTTATTTAATTTTGTAGCATTTCTAGCAAGTTTTGGTTTTACATGATTATTTTTCACATTCTCTCTGACCCTTGGAAAAATTAAGGCTGTTTTTGCTACTGTACCATTTAATGATCTCTGTTATGAATGGCTTACCTCTTCAGATAAATGATTAACAACGCCTCCACTAAAGCTGATGAATATGCTATTTGTGTTTTTATGTAAACACGGATGGTCATATCAGGGATTTAACAGCAAGTCTATTTTATCTTGAAGATTTCTACTTGCCTTGCCAACATTTTTACTGGCACTAGTACAAGCAATTAAAATGTTTTAATATTATTTTAATTTATATTTATGTATAATTTTACATTTTTACTTTTAAATGTATATTTTTTGTTATTATTTAATGTGTTTTTAAACAAAGATATTTTAAAACTTGCTCTTGGAAGAATGTGATGAGAAGTTGAGCAAAATCTGATCACAGCATGAAATATTGAGACATCTGAGAAATATTTAAATTCTGGAGGAGAAAAAGACATGATTAGTAAATATTAAAAATAGATAAAAATAAAATGAATAAATAATTTAAAATAAGATTTATAAATAAATATATAAAGATAAATAAATATAAAGATAAAAACTAAATAAATAAAACAAAATACATAAATGCAAATGTATTTTTTATATTCTTTTCACAATTTTACAAAGACAATTTGCGTCATATAGCTATAATTATAAAGGAATACATTCATAAATGCTTTTGCAGGAAGATGATGGCATTCATGGCAGAATATTGTAATTTATAACCAATTCTTACTGATGCTACTGAAATTATTCATTCTTTGAATTTCCAAAAAAACAGACCATTTTACCTTTAAAGGGATAGTTCACCCAAAAATGAAAATTTAGTTTCAAATCTGTATGACTTTTGTCTCCTGAAGTTATTTTGTAGAATGTGGGTTAGCATAGTTTCTGGTAGCCACTGACTTCCATAGTAGGGGAAAAATACTATGGAAGTCAATGGC
Organism: Spinibarbus caldwelli; assembly: GCA_039654775.1. Classification (NCBI taxonomy): domain Eukaryota; kingdom Metazoa; phylum Chordata; class Actinopteri; order Cypriniformes; family Cyprinidae; genus Spinibarbus; species Spinibarbus caldwelli. The sequence goes on from CM077267.1 coordinate 5,492,525, forward strand.
TACCAGCAACTCTTCGCTTATGTTCAGTATCTTTAAGTTTAAAATTTTGGCAAGCAGAATTCACGAACATGTTGCAGAAAACCAAGTCTTTAACTTTGCAAAGCATAAGCACAAAAAATATATATAGTTAGCCCTGAATATATTAATGTTTTAATGTTGTGAACATTGGAGTACATCATAAAGTACTAAAGTTTTTTTTTTTTTTTTTTTTTTTTTTTTTCCATTTTATGTTCCACATTTATCTCTCTATATGTGAATATAAGCTCAGGTGAACTTTATACATTCAGCTGAATGAATCTCAGAGTAGATACAATGTCAACACAGAACAGCAGGAGGAGTTCTCGCAGTAATCGCATCTTTATTCCGATCTGAGCCGTTAATCGTCACTGCAAAGGCATCGCAGAGCGTTGACAAATGTGCGTCAAGCGCTCCTGCCAAAACAAAGACGGAACAGACTTCAGGCCAGCAGCATTGTTGGCTTCCCAGGAGAAATTTCCAGTCCAAATGTTTGTCCACTCATACAGCAGAGCTGGCACCAGCGCTGGCCGGCAGAACGGGATCCTCATTACTGTTCCCTGTAGCGGATTTGCCTCCTGGGGAAGTGCAGTGGGGTAACCATTAGCCCCTCCATCCTGTCCCAGGACCCCATGCTGGTGACCCAGACTATGTGCTATCCCGTTTAAGAGGCTTGATTTGAGGATTGCAGAGTGGATCCCAAATCTCCAAATGTCCTGAACTGACCCCAGGTGCATCATGCGAGGATTTGTGTGCTTTCTTCATGTGAGTCACTTCTACAAGCAGTTCAGTTGCTGATATATTGTGGTTTGCCGTTTTATGCGGTAACAGATGGATGTTCATGGCAGGCTGCGTCCAATGTTCCCAAACTACTAAATGGGAACAGTAATGAGAGGAAAAGTGTTTTTAATTAATTACTTTATATCCAAATTTCTTGGCTGGATTAGCTTGAAGCGCCACACTTTGACAGTCTCCGTAACATTTGTTGTTTTGCTTTTTTAACACACTATATTGCAGTTTACACAAAACATGGCTTGCCATAACAGCTTTATGGAGTGACTAACTAAAAATAGGGATGCTACCAACTACATTTTTCAGTAGCAAGACCACAGCTTATTTGACTAGCAAATACAACTACTTTTTCTAGCAAATACAGTGACAAAATGCTACTTTGCCTTTTTTTCGCATTCTTCCACAGATTAATTTTAGTGAATCAAATTGTTCTGATGGTTAATTTCAATTAACTAGTTCCAAAGAGAGGCATTGATTCGTTTGAGTCCTTGCTCAGAAGTAACTTTTAGTTCTTTGTTTTATTGAAATATTTAGTTAGAAGTTGCTGATTAGATTTAGCTTAAATTATTTTAATGATATATTATTTAAATTAAATATTTACATTATTTTATAAATATTCTCTCTATTTTCTCTTTTTTAGATTTAGTTTTGGTGTTTTTATCTTTCAATTAAAGAAATGTTTATAAATATTTATTTAGCTATTTTTAGTAGCTGAGTCCCTGCACACTTTGTTATATTTAAATATTTAGTTAAAAGTTGCTATTTAGATTTAGCTCAGCTTTATTAAATTATTTAAATTAAATATTTACATTATATTTAGTGTACGTTTACCTTTATTTAGACAAATGAATGCTGTCACATTACTATTTCTGTGTATTTCTGTTCATTACGATTGCTAAAATAAATAATATTTTCTTTTTTTCTCTGTTTTAGATGTATTTTTTGGCATTTTTGTCTTCTATTTATACAACACATTCAGCAATTTTTTTTTTTGTAGCTGAGTCTCTGCACACAAGTCTTTTCTTTGTTTTATTGAAATATTTAGTTAAAAGTTGTTGTGCAGATTTAGCTCAGGTTATTTAAATTATGTATTATTTAAATTAAATGTTATATTTATATAAATATGTAAATATTTATATTTAGTGTACATTTATCTTTATTTAGACAACTGACTGCTTTCACCATTATTGTTTTTATGTCAGATTAATATTGCTCCTATTGCTAAAATAATGATTTTAAAAAAGTTTTATTTTTTGGATTTATTTTTGGAATTTTGTCTTTATTTATAAAAAATATTTATAAATATGTATTTAGCTTCATTTTTAGTAGCTTGTTGTGTAGCTAACATTTCAAATGTTTTTTGCAGCTGAACTGTATTTTGAATTATTAATAACATTTGTAACATTGTAATTTGGTTACAGTCTTCATGGAATCTACAACATTTGTACCCATTGACAAATATTATAGGTCATTTTCTTGTCTCAGCTTTTAGGAATGTTTCTCAGAAATGTTGACGGCAACTGAAAGTTAGAGCGCTTGTTTGTGGATATTGTAAACATAACTAAAACCAGTCCGATTCAGCTTTATTCTTGGTTTGACAAGAGTTTTTTTTTTGTTTTGTTTTGTTTTGTTTAACATATCCAAATGTCGTACTCAGGGCCTGATAATGCTGCTATTGTGCATCAAAACAATGCTGAAGAGTCACAAATGTTGAAACCCATTAGCTTTTTTTGTACTCAGATGGTGAATTTGTTCTGTTGTGACTGCTTGTTTGAAACGCTGACAGCCTGTTGTTTGTACTGTATATCAAGGTTGGATAAAGCTTCATTAAAGCAGCATACTGAATCTTTTCTTGTAACACACCATCTGTAAGAAGGTATTTGTAGGTAGAAGACACTCAGTTTTACTGATCTATTGCTGCCTTCAGGTCCTCTTGGGAAGATTCAGCTTGTGAGTTTATGAGTTGTATTTTGTGATTTTTGTTGCATCATGTATTTTTCTTTCTCTCCCAACAAAAACTGTAAGCCTTTTTAATGCTTCCAACAATGCAATAAAAATGAGTTAAAGATACACATTGCATTTTCTCTTATGCTGACAGTGTACTTTTAGTGAAATTAGAATCTGTGATGGCACAACGATGCTTTGCGAAGCTTTGAGAAGCAGGGTTATTCAAACTGGGGTCCATGCAAAAGTTCAGGGGAAAAAATGTGTAAAAAAAATAAATAAATAAAACCCAGACAAACAAATAAATAAATAAATAATATTAATAATAATAAACAGAATTATTATTATTATTATTATATTAACTTAATCAAATAAAAATATTATTAAATAATGTAATAAATTATTATTATTATTATTATTAATAAGAATTTTATTTTATTTTTTTATTTAAATTTTTTATTATGATAGTAAATTATTTAATAAAATTTTAATATTATTATTATTATTATTATTATTATTATTTAATACTACTTTTATTTTAATTAAGTTATTATTATTATTATTGTTGTTGTTGTTGTTGTTTTTGTCTGGTTTAGTGAATCCACCTCAAAATATGTACAAATAGCATTTAAAATGATAAAATTACAAAACATTATGATACTAAAACAATATTATGGTACTATAACAATACTACTATTTTCAGGAAAAAAAATTGTAAAGGATATTATTGTTGTTGTTGATGATGATAATAATAATAATAATAATTCCATTATTATTAAAATTACATTAATTACAAATACATTTATTTTAATTATTTATTATTATTATTATTATTATTATTATTTATAATTGTTATTACTGTTGTTGTTAAATTGTTTAATATAAAATGTAGTTTAAATTATTATTATTAATTAATAATCAATGACTTAGTAAGTCCATTTTAAATAGTAATTTGTAACATTTAGACATATAAAATTGCAAAGTATACTAAGATACTATAACAATACTAATTTGCTTCTGCCAATATTTTTTAATTTATAGGCCAAGGTTAGAAAGTTAGAGTTGAAGAGTTTCCTACTGACCATTATGACAGTAGGAAACTGCTGTGCTCATCTTATAAATGAGATCATTCCCACATGAAGGTAGCATATGCAATTTGTACCAACGTTTTGATGACAAACTGGTCAGTAATCACCACAAACAAGTGCCTACAAGTAACACCAATGAGTTATGGGAGTCTCTGATATTGATAGTGGACTGTCCGTTAGCAGTCCAGCGCTCTCCAGTCACTCATTCTCGCTCCCTGTCGCAGGTAATTGATTTCATTAATCAGTGCTAATCGGGAACACACTCCGTAACCACCAGGAATCAAGTGGGCAGCACAGGTGGAGAGACTCCCGCAGCAGGCTGTTGAGTTGTTAATTGTCAGAAGTCCTTTAATTAACATTCACAGACTGGACACAGGAGGACAGACCTGCCAATTGATGGCAAGGGTTTGGCATACGGGGACAAGTACAAACTATTGCAGTACTAGAAGCTCAAACGATTGCAGTACCCATAACAGCATTCACCAATGAGATCTGTGCTGCTGTTGACAGGTTTTAAAGCTAAACCTGTGCTTAAATAGCTGTTAAGCTATACCCGGCGTGCCGAATATGCGTCAAGCCATGCTGTTTTAATCCTTTTCTGTCTTCTCTTAAATAAACTCCCAGCAGGTTATGCGTTTTATCAGTTCCCTCACAATTCCAAGAATGGTGTTATTACACTCGGCACTTCAAGCTCTCTGTCGCAAGAATGTAAAGCTTACAGGCCCATTACACTCAACTGAAGACTTAAGAAACGGCTGCTTCAGAACCTACAGAATGGTGAATTAAACTTAAGGTGCCACCGAGCCAAACGGTAACTGTAGTCCCTGAAAAGTAACCACTTAATAATTCATAATACAAATGCCTTTGCCAAAAGGTGGTAGGTATACAATAGGTGGGGCATGTGTTATTTCCCCCCCAAGCTACGTCTTAAGTGCTTGTTTATTGCTGTTTACATCGATTGTTTGGCTGTTTTTTGTTTTTTTTTTGGCAAAGATTGGCACATTTTTTAAAAGTTACATTTTTAGAAGGTAAATGTACTGTTTGTTCTTTATCTTAAAGGAATAGTTCACCCAAAAATGAATAAATGAATAAAAATGGTTCGATCACTGAAAAAGTAACTAATAAACGTAGTTACTTTTTATGGAAAGTAATGCATTACGTTACTTTTGCATTACTTTTTGTCACCTGGGCTGAGTGTGTGTGTGTTTAAGTATATGTATATTCTTTATTATTTTTTATTTAATTAATTCATGCATATGTGTGTGTGTGTAAGTATATGTATATTCTTTATTATTTTTTGTAATTTAATTAATTCATGCATATATATAGTCAAACCAAAAATATTTAGACACCAGATATAATTTTAATTTTTTTTTTTTTACTAGTGGGTGCAGGACACTTTAGTTCATTTATGTAAGTGAGGATAGCAAAATAAAGTAAACTGTGACATATTATACCCAAAAATTCTTCATACAGTGGACTACCAGTAAAACTGATAAAAATTTGGGACCAAAAATTTGATTTGACACTTTGAACTGACCATGTTTTGTTACATACCTTTCTATAAAAGTTATCTGACATCAAGTTGAATTTGTTCTGACACAGTTTAACTCTTGAGTTCTTGTCATATTTTATTACCATTTTCTAAACGATAGCGAATAAACTGTGATAATTTTAGTTTGACTGTAATTATATATATAATGAATCATAATTATATATGACTCATTAATTTAAAAAAATTATATATATAATCATCCATATATATATATATATATATATATATATAATATTTAAATATTTGGAATTATTATCTTTATTATTTATTTTTTAATGATATATAATATTTTGTGTTTTACAAAAATGCAATACAATAAAATATTATTAAGTATTTTTATTATTGTAATTTAAATAAATGTAAGTGTAATTTTTCTAAAGATAATTTATACAATTTATATAGGTATATTTTTATTCATTGTAATTATTTCACTCTAATTGATATTTATGATATATAGTGCCTTCATCTTGAAAAATTAATATGATCCAAGGTTGAGTGCATTTTTGGGTGAACAGTCCGTTTAATTGTGCACGATGAATATCTAGATCAGTCATTTTCAAGTAATTTTCGGCATATCTTGTACACAGCATTCAATATTCAGTTGTATTAAAAACACCTGCTGAAAATCCATGTCAGCCAAAAACTTAAACACATTAGTTGCAGTGGGTCACCGTTAACGCTTTTATCAGCTCACTTTTAAGACAGTCAGACATGTTTTCTTATTACATTAGTGCCATTTTGGTTTCCCCTGAATGGGACGCACGCTAAATGAAAGTTACTCTAATCAGAGGCCAGATTTTATTGCCGTGCCCTCAGCAGCGAAATTTTTATGACTGACTGTGGACCCGTGAAGAGCCAAGGGACGTTAGTTTATCTTTGCTGGTAGTTTTGATAGAGTGCTTGCTCAGCACGGAGGGCATTAGGCTCATTATTGTGCCGCTGCTATCAGGAGATGAGACTTCAGCGTTACTGCAGGAAAATACAATATTCAGCCCCTCGCAGCGGGATCTTATTTACCAGCACAAAAGATGGCATTGGCGTCGATAAAACGCCATGGAGGTTTGCGCCACTCTCGCTCGGTTGTGATTTTTATTATGTCTTGTTGATCTAGGTGAACTGTTGTTGAAAGTGCTGGTGCTATTTTCATCATGTAGCCGACGTCTAGCATTAGAAAACGCTTCTTCCGAGTCATATATCTCCACCTTCAATTTCTTTGTTGTTACTCGGTGGATGTGAGTGCATTTCCCCTGCTCATTTCCCTGTGTTCCAAGGGTAATCAGACTGTTGCGTCTAAGTATGTGTGTCTCTCTCTGCATGTCAGTAATGCTCCGCACACACAGTCTCTAGTCATGGCAGCACAATTCGGTGTGTGCCAATCCGGCCCCGAGCCGTGGCACTTACAAGCCCCCTTGTGCTAGATAAAACATTGCGGTTTGTCACTTGACGGCTGTTGTCAGATGTCAAAACAAAGATTTTTATCATTACTGAACACACAGAGTCATGTACAGTGTTAACTGTAACTAAAAGCAGAGATGCTACTAACTTAACTACATTTTTCAGTAGTGTGACTGCAGCTTGGGTGTTTTCAAAACAATGCAGCTTTTCCAGTACTTTTTCCAATGAGAAGTGATGTAGCATGACAACTTTTTTATCCAGTACATTTTGTTTTGATGAAGTAGTTAAAAAAATTATTTTGTTTTGAAGCAAAATATTCAGTACTATGCTGCTGTTCATCACTGTGTTTAACTCCGTTTTATAGATGAAGCTATTTTAACAGACATGTTTATCACATTTATTTATTTACTTATTTACGTACGTATGTAATAATATTGTTTAATATATATAATATTATTATCATTACTAATTCTAATAATATTAACATATAAAATAAAAAATTGCATACAATTTGTATAATAATTAATTATATGTAATATTATTTATAGTTAGATAAATGTATAATATATAAATACATAAAATTTTAATAATATTTAATAATATTATTTAATAATTTTAGTAATACTTTTAAATTACATTATTATGATTATTCATTGTTAATTATAAAAACAACAATAATAATAAAATATATAAATAAATAACATTTATATAATAATGTATTCCATATAATAATTTTTTTTATTTATATATATATATATATATATATATATATATATATATATATAGGGTAAATATATAAGTAATATTAATAAATAAAATCTACAAATGTATATATAATGTACTTCTATTTATTGTTGTTATTAATCATACTGTAATTTATAATTATTTACATTTTAAGCAGAAGAAAAGGGCAATAAATAAGAAAATTGACAAATAAATAACATCTATCTATCTATCTATCTATCTATCTATCTATCTATCTATTTGTCTGTCTGTCTGTCTGTCTGTCTGTCTATCTATCTATCTATCTATCTATCTATCTATCTATCTATCTATTTAAATAAATAAATAAATTGGGATGCAACCTGTGAGTTCAGACTTCACCAGAGGGAGACCTAAGGTCAACATGTTGACCCATCATCCATCCACGTCTGCAGACTGACCCATTCTCTTCTAGCATTGAGTGTGTGCTTTACTGAATCTAGCACAGGAACCTAAACGGCCTCCTCATTAGCTCCCCGCATGGGGCGCGCGGCCGCCCATGGCTCTCTGCATCCTCAGACAGAGTAATCCTGTCTCATTTCATGTGTCTTTGGCCTGCCATCTGACCTCTACCATCTCTGCCTGCTTGCTTGTATTTTTCAGAGACATTTTCAGAAAGAAAGCCAGTTCTTCTGGTGGTTAGCAGCTGTTGACAGTATCCATGTGTCTGTCTAAGGCATGTAGATTTTGGCTTCCAGGGACTGTTTGTTTATGGGTATTTGTGTTTGTCCTTGAGTGGTGAATGACCATCAGGGTGCAGTGTTTGGGGAAGCGCCGGTAGCTGCATGTGTGTGTTTAACTGGAATTGTGTGTGTGTTTGTGATTGCAGAGTGCAGCGGCAGCTCCGAGTCCTGTCCTTGCAAACATGCCCCCAGGAGAGGGTATGCCGGTCGGCCCCGTTCCTCCGGGCTTCTTTCAGGTACACACACACATGCATATGCTGCATAGCCATGGAAAGCTGGGATATTAACAGACTTATCTGCCATGTATATGAAGTTGTAAAAAATAATATACTAGCAGACTGCTTACTGCATACTGTGCAGTGCTGTATATTTTCTACTATGGATGGTCAAGTTGACTACATTGCATTGTGGAAATTGTCTTCCATTAAGTTTTTGAGGTTGTATACTGCAGAGTTACTCACAGATAATATAAATAATGTAGATAGTATACATACATATACAAAAAAATGTAGTTATAAGTGTGTGTGTGTGTGTGTGTGTGTGTGTGTTATTTTTATTTATCAGGTTGAGGTTTTATACTGCAAAGCTGCATACTTCATGCACACAGATTCATAGTATACATAATTTAAAACTAGTATGGGTGGTATGGTGTATATATATAATATATATATATATACACACACACACACACACACACACATACATATACAGTCATGGCCAAAAATATCGGCACCCTTGGTAAATATTATCAAAGAAGGCTATGAAAATTAATCTGCATTGTTAATCCTTTTGATCTTTTATTTAAAAAATTCACAAAAATCTAACCTTTCATTGGAGAATAAGAATTAAAAGGGGGGGGGAAATATCATTATGAAATAAATGTTTTTCTCTAATACACATTGGCCACAATTAACGGCACCCTTTTATTCAATACTTTTTGAAACCTCCATTTGCCAGTTTAACAGCTCTAAATTTTCTCCTGTAATGCCTGATGAGGTTAGAGAACACCTGACAAGAGATCAGAGACCATTGCTTCATCCAGAATCACTCCAGACCCTTTAGATTCCCAGCTCCATGTTGGTGCTTCTTCTCTTCAGTTCACCCCACTCATTTTCTATAGGGTTCAGGTCAGAGGACTGGAATGGCCATAGCAGAAGCTTGGTTTTGTGCTCAGTGACCCATTTTTGTGTTGTTTTTGAGGTTTGTGTTTGGATTATTGTACGGTTGGAAGATCCATACATGGCCCATTATAAGATTTCTAACGGAATCAGTCACTTATTGATTTTTTTATCTGTTGGTATTTGATAGAATCCATGATGCCATGTGTCTAAACAAGATGTCTAGGACCTCCAGCAGAAATATAGGCCCACAACATCAGTATATTTCATTGTACACATGGGGTACTTTTTATCCCTGTGTTCACCAAACCCATCTTGAGTGTTTGCTGCTAAAAAAGCTAATTTTTAGTTTCATCTGACCATAGAAGCCAATCCCATTTGAAGTTCCAGTCATGTCTGATAACCAGTGTTGGGGAAGCTACTCTGAAACTGTAGCTTGACCAGCTACAAGCTACTCGTAAATTAAAGTAGTTAAGCTACATTCAAGCTACCCTTCTGAAAAAGTAGCTAGCTACACTACAAGTTACTATCAAAAAGTAGCTAGCTACATTGAAACTACTTTAAAAAATTTTATTATTATTATTATTATTATTATTATTTTTTTTTTTTTTTTTTTTTTTTTACAATTAACATTACAAATAACTAAATAATTATTAATGAAGAATTATAATGTAGTTATAAGTAAAATATAATGAAGTTATAAATAAATTATTTGGGGTTAAAACAACATACTGTAATGTAATCATGATTTCAAAGAGTAGGGTGAATTCAGGTTGATTGTGACACTTTTCCAAGCCATTTCAACGACAAAAAGTGTCCTGATCATTTGATTTTGTAAACTATTCGATACACACAATAATAAAATACTGTACAGTTATATAGTTATATTATCTTAAACTGACTGTCAAAGTGCAAAATTGCTACTAAGGTAACATCAATGCAAGAACAAAATGTATGCAACTTAAACTGGATACATATGAATCATAAAATAAGCAGGTTAAACTCACAGATGCGGTATTTACTGAATGTGAATGGAGATGTCAATCATCAGCTGCGCGTGAACACTGCACTTTGTGTGAATCCCGCCGCAACCATCCTTTGCCAAATGATAAGCACACTACTACATCGCGATTTTATTTTCTGTTCGATTAGTGTTCATTACAAAACTGTGGGGGGACAGGTTATATTATGACCGTTCATCATTGTAAAATAGACATTTGATCTAGAGTGTAATAAAGAAGAAAAAATAATCAGTTTAAAATGGCTATTATTCACCTCCTGTATGTGCTTTAAGTCTTCAACGTAGACCGCATTTTAATCTTTGTTTTGCATAAATTACAGTTGATTCGTGTGAAATATCCACTCCTGTACATCCTTTGCAATATCATCTGACGATCTCTTGTCGGTGGAAAGACTGTAAAGCCGTGCGATGTGTGATATCACAACAGATGGCGGTAATGATCAAATTTAGTTTGTGATCTAGTCAGAAGACGATGCGTGTGCTGCTTTGCATTACAGGCTCGTGACTCGTCAGAACGCAAAACGGAATGTAGCGTTTGGTCGCGCTACACCGCTACTTGCTGAAAAAAGTAGTTAGCTACAGGAAAAGCTACACTGTTTTAAAAGTAGCGTCGCTACTGTAAAGCTACTGAAAAATGTAGTTAAGCTAGTAGCATCGCTACATGTAGCTAGCTACTACCCAACACTGCTGATAACCGAATATGCTGGAGTTTGTTTTTGGATGAGCGAGGAGAAATTTTCTTGAAACCCTCCCAAACAACATGTGGTGATGTACAGGTGCATCTCAATGAATTAGAATGTCGTGGAAAAGTTCATTTATTTCACTAACTCAACTCAAATTGTGAAACTTATGTATTAAATAAATTCAGTGCACACAGACTGAAGTAGTTTAAGTCTTTGGTTCTTTTAATTGTGATGATTTTGGCTCACATTTAACAAAACCCACCAATTCACTATCTCAACAAATTAGAATATGGTGACATGCCAATCAGCTAATCAACTCAAAACACCTGCAAAGGTTTCCTGAACCTTCAAAATGGTTACACAATAGCCTATACGATCACTGCTGATCTGACAGTTGTCCAGAAGACAATCATTGACACCCTCCACAAAGAGGGTAAGTCACAGAAGGTCATTACTGAATGGCATATTTGCGTATCAAAGCATATTAAGTGAAAAGTTGACTGGAAGGAAGAAATGGGGTAGGAAAAGGTGCACGAGCAACAGGGATGACCACAAGCTTGAGAATACTGTCAAACAAAGCTGATTCAAACACTTGGGAGAGCTTCACAAGGAGTGGACTGAAGCTGGAGTAAGTGATCAAGAGTCACCACGCTCAGACGTCTTCAGGAAAAGGGCTACCAAGCCACTTCTGAAACAGAAACAATGTCAGAAGCATCTTACCTGGGCTAAGGAGAAAAAAACTGGACTGTTGCTCAGTGGTCCAAAGTCCTCTTTTCAGATAAAAGTAAATTTTGCATTTCATTTGGAAATCAAGGTCCCAGAGTCTGGAGGAAGACTGGACAGGCACAGAATCCAAGCTGCTTGAAGCCCAGTGTGAAGTTTCCACAGTCAGTGATGAATTGGGCTTCCATTTCATCTGCTGGTGTTGGTCCATTGTGTTTTCTGAAGTCCACAGTCAATGCAGCCATCTACCAGGACATTTTAGAGCACTTCATGCTTCCTTCTGCTAACAAGCTTTATGGAGATGCTGATTTCATTTTCCAGCAGGACTTGGCACCTGTCCACACTGCCAAAAACACCAAAAGTTGGTTTAATGACCATGGTGTTGGTGTGCTTGACTCGCCAGCAAACTCACCAGACCTGAACCTCATAGAGAATCTATGGGGTATTGTCAAGAGGAAGATGAGAAACACCAGACCCAACAATGCAGATGAGCTGAAGGCCACTGTCAAAGAAACCTGGGCTTCCATACCACCTCAGCAGTGCCACAGACTGATCACCTCCATGCCACGCAAATTGAGGCAGTAATTAAAACAAAAGGAGCACCTATCAAGTATTGAGTACATATACAGTAAATGAACATACTTTCCAGAAGGCCAACAATTCACTAAAAAATGTTTTTTTTTTATTGGTCTTATGAAGTATTCTAATTTGTTGAGATAGTGAATTGGTGGGTTTTTGTTAAATGTGAGCCAAAACCATCACAATTAAAAAAACCAAAGACTTCAACTACTTCAGTCTGTGTGCATTGAATTTATTTAATACACGAGTTTCACAATTTGAGTTGAGTTAGTGAAATAAATGAACTTTTCCACGACATTCTAATTCATTGAGATGCACCTGTAGGTGCTGTTTGACTTTTTTTTTTTTTTTTTTTTTTCTGACCCTGGAGGCTCAGCTATTTTCTGCAATTCTCCAGCTGTGGTCCTTGGAGAGTCTTTAACCACTCAAACTCTCCTTCTCACCGTGCATTAGGACGATATAGACACACGTTCTCTTCCAGGCAGTTTCGTAACATTTTATGTTGATTGGAAATTCTTAATTATTGCCCTGATGGTGGAAATGGGAATTTTCACTGCTCTAGCTCTTTTCTTAAAGCCACTTCACTAATTTGTGAAGCTCAGTTATCTTTTGCTGCACATCAGAAATATATTCTTTGGTTTTTCTCATTGTGGTGGATGATTAAGGGAATTTGGGCTTTGTTTTCCCTCCTATTTATATTTCTGTGAAACAGGAAGCCATGGCTGGATAATTTCATGTTCATAATCACCCTGGAGTGCTCAAAATTGTGAATATGAATGGAAATATACTTCAGAGATATTTTACTCATAAGAATTTCTAGGGGTACCAATAATTGTGTCCAACGTGTATTAGAGAAAAACATTTATTTCATGATATTTCCGCCCATTTTAAATTCTTCTTATCCAATGAAAGGTTAGGTTTTTGTGAATTTTTTAAATAAAAGATCAAAAGGATTAACAATGCAGATTAATTTTCACAGCCTTCTTTGATCATATTTACCAAGGGTGTCGAAATTTTTAGCCATGACTGTATGTGTGTATATATATATATATATATATATATATATATATATATATATATATATACACACACACACAGGTGCATCTCAATAAATTAGAATGTTGTAGAAAAGTTCATTTATTTCAGTAATTCAACTCAAATTGTAAAACTCGTGTATTAAATAAATTCAGTGCACACAGACTGAAGTAGTTTAAGTCTTTGGTTCTTTTAATTGTGATGATTTTGGCTCACATTTAACAAAAACCCACCAATTCACTATCTCAACAAATTAGAATACTTCATAAGTATCACAATTTGAGTTGAATTACTGAAATGAACTTCACGACATTCACGACCACGACATTCTAATTTATTGAGATGCACCTGAATGTGTGTGTATTGTGTATATTTATTATGTATATATAAATACACACACATGCATATATATAAGAAAAAAAATTGTGTTTATATATTAAATAGATTTATATAATATAAATTATTTAAATATATGCATGTAAATAAATGTAAATATTTTCAAAATATACTGTACTAATATATATATGTGTGTGTGTGTATAATTTGTGTCTCATTCTTGTACAATTATTTTTATATATAAGTTATTTATGAAACCTCATATTAATGCTGAACTGCAAAAATGTTTCAAAATGTAAAAAAATATAAAATAATTAGTGACCAGTCCCAGAATCTAAAAGATAGATTTAATTAATAATTAAATAATTGAAATAAAAGAATAAATAAAATTATAATGTATTACCGTTAATTATTATTTATTTATTAATTATTATTATTATTATTATTAAATAATAATAATAATATAAAAAGTTTTTTTTTTTTCAAAATCAAGGTATTAGAAAAAAATAATTTATATTAATGGATTAATGTTAATATTAATAATCATAATTATTAATATAAAAATTTTCTGCTAAAATGAAAACTTAATCATTTTGACATTTTGGTTCTTTAAAACTTTATATTACTCTATAATGAAAAATGTTTCAGAAAATGTTTTAGAAAATGTGTCTTTTATCTTTCAAAGGATATAAAACTTCATGTCCATCATGTTAACTGAACATTTGAACATGGTATGACCTCTCTTAAAGCTCACACAGTCATAAACTAGCCCTGTATGAACTTGAACCTGTTTTTGTTTTTTGTTTTTTTTATGGTAGTTTGCATGCGAGTCAAATAGCACAGGCTCAGAGTGACTGAAAATAACTCGTGTGCACACTCACGTCACATCTCTTCAGATCTTTGACTTTACCTGGATCTTGTCCACATCTTTTGCTGGATTTTAGGACGAAGGTGTCTTTGAATCCTTTTAATTCTGTCTCCGTGAGCCATAACAATGTGTTAAAATCCCTCAGACATTAACACGGGCAGAAGAGATGGCTGACAAGGACAGAACACACACCTGTGGCTTTTCTCTGAAAGGCTGAACCGTTTTGCACGCGGTGCGATTGTGAAGTCCGCTGCAGACAAAATTACTGTGGTCTGAATACTCAAAAGAGAGGTTTTCTCCTCAAAAGCATGACCTTTGACCTGCATGACTCCAAATAAAGTGTGGTATGATTTCATTTTGATCTGGTGTGGCTGTTTGTGGCCTTGAATCACCGGTTTGAAGGAAAGATGTGCAGATGCGACGTGACGCTTTGACCCAGATGCACCGAACACTCATTATCCAAGGAGAAGAGAAGACTCCTCTAGAGCAGGCACGTGCACACATGACACACAGACATAAAAGGGGGCTTGAGCACCTGCCCTTTTTCTTCCTCGAGAGAAAGTGCCCTTTTTTTCTGTTTTTTTTTTTTTTTTTTTTTTTAATGAATGAATATATGTATATTTGTGTGCGTGTGTGTGTTTCTGTTTGAACACAGCTTTCCCTGTCAAACAAATAAAAAGTCAAAATATCTGGTCGGGTCGGGAAATATTGAGATTATCGAGTTCCGATGCCGTTCTCCCTTCCGCGTCTCCGCGCAGCACAGCGGTGTAGCACACACTGATCAGCTGCACATTACAGTCATAGACAGACAGAGAGCCGCAGAAGTGAAGCCCTCCCTCCCTTTCTAGTTTTGTTTGTCTTGCTGTGGAGGTGAAGGGTGATGAACAAAAGACTAAACTACCTGTGCCTCGAATTTACAGCTAATTATCCAAAAGGCAAAATATAGTTAATTTGTTGCTAACATCCAAGACTCAGCTACCATGTATGTTAGCTAAAGTTTAGCTGAGGCAATAGGAAGTCTAGTAGGTTAGACCAGTGCGCGTTCTTTCACTGCATGATTCAGTTTATTAAAATGCATTTAGAATGATCTCAAAATTCAAGATATGGGCGCAGAAATGTGTATGTATATATATATATATATATATATATATATATATATATATATATATATATATATATATAATATGTGTGTATATCATATAGTTAATCAGTATCATGCGAAGACTGACGTTTTTTCCACCAAAAAGCAGCATGATTACAAATGTGATATTTATTTTACAGCAGTTCAATAAACAAGAATTTAATATTAAGACACTTACGTTTTAGACACAATATTGACTGTTTTTGCTCTATTTCGCCAAAAAAAATATAATTCCAATTTGTGTCTCTGAGCAACATGATGCTGTTTTGTTCCTGAATGAACCAACCATTTAAAAGATTCGGTTCAGTCGCAATGACTCACTTATTAACAGTGACTTGCTGCCACCTACTGACAGTTTTAATTTCACATTTAAAGTATCTTTTTTTGTTGTTGTTGTTGTTTTAGAATTTCAGATATCGGTATTCAATGTTTTATGTTTAAAATATCAAAACAGTATTAAATCATTTGTAACTGCAGGTTAAAGCATTCATGCCTTAAACATTCCTGCATTAAACAGTGTGTAAATGCATCTAAATGCCACTTAAAATGTAGCTTCTGTGTTTTCTCTGCATTGCAAAGATTAATTTTGTCAATACTGATTTCATTTGCTTGGTAACAGCCCAAATGACTTATTATTCTAATTGACCGATTCAATTTAAGAATTTGACTCAAAAGATGATGCACACTTTTAGAAAAAAAGGCTTTATAAGGTAAAAATGCCCATAAAAGGTAAAAATAAATAAATAAATAAAATGTTTAAACTTATTGGAAAAGATTAATTTCTATCACTGCTGTGAACTGATTACCTCACAGAATATGAAGAATATCAAAAACTGTAGGAGTCAGCTGTCCACGGTCCTTAGGATACCAGCACAATAACACACTCAGCAAAATATCGTCTAATTATCATTATCGATAAAATCCCAGAAAATATTGAGATATATTTTTGTCAATATCACACACCCCTATTATATTTAACATTTTGTTTAGAAAAAATTTAAATATATATGAGAAGTGCCCTTTTTTCCACTTGAGCCCCTGCCCCTCAAAATGTCTGTGCACATCCCTGCTCTAGAGTCTATGTTTACTGCCGCAGTTTGTGTAACTCAACACCTGTGTTGACATATGAGGTATTGCTTTAGACGAAGAGTTCTTATGAGGCAGATCGGCCCCGTCAGCTTAAAGAGCGCTCGTATTATCACCATCCTAAGGAGCTGTGGTATTTGACGCCCAGTGTGTTGTAATTGGTTTGATTAAGAGCGACAGGATTCCAGCAGCCTGACTGACTGAAGCAGATCTCCAAGCATGTGGCGGGGGGCGCAGGAATCCCCTGCAGATCGCTAATGGTGCTCGTCTAATAGAACCATAAGCTAAGAAGATCAAATCATCTTTCTTAAGTGGCTCAACAAAGGCTCATCTGCTTCCTGCGGTTTCTGGCGGGAACAGTCTGTCTTGGTTATCAACATTTGAGTTTGCGCCGTGTATACAGTCACACGATCATTGCAAGGTTAACTAAAACTTAAAAAAAAAAAAAAAAAAACGGAATTCATATTGAAATTCATATTCATATTGTTGAAATAAAATATTAAAAAACTTAAACTTATTTTATTTCAGCTGGATGCCTGGCCAATTAGATATTTACATTATATTTCTGCATATTTCTTTTAAAATTAAAACAAAAAACTTCTTGTTACTTATTTTTATTTCAAATTTTATTTTAGCTAGTTGTCAAGACAACTGCATATATACATTCCATTTCATTTTGTATAATTCTTTTGTATTATTTGATTCAAATTATTGTATAATTATTATATATGATTATATTGTATGATTATTAAATATATATATATATATATATATATATATATATATATATATATGCTGGACAATTTAAGTAAAGTGAAAAAAAAATTAAAAGATGTTGAAAAATATAAAAGAAACATTTGGTTTTGCTCTGTGTTCACGCTTGCGAGATTGTTGCAGGGTTGTTATTGTTAACTAAATTAATTAAAAAAAAAGTTACTTAAACATTAACCGCAATAAAATAAAATATTTAAAATTTTTAATTTGTTTTATTTCAGCTAGTTGCACACCAGATTGCATAAACATTAATTGTATGTATAATTTGATCATATTGTTTGTATCAAATTGGAAAAAAATATAAAAGACATTTCATTTTGCTCTGTGTATGTCAGACTTTTGGACCCGTTTTGCCCCCCTAGTTCTTCCTGTGTTTCCTTATTTGGTCATGTTCCTTTCCTCGTTTAGTTTGATTAAGATTCCTTGAACCTGTGTTTTGTAATTATCCCTTGTATATTAGTTCCTGTCTGTTCATTTGTCCTGGGTCAGGTCTACTTGTTGAGTTTGTGCGTTTGCTCCAGTTTCTATGTTGGATTTTCCCCTGTGTTTCGCCAATAAAGATGGTTTAAGATTATTCATGCCTCCTGCGTTCTCCCTGCAACGACCCACTGTGACAGTGTACACCATTGAATGTGTTTTGGGGTTATTATTGTTAATAATGTTAAAAAAAAAAAAAAAAATTGTTACTTAAATGTTAACTGAAATAACACAAAATAAAATATGTAAAAACTTATTTTATTTCAGCTAGTTGCCAAGCAAATTGCATATATACTTTTATGTATCATTCTTTTGTATTGTTTATCTTGCAAAACAGTGTTTTAAAATGTTGACAAAAAAGATTGCATCTAAATTTAAAACAAAAAATCAAATTTTTAGTTTAAGTACTAAAGTAATTATACTAAATAAAGTAAATACTATATAGGCATATTTAAAAATGAAGCTAATAAACAAAAAACAACAAAATTACTAAAACTTAAACCAAAGTTAAAGTGAAATAGAAAACAAAAACTATAATAATGTGTAAATTATACTAATATAACACTGGATTTTGTATATTAAAGGAATAGTTCACCCCAAAAAGGATCTTTTTTTTTTTTTTTTTTTTGTAATTTACCCGGTTTGACTTTCTTTCTTCTGTGGAACACAAATGAAGATCTATTGCAGAACATCCAGAGTGCTCTTTTCCATAATGGTAGCTGTCAAGCTCCAAAAAAACACTCCACGGAAGAAAGAAAAGTTTGAAAAAACATGAGGGTGAGTAAATGATGACAAAGTCCTCATTTCTTTCTTTTTTTTATTTTCTTTTTTTTTTTTTCTGGTGAACTAACCCTGTAAAGTACGTTGGCCATGTGTTAGCGGAGTGCTGTAGCGTTACAGATGAGCTTCAGGCCAGCGGGAGGGCAGGGCTCTGGGACCACACATGCGGGGAACGAGCTGGAGGATGTTGAAGTCGAGATGATTCTGGGGGAACCAGAGCAGAAGAACAGCAGATGCATTATTAAAGGCGCTGTATCCGCATTCCGCTCCATTCCAGCCTCTCATCTTTAACTTTCTCTACACTCCCACTCTCTCCTCTCTAAGAACACTGAGGCGTGTCATTTCTCACTCAAAGATGCTATTGTCCCCTGAGACATCCTGTCCTGCCCTTAAAATGTGTTCTCAAAGCAACACCTAATTCCCATCTGGCCTTCGCCCTCCAGTGCCCTGTGACTGATGGCATGACCTAATGTTACTTTTTCTCTTGGAAACAGTGTGTGCATCTCTATTAAAGAAGGAATGATATTTATATAGCATTTTTAATATATATTTTTAATGCCTGAACATGGTGAACATAGTGCATATTCGATGTGAAATGTCCACTAAGTGGCGCTAAAAGAGTGTTCGTTTTTTCCCCCGGAACATATGAACGTATATACGATAACTTTTATTTGACGTTGGTTTTGTAAGTGTCACTGCAGTTCTGACTTGAAATGTCTGTTGAGTGGCGCTGTAACTCTAATGCTCCATGACGTTTTAAAATAACATACCATCTGCACTACACCTAAACCTACCCAATAGTATGAACAAAAGCGAATGTGACGTAAAAACGCAATCGCAAGCATGCCGTTTTAGCTTGTTTTTCGATCTCTAATCTATCAGCTCTTTCATCGTGAGTCATGTTTTTCGAGTACAGTTCCGTGCCGGCTGAGCTACAGAGCAAGCTTGTTACGTCCGGAAAGCGGAACATATGGAGCTGTAATCATAACTGTGTCCGAAAACAATGACAAGTGCTCGATGTTTTACCGCCTCTAATGTTAATTTCTGTTGGAAACTGCAGTGATAGGTACTTATTGGTACGTATTTCGTGTCTTGCGAAAAAGTTTCCACAGGTACATTTTCGTCATGAGATCAGGTAGCAATTATCCTTTATTGTCATTTGTAGTCAAGCAAAGTATGCTGTTTGTACATAAGTGCGCACATTATTGAATCTCAACAGTAACGATTAGCTTGAGTAGCAGTGTAGTGTGCCAAAATATTAGACTAATTTTATGAGGTATAAACATACTTTACAAAAATGTTATCTCACTTTCTCTCATACAATGGATTTGGAAGTCATTAATTTTTAGTGAATTGTAGTAAAATAATTTTAGTGAATTGGTTCATTCTGAATGAATGAAAAAATTACTCATTGATTCTGCAAAGGGACCGTAAAGTTTGATTCCCTTAATACAGCAATTACATATTTTAATTGCTATATATATACGTATATATATATGTATATCTTTGTGTTGTGTGTGTGTGTGTGTGCGCGCACAATAGACAAAATCTTATATATGCATATATAGTGAAATAATGTAAACAAATCAAATATATATCAAAAAATTAAAAAAGGCAAATTAAATATTTATAATTGCAAAAATCATATATTTTAAGTTTTACTTATAATGCAAACAAACAAATATATATAGAGAGAGAGAGAGATTGTATCGTAATTATTGGTTTATATCCGCTTCAAAGGCAGAGCAAGTTATGATGTTTGAATTAAGAATCTGAAGACAGTATTGAGTATCTTGTAGTTTGAAAGTAGCTTCCTGAGCACTGTTGGGTTGTAACAAACGTGTCCCCCTGTGCCATGTGGTCAGACGAGGACAAGCCTTTAATCTTTAAGCTCGGTATGAAGAAATCCACAGATCCATCGGGCTTGTAGAGTGAACGCAGGCGGTTGAGAATGCATATGTATGAGATCTGCTCCTCAGATGTTTGTATAGGTGGGTGGAAGTTTCAGTAATTCAGGCAGATGGTTTGTCAGTCAGGTGTTCTGTGGCTCTCTGTCTACTGCAGCACATCTGCCTGTGCTGGAAATCATTTTGTGTCAGAAACACTCATTATATCATCCAATTCATAAACTTTATTCTTGGCTTTCAACGTAAAGTCTTGAGACTTTAAAGTGCCATCTGTTTAATCCATGTTTAATCAGTGAACGCAGTCAGAATGTGTATGTTAATGTATAAATATATACATATTAATATATATATACAAAATGTTCTACAGCCAGAACATCTGTGATGAGACATGCCGTTAGCGTTGCGGCATTGTTGAGGTTTTAATGATGGAAAATATGACAAACGTAGAACACTCTGAGTTGGTGCTGAGCGTTTCAAATAAGTTTTTCAGTTGTTTTGTCTTTGTCGTAGTGATTCAGCCTCTGCAACAGTCTTTGTCTGATTTCCAACAGACCGTCATTAGATCAAACAGGGAAGTTTAGCGTAAGAGTGCCCCCCAAAGGCCTGAGAGCCACATAACACTGTCACTTTACTAACTTCACTTGTCTTATCATTTTTGCTTAATGTATTTTAATCAGCTGGTGTTTTGGTGATTTTTAGTGGATTTATTAAGTCTGTTCATCACTATGAACAATGTGTCTCAAAGCACCACAGTACTTTTTCTTCATTTTGAACATTATATCTATTGTTTTATCATTTCAAACCTACTTATTGTGATTTTTTGCTAAGAAATGTGCTTGAGCTATTTTTATTTGAATCTAACATTGTGACTTTCATGCAACTTAAAGGGAAAGTTCAGCCAAAATGATAATTCTGACATCATTTACTCACCCTTCCAAAGCTGCAGTGTGTGAGATTCTTTTTCTGCTGAATCCAAAAGAAGATCATTTGGAGAATGTGGGTAACCAAAAAGTTAACGGTAGTCATTGACTTTCATGACATGGAAAGAAATACTGTGGAAGTCAATGGCTACCATCAACTGTTTGGTTATACACTTGTTTGGTTTACTTAACCGCATGTTGTTGCAAACCTGTATAAGTTAGTTTCTTCTGCTAAACCCAAAAGAAGATATTTTGAAGAATGTGGATAAACAAGCAGTTGACGGTAGCCATTGACATCCATGATATGGAAAAAAAATAATGTGGAAGTCAATGGCTACAATCAACCCAATAGATGAAATTTTGAAGAACATGGGTAACCAAACAGTGGACGGTAGCCATTGACTTTCATGATATGGAAAAAATACTATGGAAGTCAATGGGTACCGTCAACTGTTTGTTTACCCACATTCTTCAAAATATCGTTTTTTTGTTTTGTTTTGTTTTTTTTGTTTGTTGTTTTTTGCTACACAGAAGAAAGAAACTTATACAGATTCAGTACTACATGAGGGTGAGTAAATGATGACAGAATTTGAACTATCCTATTAAGTGTCTAGATACATTTTTGCATCACTTTGCACTCTTTGGATATCAGTGATTTGTCTCTTTGCCTTCTATGAAGCGGCACAGGAGAGTGTCCAGCACTTAATATTTCATGCGCGTAATTTGATGTAACTTGATAACAAAGAAAGATGGTACAGCAGCAGGGCTGGAGGCCTTAAAGATCCACGTCCTGCTGATTAGAGTCAAGAGTGAAGCGTGCTGGGTATTACTCTACTCCGAGTGTGAGATACTGCTCTTCCACCAGACTAATGGAGATGATTTACCCTAGGGATGCTTCAACTCGCTCTGGAGTTCTCAGTCTTTATCCATGGGTTTTTGCAGGAGATAAGCAATAATGTGCCAGACTTGCAGACAGAAGAACCTTCAGTGTATATACTGGGTCTAAAAGCTTGTCACTAGGGCAGAACTTGCAAAGGCATGCCTGCTGTACCCTTTAACATCAGCCCGAAACATGTTTATACCTAATCTACCTATATAGGGAACATTTTAGGGCCTTATAGGTGTTTGTTAAGAGTGTAGCAGGTGTAGCTTTGAGCACCCTGCTCCAGCTGACCATTTTTAATGGTATGTCAGGTTTGTTTGTTTGTTTGTTTGTTCATTAATTTATTCATGCATTCATTCATTAATCCATATCATGCTTTTTCATTATTTGCTAATCATTTTTACTTTCATTATAATTTAGGAATATGCAATATACTGGTATTTCTGTACTGCAAAAATCATTTTTAAGAGTGCATTGATGTATTGATATGTATTGTTATTTATGTATGCATTTATTTATTTATTTGTTTTGCCAGTAACAATAAGTGGCCAATATTTATACTATTATATTTTTTAAAAATGTGAAAACACATTAAAAACTAAATAAATGCTTTGTATGCTAAAAGGGAATTTATGCATCATGATATCATAAAGTACAGTATAAAAGATGCATAAATATTTCTTATATTATTGGCCGTAATTATAAATGTTTCTTATAATATTGGCCAATAAAAGATATGGTGCTGATATATTGTGCTTTATCATTTTTCAAATTATCAGTATTAGTCTGAAAATGCATATGTTATATTATATTATATTATATTATATTATATTATATTATATTATATTATATTATGCATCATAATATTATAATGTACAATATGGATAACAGACAAATACTTACAATTTATGTTTTAATTATATAGATATATATTATAATGCATCATAATATGAAAATGTAAAGTATGAACAATAATGTTAGTTGATAAAATATATGGTACTGGTAAATCATGCATAATAACTTTTCTAGTTTTCGGTACTAGTCTGAATATGCAATATTATATTATATATTATAAAGTATGAATGATAGACATGTTTTATATTATGTTGTATTGTATGTATTATATACATTAAGTTTTGATGTCTTGAAGCATGTGCAGTTCTAGATTGAAAGAATGCTTTAAATCAAAACACAAACTTGTATAGATTTATATTAGCTGTGATTTATTGACTAGTTATCGGCCCAAATTTCTATAGCATGTCAATGGATCCTTGATATTATTCTCTGGTGTATGTTCAATTTATTTCATTAATAAGTTGTAAAAATAGACTAGTCTACAGGCACGTACGGACACGCTCAAAATTCCAGCCTTAAGCCGGATCACCTTCTTTGTGCCTTTTTTGCCAAAACCTGTTAGAGAGATGGATGATTGTGCCGGCGTGTTATTTTTAGAAAGCTTAAGCCATGAATTATGCAGTGGACAGATATTAGATTAGATGAATGGCCTGTTCTGTTTTATTCTGGCTTTTAGATATTAGACTTGGGCAGGTTTTCATGAAACATCATAGACTGGAGTCTGTGTTTGTGGTCAGCGGCGGTATATATACAGTACTTTGAGGGATTTGGTTCTTGATCAGCATGGCTTGTAACCTGAGGGTAGTAAACATGGGCTGAGAATGTACTGTCTGCTGCTTCTACCTGTAAGCAGACCTTTCTGTTCACCTCGGTGAAGTCCACAGACCTCACTCATCTATTATTAAAGAGGACAAATGCAGGCCTCTCACCTCGGTCCATAATTAATCAGTGACTGAGGTGTGCAGGGCCGCGGTGAGCATGTCAGACAGCGCTGAGCAACTGAGCCCGGTCCCTGAGAGGATGTACCACTTCTCACATACTCTTACTGTGATCCGGCTCCCGCCAGAGAGACAGACACGTAACGCTCTTTCTAGTCTAGGTACATCATGGTATGAAATCCAGATTTCAGCAAGACAGAGATCTCAAACATCTGTCATCAAATTCTTCAAGAATACTATACAGCTATACTGTCAGCTTAAATATTATGGAGTTATAATCAAACTGTATGTTGAGACTTCCATAAAACATAACTTAGAACTGAAAACAATAATTTTTCAGAGCAATACAACTTTAGAAATTTACAAGTGTGAAAATTTTACAATGACTTTAGAGCAGTGGTTTTCAATCCTGGTCCTGGGGACCCACTGCTCTGCACATTTTGTGTGTCTCCCTTATTTAACACACCTGATTCAGATCATTAGCTCATTAGGAGGGAGATCCATGTACAGAACTGAGTGTGTCAGATAGGAGAGACATACAAAATGTGCAGAGCAGTGGGTCCCCAGGACCAGGATTGAAAACCACTGCTTTAGAGTGTTGTTAAAATGTGTGTGTGTGTGTGTGTGTGTGTGTGTGTGTGTGTATATAACCAAAAATGATTCAGACACCAGATATAATTTTTTATATTTTTTTTACTAGTGGGTGCAGGACACTATAGTTCATTTATATAAGTGAGGATAGCAAAATAAAGTGACCTGTGACATATTATACCCAAAAATTCTTCATACAGTGGACTACCAGTAAAACTGATAAAAAATTTTGTGACCAAAACTTTGATTTGACACGTTGATCTGACCATGTTTTGTTACATACCTTTCTATCAAAGTTATCTGACATTATCAAGATGAATTTGTTAACACAGTTTAACTCGAGTTCTTGTCATATTTTATTACCATTTTCTAAACTATAGCAAATAAACTGTGATAATGTGAGAAATGTTGAAGGTGTCTGAATATATTTTGGTTTGACTGTGTGTGTGTGTATATATATATATATATATATATATATATATATATATATATATATATATATATATATATATAAAAATTTGGATTTTAAACAGTTAAAACATTTCCATTTAAATTTCTGTGGTGATTATTATAGTGTTTTGTTCTGATCTACAATACATAATTGATCTTGTGTAACTTTGTGAGCGAACTGTTCTTTTGAACCAATTCAGTCTAATTGTTCAGAACAGCCTGAATGATTCATTAGTGAATCATTATGAATCATTAGTGAATCATTTGGGGCAGTTCGAGTCTCAGGTCGGCAGGGATTGTTGGTGGGGGGAGTGAATGTCCAGCACTCTCTCCACCCTCAATACCATGACTGAGGTGAGACCCTTGAGCAAGGCACCAAACCCCCAACTGCTCCCCGGGCGCCGCAGCATAAATGGCTGCCCACTGCTCTGGGTGTGTGTTCACAGTGTGTGTGTGTGTGTGTTTGTTCACTACTCATTGCTGTGTGTGTGCACTTGGATGGGTTAAATGCAGAGCACAAATTCCAAGTGTGGGTCACCACGTCCTTTCCTTTCCTTTCCTTTCCTTTCCTTATATGAATCAAAATGATTTTAACATTTTCAGCGATCACAAATGACTCTAATAGAAAGTGTATTGGTCAAAAAGTGTGAGATTTCTGAATACATATGAAATTTAAATCTAATAAAGTAATACTGTAGATAATGACAGTATTTATGTTTTATCAATGTATTGTAATAGATGATCACGACTCATGAAAATCCACACTCTGAATCTGAACTTACTCTTACTTTTGTGTTTGTTGAAATGTTCCTTATGCTGTATGAAGAATTAAATCTTCTGAGTGTCTGCTTTTGAAGACCCTCTACCTTTTGTTTGGACTTCAGCGCTTCTGTAATTCTGGCTGTATTTTATAAGAGATGCACACATATACAGAAATGTGGCACATATGCGTCGTGTTCAGGGCACAACATCATCTCTCTCCACGTTTGCGTTCCCTTTGATGAACAAAGAGCTGCCTTTTCATGAAAACCCAGTGAAGACGTCCAATTTTCACATCATAATGACTGACTTATTGCCCTTAATTATCGATAGATGTTGGCCTAAAAACAGATTGGCCACTCGTCTGAGCTTTGATCTCTGAAATGAGACATGACCGCCAAAACCTTGTGAACTCATCAATAGACACCTTTTAACTCTTCGCTTGTTTACAATAGGGACTTATGACTATAGGGGCGCATCACTATATATATATATATATATATATATATATATATATATATATATATATATACACAGGTGCATCTCAATAAATTAGAATGTTATGGAAAAGTTCATTTATTTCAGTAATTCAACTCAAATTGTGAAACTCGTGTATTAAATAAATTCAGTGCACACAGACTGAAGTAGTTTAAGTCTTTGGTTCTTCTAATTGTGATGATTTTGGCTCACATTTAACAAAAAGCCACCAATTCACTATCTCAACAAATTAGAATATGGTGACTTTCCAATCAGCTAATCAAGTCAAAACACCTGCAAAGGTTTCCTGAGCCTTCAAAATGGTCTCTCAGTTTGGTTCACTAGGCTACACAATCATGGGGAAGACTGCTGATCTGACAGTTGTCCAGAAGACAATCATTGACACCCTTCACAAGGAGGGTAAGCCACAAACATTCATTGCCAAAGAAGCTGGCTGTTCACAGAGTGCTGTATCCAAGCATGTTAACAGAAAGTTGAGTGGAAGGAAAAAGTGTGGAAGAAAAGATGAACAACCAACCGAGAGAACCACAGCCTTATGAGGATTGTCAAGCAAAATCGCTTCAAGAATTTGGATGAACTTCACAAGGAATGGACTGAGGCTGGGTCAAGGCATCAAGAGCCACCACACACAGAAGTGTCAAGGAATTTGGCTACAGTTGTCGTATTCCTCTTGTTAAGCCACTCCTGAACCACAGACAACGTCAGAGGCGTCTTAACCTGGGCTAAGGAGCAGAAGAACTGGACTGTTGCCCAGTGGTCCAAAGTCCTCTTTTCAGATGAGAGCAATTTTTGTATTTCATTTGGAAACCAAGGTCCTAGATTCTGGAGGAAGGGTGGAGAAGCTCATAGCCCAAGTTGCTTGAAGTCCAGTGTTAAGTTTCCACAGTCTGTGATGATTTGGGGTGCAATGTCATCTGCTGGTGTTGGTCCATTGTGTTTTTTGAAAACCAAAGTCACTGCACCCGTTTACCAAGAAATTTTGGAGCACTTCATGCTTCCTTCTGCTGACCAGCTTTTTAAAGATGCTGATTTCATTTTCCAGCAGGATTTGGCACCTGCCCACACTGTCAAAAGCACTAAAAGTTGGTTAAATGACCATGTTGTTGGTGTGCTTGACTGGCCAGCAAACTCACCAGACCTGAACCCCATAGAGAATCTATGGGGTATTGCCAAGAGGAAAATGAGAAACAAGAGACCAAAAAATGCAGAAGAGCTGAAGGCCACTGTCAAAGAAACCTGGGCTTCCATACCACCTCAGCAGTGTCACAAACTGATCACCTCCATGCCACGCTGAATTGAGGCAGTAATTAAAGTAAAAGGAGCCCCTACCAAGTATTGAGTGCATATACAGTAAATTAACACACTTTCCAGAAGGCCAACAATTCACTAAAAAAGGTTTTTTTTTATTGGTCTTATGAAGTATTCTAATTTGTTGAGATAGTGAATTGGTGGGTTTTTGTTAAATGTGAGCCAAAATCATCACAATTAGAAGAACCAAAGACTTAAACTACTTCAGTCTGTGTGCAATGAATTCATTTAATACACGAGTTTCACAATTTGAGTTGAATTACTGAAATAAATGAACATTTCCACGAAATTCTAATTTGAGATGCACCTGTATATGTGTGTGTGTGTGTGTATATATATATATATATATATATATATATATATATATATATATTAGCGCTGTCAATCAATTTAAATAATTAACTAATTAATTGCAGTTTTTCTGAAATTTATGTTTAAGGTTTGTTTAATGGCATCTTTTTTTATGACTGAAGGCATGTATCACTAATACTACTACTGATATCTCTAGGAAATTATTCTTTTATTCCTAATATTTAACCATTGACTGTATGTAATGTTGACTATACTAACATTAAAGTATAATTTAGAGCTATCAATTTTAACATTTATTAGACTTTAAAAAAATAACAACTTCTAATTTAAGTGAATATAAACAATCTTCACATAAACCCATTATAATAAATGTCATATTTAGCTACCTGCCCTTCAGCAAGTAGAAAATATACAGAAATTAAATAAAGTTATCAAACACTAAATTCTAAATTAAATATATAGATGAATCCATAAATCGGATCTGCGGATCTGACACTCATGCTTGTAGTTTCATTCGCGCTGTAATATGAAATGATACAGGCTACAGCACACGCTGCCGTATTTGTGCAAATATTTTTAACGCCGTTAAAGTGGAAAAATTAATTGCCTGCGTTTTCATCAAAGAAACCTGAGAAACATGCATCATGGATTCCACAAAAATATTAAGCAGCACAATTGTTTTCAACATTGTTAATAATATGAAATGTTTCTTGAGCAGCAAATCAGTACATTAGAATTATTTCTGGTGGATCATGTGACACTGAAGACTGGAGTAATGATGCTGAAAATCCAGCTTTGCATCACAGGAATTAATTACATTTTAAAAGACTTCCTTCAAAAACATTAACAAATCTTACCCACCCAAACGTTCTGTAGTGTGTATAGGGATGTTTTCTTGAGCCTTCTTGTCTTAGATACATGTAGTATGTTTACTTTGTCATCAAGGGTTTTTTTCTTAATCTTACCTCAGATGTGGAGGTGGAAATGGCCTCGTTCGGTTGGATGCTTGGAAATAATTGTTTTCTGTTCTCCTGAGACTTTCTCAGTGCTATTGATTTGCTCGAGCTTTAAGTAAATGCCCCCAGAGCTGAAGTAAAGCTAGTTCACTGTGTACTGATCTTAAAAAAGACCCAGTTCAGTATGGTCACTGCTGGCTATCTAGCTGGTGCTTTAGTGAGCCAGTATAGAGGAATGTTACTCAATTTTGATTTTATGTTGACTTTACAGTAGGAAGTTGCTGATTTCACATGATATCTCTTCTTTTTTCTAGCCTTTCATGTCATCGCGTTATCCTGGTGGCCCCAGACCTCCTCTCAGAATACCCAACCAGGTGATTTTTCTATTTCAATTTAGTTTTAATACACAATGCTATCTCAATATAGAAATACAAACTCATAATTGGAGCTTTAAATTTTTTATTTTAGTCTTGTCTAATTGGCTTGCTGTGAGTCATGCTAAGACTTTTCAGCCAAGACTAATATTTCTCTCGAATAATATATTTTTTCCCCCCATTCCTGTCGCTTAAGGCTACACATTTTATTTCCAGTCAGACTGTCTCAGTCAATGAATGTGATATTTTGGCTCCTGATCTAATGTCATAGCCCAAGGGCACCTAATGGGCCTTATCTACTCCTGTTTGGAAGATGTTGACGAATGTATGTTAATGTATACTGTATCTTACTGGTTCAGGCGTTAGGTGGAGTCCCTGGAAACCAGCCGTTATTACCCAGTGGTATGGACCCATCGAGACAAGGTTTGTTTGTAAATAATTAATTAAACCTTGTAATGTGAATCTCACAAAGAAATGTTTGGGCCATATTTAACACTTGAATCTAAACGAAAAATAAATGATATTTTGCATAAAGAAAATGAAACCTATTTCAGGACCATTTTGTCCATGATGACATTATTTTCATAACAATTAAGCACTTTTCCCCCAGAATTCTCATTATCGTAATGCGAAAAAAAAAAAATCTCATTCTCATTATGGTAATTCAGTAATGAAAATCAAGTCTGGACACAATGATTGTTTTTTTTTTAATCATCATAAATTAAATATTTCTATGCTGTTTAAATACGTTTTAATGTTTGTTTGTTTTTTTCATGTTATAGTAATGAGAACAACTGATTGATGGTTAACTGTCATGAAAATATTATGATCCTAAATAAAAACAGGTTTATGTTTACCTTATTTTTGTCAAAATATATTGTAATAAAAATGTAAATTAACAGCACTCATGAAATTTGCCTTAAAAATTTTAAAGTAGGACATGCATATCACTATATTAAATATACATTATTATTATATTAAAATATATTTAGTACCATATACTATTTTTGGAGGGGGTGAAATATCCTTTTTTTTAAACAATACTTGACAGTTTTCATGAGATTCACATTAAGTAAGAAAATAGAAAAAAAGTAGGCCATTTATATTACAATATTAAACATTAAATATATTTGAATATATATTTAGAAACATATAATTTTTGGGGAGGGGTGAAATATTTTTTTGAAACATTTTGTGACAGCTTTCATCAGACTCACCTATATATATTACCAATATATTACCACTTTACATATACATTATTATTATATTAAAATATATGTAACATATGTAAAACGTTTTTTTTGGAGGATTTTTTTTTTTTAACATTTCTTAATTTTTAAATATATATTATTATTGTATAAAAATGTATTTGGCAACATTTCTTTGGGGGTGAAATATGTTTTTTTTTTTTTTTTTTTTTTTACATTTCTTGACCACTTTCATGAGATTCAGCTAATGCGCTTACCACTAATCTCCATCTGATCATTTGATTGGACAGGTCATCCAAATATGGGTGGGGCTATGCAGAGAATGACTCCACCCAGAGGGATGGTACCTCTCGGGCCACAGGTATGACCATCACACCCGTATGTTTGGATCTCTCATCTAAACTATGTGCAAAGACACTTCACTACATTTCTTTCTTTCTCGTTCCAGGCATATGGAGGAGGCATGAGACCACCACTCAATGCTCTTGGGGGTCCTGGGATGCCTGGGATGAATATGTACGTATTTCCTGTTACACTAACAAGTACTTGCCTAATAACAAAGATTATTTCCTAATATAGTCGTATAATAGTCAATGAGTACAACACATCTCGCCCTATTACAGGGGTCCTGGAGGAAGACCATGGCCAAATCCACCAAATTCCAACTCGGTGAGTCATTTCTCCAATCAGTCGTTGTGAAATGTCAGCCACTACAGCTGTAGGTAAATGTTTGCACTTTCAGAGCATCTGATTTGTTGACATTCTCTCTGTTTTTTCTGTCTGATCGGATCCACGTGGCATTTAAGATCCCGTACTCCTCGGCATCTCCAGGGAGTTATGTGGTAAGTGCCGTGACCCTCTCCATTTACAACAGCCATGAATGCTCGTCCAGCTGTTAGATATGGATCAGATTGCAGATAGTTCTGTGTCCTCAGTAATGGAAGCCAATAAATGTTGTTACTAGTCTTTACTAGAAAATAATTGAATACTGTTGGTTTTTTTTTTTATGTTAGTGAAAGAAGTCTCTTCTGCTCACCAAGGCTGCATTTATTTAATCAAAAATGCAGTAAAAACGGTAAAATTGTGAAATATTATTGCAATTTAAAATAGCTGTTTTCTATTGTAATATATGAAGAAAAAAATATCAAAAGTAAGTGATTTTTGCTTAAAACATAAAAATTATCTGCCAGTGAGGTCAGAAAAAAATATTGTTTTCACCTTGAATTAAGTTTTTCTGTATTTTCATTACCCCGTATTTTTCTTGTTTTAAGCATAAATTCACTTAATTTTGATAGATTTAATATGCTGATTTGCTGCTCAAGAAACATTTTTCTGATTTCTATGATGTAATTTTGAAGTAGATAAATTTATATGAGATAAATTTATATCTAGATAAATTTATATGAGATGCAAAATGACTTACAAATTTAAGTATTGTTTTCTGAAGAAAAAAATATCAAGTGAATTTTTGCTTAAAATAAAAATTATCTGCCAGTGAGGTCCGAAAAAAATATAGTTTTCTCTTTGAATTAAGCTTATTTTTCTTACCCCGTTTTTTTTTTTTTTGTTTGTTTGTTTTTTTTGTTGTTTTAAGCATAAACTCACTTAATTTTGATAGATTCTTTAAAAAAAAAAAAACATAATATCTTAATTTTGTTTCTCTAGCAAATGTATCTTGATTTAAAAATGTTTAGACATTTGTACTGGATATAGTAATATATTATGTAATATACTGATTATGTATATTTGTTTAAATGAGGCACATAGTTTGTAGAAAGACAGCTAAAAAAAATTGTTGAAAAATAAAGTGAAAGCCCTTCACACAACTAGACATTGCCAGATACAATGAAGCACATTTGAGATACCCAGTGTGATTAAATACGTCATTTTAAGACATTTACACAAGATATTCTGTTAAACCGCTGTCAGTAACTCCCGGCTGAGATGATTTGTGGAAGGGAAGCTGTGGTAGCTTACTGAAAGCAGCCAGACAAGACGAGCTGCTCGGGAAAGCAGAGCCGAGTCAGCAGAGAGGAGGAGAGATAATTAGATTTGGGAAGAGGGAGGATGGAGCAGATATGCACAGTGCTGACCACAGCAAGGGCCTCAGGACTCTGTCATGAACACACACACACACAGGGCTCTACGCTTACTTTTCTTTTTAGGAGCGCTTGTGCTCCTAATTTAAAAAAATTTAGGAGCACGGTCAAAAATTTAGGAGCACCTTCTAATCAGTAATTAAATATTCTGATAAAAAATGAACCTACCCATTACGAGATGATATTTGACTCCTTAAAATGATTTACAGGGAATTTTATTTTTACCTTTCTAATGGCATTTTTCTAACTTTATTAAAAGTATATCAACTTTTATTTATCAAATTCAAAAAATATGTTAATAAACTTTTTAACATTTCTAATTAAAACAGCAGAATAAAAAGTAGAATAAGAACAAGTTACCAATCAAATGAAAACAGTATTTAAGAAATACATTTGTACTACAGAGGTGGCACAGAAGAGGACACAAGTGGCTTGTAGGTGTATTTTCAGACGTTTAATGAGGCTCAGAGGTCGCATGAGTGCAACTAAATTTATAAATTCATGTTGAGGTTAATGTTTTAAATATAAAATTTTGAATATAGAAATATTAAATTATTTAAATAACAGAAAAGATACTTTAAAAATTAAACCAAAACTCCCAGCAGGTGGCGGCAAATCACTGATTTGATCACTGAATCATTCATTCAATTAATTCGTTCGAACGGCTGATTCATTCAAGAATGAAGCATGTGACTGTCTTTATGAATGGGTAATTGAATCATTGATTCACTAGATTCGGTTAAAAACGCAGTTCATTCATAAACGAAAAACCGCTGTGTTTGAATGGAAACGCGCAGCGGCTCAGCTGTTACTTTGTTTCAAACTATTTTCGTTGACGAAATATAGCAAAATAAGGCAATAGTGTAGTAATCGGACAATATAAGTCACATAATATTAACTTCCTTTTTAATGTACTGTTGTATTAAATCAATATCACATTTGCAAACTCCCTTAATAATCATTAAAAGCCGTCACTCCTCTTAGTTCATCGCGATCTCACAAAACTCCATTATAATCAACGCAGCTCTCTACACTGCACAGTGAATCTCTTATTTACGCTGTCTACACTTTGTTTGTTATAATGAGAGGATATGTCTGTGATACATTACTCAACACTGCAAAAACAAGTTGGAAGTACGTTAGAAACCTTTGAAGCTCCCTCAGCGCAAACACCAGTATGCTGATCGGGTCAGTCGCACAGGTGTTCCTAAATATTTTTCCATAGTCGCAAGCAGTAGTTTTCAGTCACAAATGCGACTGAAATGGTCACACTGTAGAGCCCTGACACACACACACACACACACACACACACACAGGACTGTCTTCACATTTACACCTGTGCATGCCACAAGTGCATGTAAATATAACTAATTAATCTGTGTTACATGAGATTCAGAACAATATTTGTCTTTTCTCTTTCTCAGGGTCCACCCGGAGGAGGAGGGCCCCCGGGG
This sequence comes from Spinibarbus caldwelli, assembly GCA_039654775.1. Classification (NCBI taxonomy): domain Eukaryota; kingdom Metazoa; phylum Chordata; class Actinopteri; order Cypriniformes; family Cyprinidae; genus Spinibarbus; species Spinibarbus caldwelli. The sequence continues at coordinate 5,526,892 of CM077267.1, forward strand.
ACTCCCATCATGCCTAGTCCTGCAGGTAGGACTGCAGAAGATTTTTATGCATAGTTTAATTGAATTATGGATAGATATATTGAAGGGAAAAATAAAATAAAATTATATATAATATAAAAAATATTTTACACACACTCACACACATATATATATATTAGGGCTGGGTGGTATATCGAGTTTGTACGATATATTGATATATTCTTTATAAGCGATACGATATAAGGCAATACCGTTTATATCGATATACAGTAGTTTGAAACGAGCGCATCTGAAAATATTGCGGAGGACACAGGCTGAGCTGCTGCGGAGAAAGTGCATAGTACAATTTGATCTAAACATATGACAAACTTTATATGAAGGGCTTTAAAAAAAACTCGTAAGATATAAAAGCCTATAGTTTAGTTTCAGTTTAAAACGGCTCCGACAGAAAGGCTGCGTGTGCCGCTGACAGAGACGCGCTGTTTAATGTGTTTGAGATGTGCTCTTTTCCTAAATGCATAACTTACATTTCACAGGTATATTCTCCATCTGTAAATGTTAGAAAGCCATGGAAATATTTCCATTTTGCTGTCAGAAGTGCATGAGCCCTCTGCTTTGAGATTCTCTGCTAAACTTCGCAGACTTCATTGAACGAGCGCCGCCGCGCGCATGCGCACCAAACAGACGCGCAATGAAATAGGAGCGCAATAATTCTGACTAAAATATAAATTTTGCTGAAATATTTGTAGTTAATAAACAAAAAATGTGACGTAGAATTTTAAAGCTACAAATAAGTGTATTTGTATGATAGCACTAACTGTAAAGTGACTGTAATGGGGTAATCAAAACAGCCTTTTTACTCAGTTATTCTGTGCTTTTTTATTATTTTCATTTTTAGTTTAGTAAATTTAACTTCTGCTTTAAAATCATTATTTTTGTTTTTAGATTGCAATGTTATGTTAGAATGTAATGTGATTTTAACCCTTTTTAACATAATATATGCCTATGGTTACATTCACTTTATTTGTTTATTTGTTTAATCCAAATACAAGAGTGTATAAATATCGAGATATATACCCTATACCGCAAATCAGCCAAAAATACAGAGATATTAATTTTTGCTCATATCGCCCAGCCCTAATATATATATATATATAAATTTAGAAATATTATATAATTTAATATATATAATAGTGAATTATAATAACATTTTTTTATCATAACATTTTTATTATAATTTTAACAATGACATTTTTATTTTAAATTTCTTTCTTTTAAATATAGCAATAAAGTATTTTTATGTTTATATATTTTTATATTTATTTATATACATGTATATCATTTTATTTAGTTTTTAAAATAATAAATTGTAATTTATAAAACTACATTTCTTATTTTTAAATATTTAACTAATATAAATTAATTTAAATATCCTATATTAAAATTATACTGATAGCATTATTTTACTTCAAAATATATATATTTTTTTATTATAACAATAACATTTTTGTATTTAAAAATATTATTGAGTGTTTTATTTATATACATGTATATAATTTTATTTAGTTTTTTTAAATAATGTTTAATTTATATCATTTATTTAAATATTATATATTAAAATATACCAATAGCATTATTTTACTTCATAAATATTATTATTAGTTTTTTATTATAAAAATAACATTTTTGTATTTAAAAATATTTTTGAGTATTTGATATATATAATTTTTTTTTTTCATATTTAATTTTTAAGATTTAGAAATATTTATTTACTTACATACTACAGCCATATCAGTTGAGCATTAGCTGAAACGTTGTTGATGCACTTGTGTGTTTGGATCTTCCTCTACAGACTCGACAAACTCTGGAGAAAATATGTACACCATGATCAACACAGTGCCGCCCGGAGGAAACAGGCAAAATGTAATACAGCATGAGTTTACAATATTTACACATATGCATCTCAGTTCATATTGAGCTGCATTTGTTCATTCTGTACTTACTGACAAAACTTTCTCTGTAGTTTTTATAAGAACATTATATGAGCTTTTATGTGTGTGTTTGACAGTTCCCTATTGGTCCGGGTGGAGATGGTCCGATGGGTGGCATGGCAGGAATGGAGCCTCATCACATGAATGGATCATTAGGTAAGAGCACCTCTAATACAAACAACCACTTTAGAACGTACTCTTGGACATCTTTGAGTGCTGTCTACTTACTTTGCTTGGAGAGTATCAAAGCATGTCATAATTCAATGTGAAATTGCAGCTTTCATGCTTGATTTCCTGATTTGTTGTTATTTTTTGCCTTGCATGATTATGCCACCTTGTGGTCATTGAAGATTAATCATGCATTTTAAAAGCAATGTCTTTGCAACTATTCATCTACAGTATAATTTAAAATCAGAAATCTGTATTTTACTTTTTTTAGGGTCAGCTGACATGGACAGTATGCCCAAGGTAAGAGTTGTTATTTCATATTTTAATTAGGACTGTCAAATTATTTAATGTTTTAATGAAATTCATTACATGATAGATGGGCATTTTTGGCCGCTCTTTCTTGTCTTGTCAAAAGTTCAGCCTTTATTATAATTGTTATTATTTGAATGTGTTAAATTGACAGCCCTATCACTGTTGCTGGATATGGTTCTTGCTAAAAAGATAATACTTTTAAACTGGAAATCTCCAGATGCCCCTTTTTTCAAAACCTGGTTGTCTGAGTTTTTCCATGTTATACGATTGGAGGGTATACGTTTATTGGAGCCCAAACTACATTTTCAATTCCAAGCTGTATGGCAACCCTTCCTTGATTTCCTCAAGCCTGTCTAATCTACTTTTATGTAAAACTCTTCCTGCTGTATTCCAGTAATCCATGTTAGCCCATTCCACCCCTTGTTTGTTTGTTTTTTGTTTTGTTTTTTGTATTGTATTCTATTGTATTCTATTGTTTAAATAGTGTGTTCTGTATGTCATTACAAAAAGCTTAAAATAAAATATAAAAAAAAAAAAAAAAAAATTGACAGCCCTAATCTTCATACACAAGTTGGGTCATCCACAAACCTTACTGAACTGAAAAATCACACTATCTACCTGTACAGAACTCTCCTGGTAACCTCAGCATGAGCAACCAGCCTGGAACTCCTCGAGATGATGGAGAAATGGGCGGAAATTTCCTCAACCCTTTCCAGAATGAGAGTGTATGTCATTTCCTGTCTGCTAGTGCATTTGTGCTTTAACTTTGACAAGAGCCTCTCATCCGTTAAAGAGTCATTTAATATTTATTTTATATATTTGAATTTTTTATATATATATTCTTAAATTATAACAATAACATTTTATATTTTAAACATGAAGTGTTTGTGATTATGTATTTATGTATATTTTATATGCACTCAAAAATGACAATTTGCTACAATTTTACTCAACCTCAGGCCATCCAAGATGTGGAAGAGTTTGTTTCTTCATCAGAACAGATTTGAGGAAATTTAGCATTGCATCACTTGCTCACCAGTGGATCCTCTGCAGTGAATGGGTGCCATCAGAATGAGAGTCCAAACAGCTGATAAAAACATCACAATAATCCATAAGTAATTCACACCACTCCAGTCCATCAGTTAACGTCTTGTGAAGCGAAACACTGCATGTTTGTAAAAAAAAAAAAAACCAAAAAAAAAAAACAAGTCCATCATTAAAGCATTTTTAACTTCAAACCATTTTTTTCTGAGTGCTCTATCCATAATACTACTTTCTACAGTTATCTCTTCTGAAAAGTTGTCTCTTCTGAATCAGGAGAGAAATATGCACAGATCAAGCACCATTTACAAATGTAAACGGTTCTAAACAAATATCTGGGTGGATTTTTATGTGAGAGGACAACAGAAGATTAACTTTTTCACAGAATGAAGCATTATTATGGATTACAGACTCAAATTTGATCAGCTGTTTAGACTCTTATTCTAACGGCACCCATTCACTGCAGAGGATTCATTGGTGAGCAAGTGAGGTAATGCTAATTTTCTCCAGACCTGATGAAGAAACAAACTCATCAGAGTGAGTCAGTTTTCAGCAGATATTCATTTTAGTGTGAACTATTCCTTGAAAGTTCTCAAGAACCCACTCAAACTCTTCTCTGACTCCAATGTCTTTGCAGTATTCTCCAAACATGACCATGAGTGTGTGAAGACCTCATTTGGAAATCCAGGTGGATTCCACCACATGACATGGAACTTGTGCAAGCGCGCTGTAGCCAGCCCTCTTCTGCTCTCTGAAGAATATGGGTCCAAGCCTCTCCTTTCTCTCTCCTTCCTTCGTTTCCTTTTTTCTTCAAACATCATTCTTTCACCTCTTCTGCCGCGTCACACCGAGAGACAAAGCTGAACCACGTTGGGCCGAGAACGACGAATCAACAGCCTGTCTATATTTATGTATATCTTCGTGTATATATGTGGGTGTACATTCAAAGTTACATGTGCATGTGTGTATGAGAGGACATATATTGATCCTAGAAAGAAAGACGATGGACTTGAACTGTTTTTAACGAAAACAAAATCATATTTTCTTGAAATATGATGTAAATTGACAGATCTATGTAAACGGATTTATCGCAGGAAACGCTTAATGAGATGCAGTGGGGGTCGAGTTTGTAAAATGGCAGAATCGCAAAGCTAAAAATCAATTTCCCAGCGAGGACGCACTGTAATTGATTCATAATCGTCTTTGTGTCATCGACGAGAGAGTTTGATTTGTATTTTATTGAAACGGGCTGAGTTGTTGCTAATGGAAATGTGGTTGTAATTCCAACTGACTTCTGTAATTTATCATTTCCTACTGCATTCGACCTTCACACATCAAATGCAGTCCAATCTAATCAACACCCTGGAGGTTTTGTTTGTATATACAGGAGATTTATTTTTCAGGACGATGCCTACGAAGAACAGCCATTCCATACGTACACTTAAAAAAAAATCCTTAACTGGGGACGCAAGAGGAACGTCCTCCGAAACTGAACTGAGATCGTCGCACTAGCTTCAGTTACCGAAGAATATTTCTGTCATGTTTTGAAAATACTCCTAATTATGTGACGTACACAGATACAACGTTTACTGCTCTTATATTACGTTTTCTTTGTGAAAATCTTTGCATGTGAATACAGGAAGTAAGGACGTTTTTATGGAAAAAAGAAACTGGTCCATTCAGAGGAAGGGCACATGGATGGGAATTATAATTCCGTACATCTGTCATTCTAATAATCAACTTATTTATACAGCCGTTGTTGTGTCACCCGGACAAACTGTGATTTGCTTTGCTTTATTTTATTTCAAGTGGAATTATTATTATTATTATTAATATTATTATTATTGTTATTGCGGAATTTCTAAAATATATATGTGAATTTTTTTATAGCTTGGGGATCTGATTCATCTGTGTCTCTGTGAATTATTTAAAACAATACTGTACAATAACTGAGGTGTTTTCGTGTTTATTTGTAAAAACATTTGCCCGTTTTGCCCCAGATAATTTCCTGACTACGAGAGAGACCCCATCATGAGTGTACAACATTTTCTTTTGACTTATTTGATGTTTGATTTTTGATTTTGTGAAGTGTTTATTTTCTACTTTGTGTTGACTTTTGTAAATACACAGAGAAGTTTTGAATATCCTATACTGATATAAAGCTTCTCATTGCTGTTTAACAGACAGACAAATCATTTCGCTTGTTTTTTTTATGTGCTTGATTTTTATGTGCTAAGCTAGTGTTCATTGACCATGTTTTCTGTTTACATAAGAGAAAATATGTACAAATTGTAGCTTTTTATAATGTATAAATTAACACTTTTATCATATTTATGTGCAAATGGTTAAGGTTTAGCAACATTAGACAGATTATTAGTTAATTATCTTAAATACAATTTACACTAAAGTCACTGATATTATAATGGAAACCAAGCAGCCTTCTGTTTGTATGGTGACCCCTTAACAATCTTAACTACCCTTAACTAAGCATCTGTTTCGTGGGTGAAAAGACAACTCCACTATCTTTTTTTTAATTATTATTATTACTATATTGTCCCTCACCACCTTGTTTTGACGTTCTTTAATGGAAAAACAAGTTAGTATGATTGTTGCTCTTTTGTTGATTTGATTTCATCTGTTTGGTAAAATGTAATGGTGTATTTATTACTGCATATTGGTTTCTGGTCATGCCTAAAATTTAAGATTAGTTCAGGGCAGGCCCATTCACTCCAATAACTTTAACCATAAGGTTTTTAAAAAATCGGTCTATAGCCCATTCTTACCAATATTTTAGTAATCGTTTTTATTCTGTGAGAATAGTTTAGTCTTAATATTATTAAATGCTGGAGCTCTTTTAAAGTTGGTTGGTTTCTGATTGGCTGTCAAATTTTTTATCGTTCATCAGCTGGAAAGAAATTGTTCTGAAAGCCATTGCCGTATTGCGGTATCCTTTGTGCATTTTACTTTCCTTTTCTCATAGAATTAGAATGATTATTAAATCTTTATAGTTATCAACCTTGGTGTGAACGAGTCTTTTCATAAGGTTTTTTTTTTTTCTGATGAACAATAAAAACATTGACAACCAATCAGAATCAACCAACTACAGCCCGCGCCTAAACCGTTTATCGCGATTCACGCCTTGGCAAAATTGGTGTTGGTGTAAACAGACCTTAGCTAGGCCTATAAATAGCCACACAACATTCAGAGTGAGTTTTGCAGGGTACCTTTTCAGGTAAAAATAATACAAATATTGACGGCCAATCGAAATAAATCCGAATTTAGTGCAGCAGACCGTCGTCGTTAGTTGATGTGCACTAATCGCCAGTGTAAACTGGACTTTTTGCTGTTTTGGTGCACCAGAGCTCCTCAGTTCTGAAATCTTATATTATGTCCGTCGACACTCAACAGCTTTATGACTCTGTTGCATAAAACAAGTTAATAAAACACATGGCAATTACATCACAATCCATGTGTCGTAACAGCAACTGCAGCACAGGTGCGAGGGTGTGTGTGTGTGTGTAAATACATAGAGTCCTGCTGCTCTCAGAAGCTCAGGTATTCATTTTGGCAGTTTGGCGCACATCACACGGTCCCACAGAACGTCCAAGTTGGCCAGAGTTGAGGTCACCTGCCATCGGCCTTGATAAGAGAGAAACAAGCTGGCCTCCCATTATTTCAACACTCCACATCTTTGAACGAGGCCTCATGGATCAGAACTGGCCAAGAGGAACATTAGATACGGACGGGTCCTGCGAGAAGGGATGGAAGAAAGGGTCCGGCCCGGTAAAGGTGCAGATGTGCCAGTCCATCCTGCCCTGCCATGCAAACCACCAGGGAGAACTGGGTGCAGGACAGCTGCTGAAGTGGATGGACACTACCGCCTGTCTGGCAGGTGAGTGGGACTGTGTGCTGTAGATGCAGATATGGGATGGAGTTCAGGGTTGGTAACAAGCTTTTTTGATTGCCTTCACACATTTATTAAATGGTTATATCATGACTTATAATCGGTGACATTGTCATTTGTGAGTTTTGTGCCAAAGTTTTGAGTTAAATAATCTAATGTTTTGGCATTGAATAATGATCTGTATGTTTATTTTATGTTGGATGTGCCTATTTGGGGTATTTACAGTAATTCATTACTGTAAATAATATTTTTATTTTGAAGAAAAAAAGTGAGATTATTGGGGTTAGATTCCCCTTTCAGACCTAGGACAGAAAACCACCAGTGGCATGTTGTTGATGGTGTTTTAATTATTTACTTTAATAATTTCAGTTATAAATTCACTTAATATTTACCATTTTAAGCATCTTCATGATGCATCACAACGTGTGGGCCAGTTGGTGGAATCATTATGTCTTAATGTATAGTTTGTTGCTATTATGACATCAGTTTAATTAAAAACATAAGCCTGCATAGACTTAATAGTTCAGGGGTTCTGTTTTTTCTGATTGTTATTTAATCATTTTAAAGCATCAAATATATTTATTATTAATATTAAATATTACAATAATTTATTGAATAATTAAAATATGTATTTGTTATCATTATTATATTCTAAAAAAATTTATATCAAAATGACATTAAATAAATAAAATATCATTATTCAATTATAATTTTTTACATATTTAAATTATTAAATATTAAAATAATAGAATTTATAGATAAATTGTAAAAACACTTAAATTTACATAAAATATTTGGTTTAGTATTTTAAGTCAAGTTTATTTGTGTAGTGCTTTTATACAATTCAAATTGCTTCAAAGTGGCTTTACAGTAAAATCAGTGTGAGTGTCACAAAATTCAACTTCAGGAATCAGTAGTGACAATAATGACACCTTATATGATGCATCGTCACCCGGTACATATTAAAGATAAAAATATGTAACTATTGAGCAGTCAATGATACATTGCTTAATCCATTTGGATAAAGTCTTGCCAATGAGATCTTTAATAAATTGCAAAAACAAGAACAGCAAGACCTCAACTGACCTGCTAAAGCAGTAAAAATGTCCTTTTTCCAAAACAACCTAGTGTGTTATCAACCCATCAGAGTAAGTTGAGATAAGCAGTCACCTTTAGACTATGAATGAGGAAGGTAACTAGCATCCATCCACCTTTTACCCACAAATCTTGCGTGAATCCATACAGAAGAAAAGGGACTTGAAGTCACACATCAATGATTTACACATGTCCTCTCTGATAGTAGATGCTCCATCTCCTTCCTGTTTCTGCTCCAGTTAGACACATGAAATATAAATAACGGTGACAAGCAAATTTGAACGATAAGTGTGTACCCATCTTTGAGGGTTCATTTAGTGGTTTATTTGATAAAGCTCTCAGTCTTTTTTCTTCATTTCTTCCTTTAAGCTGAAAGACATGCAGGAATGGAGTGTGTAACGGCTTCCATGGATGATATCCAGTTTGAAGAGACTGTAAGGTAATAAAATGTGTCCTAAATCACTTAAACGAAAATTTACTCAACATCTTGCTATCCAAGATGTTGATGAGTTTGTTTCTTCATCAGATTTAGAGAAATGTAGCATTCCATCACTTGCTCACCAATGGATCCTCTGCAGTGAATGGGTGCCGTCAGAATGAGAGTCCAAACAGCTGATAAAAACATCACAATAATCCACAAGTAATCCACACCACTTCAGTCCATCAATTAACATCTTATGAATTTGTAAGAAACAAATCTATCATTATGGTGTTTTAACTTTAAACAGCCGATTCCAGCTAAAATCCATAATCCATAATAATGCTTCCTTCAGTAAAAAAAAAAAAATCCATCCCGTTAGCCTCTGACGTCAAAATCCACCAACATATTTGTTTAAAACTGTTTGTACTGTTTTAGACTGTAAACCTGCACTTATTTCTCTCCTGATTCAAGACAACTTTTTCACAAGAGAAAGCAATATTATTGATATATTTAGCCAGAAGCAACGGTCTAAAGTTAAGAATGTCTTAACGCAGCTTTTTTGCTTCACGAGACATTAATTGATGGACTGGAGTGCTGTGGATCACTTGTGGCTTATTGAGATGTTTTTATCAGCTGTTTGGACTCTCATTCTGATGACACCCATTCACTGCAGAGGATCCATTGGTGAGCATATTTGGGTGAACTGTTCTTCTAACATGACTTATCCAAGTAGAACATCCTTGTTGATCCTGAAACAACAGTTTTAGCAACCAGTCAGATTTTAGTGACAGGTCTAAGGTCAAGTTTAGTGAATGTTGGATCAAGTGCTTATTGAGTATCTCATGTTGTGTGATAAATTGATCTGTTATCATATCATATCTCTCTGTATTTCAGGGTTGGGGAGGTTATCAATATCAAAGCCAGAGTGAACAGGGCTTTCAACACAAGTATGGAGGTAATACAAGGCGAAACACATTTACAGTATTAAATATTAACGAAATAATTATAATGCATTCCTGTGTCTGATCAGGCCACTGTTTTTATCAGGTAGGCATCTATGTAACAGTACAAGAGGTGCTCAGTGGGGTGACAAAGAGGGTTTGCGTGGCCTTCTCCACGTTTGTCGCCAAACCAACAGGAACACACAAGGTGAGGAAACGTCTATGTCAAGAATGCACCCTAGAATTTGGGGTAAATTATCCCATTAAGCCAACTCAAATCTAAATTTTACGCTACTGATTATAAAGTTTTTGGGTCAGTAAGAGCAAGGGTACATGAAAATGTACATCAAAAGTGACAGTAAAGACAAAACTTTTGTATTTCAAATAAATTCCAACCATCAACAAATCCTGGAAAAATGTAACATGGTTTCAACAAAAAATATTAAACAGAACTGTTTTCATCATTGATAATAATAAGAAATGTTTCCTGAGCAGCAAATCAGCATATTAGAATGATTTCTAAAGGATCATGTGACACTGAAGACTGGGGTAATGATGCTGAAAATTCAGCATTGCATCACATGAATAAATCACATTTTAAAATATATTAAAATAGAAAATAGTTATTTTACATTGTAAAAATATTTCACAATATTATATGTTTTTAATGTGTTTGTAATCAAATAAATGCAGCCTTGATGAGCAGAAGAGACTTCTTTCAAATAAATTTAAAAATTTGTTGTGGACACCTACAACATATTTGGACACCTTTAAGCCCATTATGTGTTGTTTCATGTAAATGCTTCCAAATTTATTTTTTGATTTTGATTTATTTTTTAATTAGTCAGCTTAAACTAAATTAAAGAACTAATGATGGATTAAGAACAAATATTTATCAAAGTTGTAATATTTGGCATTTTTTCATCAGCATGGATTATAATTACAGACAGAGAATTAAGACATACTCATAGGCATGGCTAAAGAAGATTTTTAAATATTTTCATTTAATATGGATATCAACAGTTTTTAAATTTTTATGAACAACTGTCATGTGCAATGGCAGCTGCAGATACTCTTTAAATCCTTCTTTTAAAATCCGGAATATTGCTTTAAAATACCAAGTAAAAAACCTAACGTCACATTTGATTTATTCATTTTAACTATCAATATTAAACAATTTGTAGGGCTTCTCAAACAGCAACATTTTAATGTGACTGTCAGAGAGTAGCGACATATGATAACAGTGACAAACGTGCATGTAACTCCTCTCTTGATTTAAATGTATGTATATAGAAATATAATTATTCCTAAATATTCATTAATTCACTGATGTCTATTTCTGTAGGTGTCTCTGAAACCCTTGGACATTCAGGGCTTCGTAGAGGAAATGCTGGAATATTCACTAGCTTCAGAAAGACGACGACTCCGTCTGTACAATGAAGAGGCCTTCAAGAACCTCATGAAGGACTATTACAACCTTCAAGACAAGGGTTAGCACTTTACTTCAAATCTGTCATTGAATTAGTATATACTTATGACTGCTTATGAGATTCTGAGATGGATGGTGTATTGAGTGATCTGCAAGCTATTGTTTCACACCTTAGTTTACTGTAGGGGTGGGCGATATACCGGTAGACACAATTAACATGTCAACCATAGAGATTTTGGACTATCATCTCTATCGCGGTTACACACTCACGTGATGTTGCTGTGCTACGTGGTCACGAAAACTTATCGTTTGCACACGTTTTTAAGCATTGCGGTTTAAAAACAAGTGATTTAAAGCCATTGAAACACAATCAGCAGGGAAAGACAACTCCGGGCAGCTCTTAAAGTGACAGCAGTCTAATATTCCTGCTGTCTGTCATTCATGTTAATCAAACAACAAAACAGAAAATCTCTCATTGCTCTTAACTAAATCACTTTTGTAAATTGAATAATAGGAAATACATATATGGAATTTACACAGTGAAGAATATGCAGTGTTTTTATACATTTGAATACTTTATACAATGTATGTAGCATTTCTTATTTTTAACTATATTGTGATATATATCGTTAACGTTAAAAATAAAATTACTCATATCGTGATCGTGATGTAAGATTTTGGTCATATCGCCCACCCCTAGTTTACTCCAGGAGATTGTACTTCTAATAACTTAACCAAGTCATGGAAACAAACTTCATTGGTTGTTCACTGACAATAAATCCTGAAAGAACAAATGGTGCAACATTTGATATTAAAATCACTGCCCAAACACACTCAGTGTCTCCAGTGGAAAGAATCCCATGACAGAGTCAGCCAGAGGACAGACACGAGACTTAACAAGTGCCGGAACAACCACAGCTTGGCAATGGGATCAGAAGTTCCAGTCAGGAGTCAGTGTGCAGACATTCATGACAGCGTCGATCTAAAAAGCTGCTGCTGATGAAGTGCATGCTGAACAGGATGTGTTGACATTTCAGGACTGTGTAGCAGGAGGCCCGTCTCGCCCGTGGTGTCGACCGAGCTCACGCGGGTCGAGAGCATCGAGCTGGTGCTGCCGCCACATGCCAATCACCATGGAAACACATTTGGAGGACAGATCATGGCCTGGATGGAGAACGTGGCTACAGTAGCAGCCAGGTAACAGATCCAGAAACATGCTTATTCATGCTAGATGTTATCTTAGCGCAACATTGACAGCCATTGTTCCAGAAGCATTTTTCACATTGACTCTGACCAATTAAAAATGACTTGTGTTAATTATTCTTAGCGATGCACCAAACCAACCAGCTCTCAAAAGAATAACATTAAGTAAGACAGACAAAGGATGCATTAAGTATCTATCTATCTATCTATCTATCTATCTATCTATCTATCTATCTATCTATCTATCTATCTATCTTTTGTTCTATCGTTTTATCGCTCTATCAATCGTTCTGTCATTCTATCTGTATATCTATGTATCTATCTATTGTTCTGTCATTCTATCTATCAATTATTCCATCTGTCATGGCCTTACAAACTTCAAACTTCAAAACTTTTTCAGTCTTTCTGGTCAGGCTTTCTCAAGCCATCATCAAAGTTTGCCTTGAAAGTTTGTCTCTAGTTGAAATTAATCATTTTGATAAACTTCTATAAATGCATATTTCTATAATCTGTAGATTTAAATCTGTATTTCACCTTCTGTGTGTGTTTTTGTTCTCCTAGTCGTTTGTGTGGCTACTATCCTTCTCTTGGAGCTGTGGACATGTTTCGATTCCGAGGTCCGTCCAGTGTCGGTGACAGACTGGTGTTTAAAGCGATGGTCAATAATGCATTTCAGACCAGGTGCAGTAGCTACATAACCTGTCTGCTATAGATGTGCAATCATAAACAAAACCACCTTCTTTTGAAGCATTTAATTGTCAGGACTGTTAAAGAGGATAGTTCACCCAAATATGAAAATTCTGTCATTAATTACTCACCCTCATGTCGTTCCAAACCCATAAGACAAGATATTTTTGATGAAATCTGAGGGCTCTCTGACCCTTCCATAAACAGCAAGGGAACTACCACGATCAAGGCACAGAAAAGTACCAAGATGACAGACAAAGTAGTCCATGTGACATCAGTGGTTCAACTGTAATGTTACGAAGCTACGAGAACACTTTTTTTGCGCAAAGAAAACAAAAATAACAACTTTATTCCACAGTTTCATCTCTACTGCGTCACTTGTGGACGCTGTGGCAGGGTGAGCAATAACAGACAACACAAGTCGGAATTAAGGTGGAAAAAAATCCCCGGAGGGTGATTTATTGAACTCAAAAATGAGATACTGTGCAGATGCGGGAAGGCTAGCGTGCTCAGGTGCTGTGCTCCAAAGTGTGTGTTTAAGTGTCCGCATGAGAGGAGACATACCGATTGTCAGTTGCTGGACTCTGTAATCAAAGGAAACAACAGCATTAGAGGCACTTGTGGAGTCTTTGCTCACCCTTGCTTCCAACACGCACAATTATATGCGCATCTCCTCATTTGCCACAGGTGTAGACGATCAGAAAAATATTCTCGTAGCTTCGTAAAATTACAGTTGACAGACTGATGTCACATGGACTACTTTGTCGATCATCTTGGTACTTTTCTGGGCCTTGATCGTGGTAGTACCCTTGCTGTCTGGGAGGGTCAAAGTGCTTTGTAAGGTCTTACAGGTTTGGAACGACATGAAGGTGAGTAATTAATGACAGAATTTTCATTTTTTGGTGAACTATCCAACATAGACAACATACATTTGTAATACGCCATAGTCACACATCACTCACATTAACACTAGGCAGATTTATTAAGAAATTAAATGAGGTACATTCTGATTTCATATTGACTTTATTACTAATATCTAATAAACTGAGGAATATTTTAAACTCTTATTCTGTGCATCAGCGTGGAGGTTGGTGTTCGGGTGGAGGCGTATAATTGTAAGGAGTGGAATGAGGGGACACCAAGACACATCAACAGTGCCTCCATGATTTATTACATCCCAGGACGTGACGGTGAGAAAAAGACATTTCCTGATGTCACCTACACAACGCTTGTGAGTTATTTACATGTTCAGCAACACTAGAATATTTATTATATACAACAGCTCTGAGCCTCACTTAAAGGCACATGAATTGTTTCATTTTATTTTTTCAGGATGGAGAAAGACGGTTTATTGGTGCTATTGTCAGGAAGAGAATTCGCATGGCCAGGTAATTTCTGTACAGAAAATCAGTAAAAGTGAAAACTTTATCTTTAGATCCCTCATTAAGAAACACCAATTTTTTCTTCCCAGAAAACACATCCTGTACTCAAGAGATGAGGGACCAATTTCTGTGCCTTGGGACAGAAGTAATCAGGTACCACAAAAAAATAAAATAAATGCATAATCATTAAAATATAGTCAATGCCTAAATTCAGAATCAAAATTGAATTATGATGCTATAAATGATATTGAAGTGATAAATATTTCAAACATTGTTTCAAACACTAGTCTGTTGAATTCAGTGAGTGGTAGATTTAGACAGTTTTGTGCAGAAATGTCAATTTAAAAAAAAAAAAAAAAGTGTGATCAAATGAAAATAACTACAGAACATTATTGATATAATTTCCAGTTAAACGTCACATATGTCCTTACAATATAGTAGGCAAAAAAAGTATGTGAAAAGCATAGTTTGTCTAAATGCTCAGTATTCAATAAACAGTAGACGAGAAGTACACAGATGACTAATTACTATCAATGAGATTCCATTTGATGGACTTGTGGATTTGTGAATGCCAGTGAACATACATCCAGATTATGTTCATACTACGCACATTCATACCATATAGAACATAATTTTCCTCAGTTACAAAGTAATTACTTATTCAAAAGAAGTACATACTCAGAGAGTATAAGATTTCGAGAGCATCCAATGTGTTCCAGTTATTCGCATTGCTGCTTGTAGAAAAACAGAAAGCTTCCTTAACAGTATACATACTGCATGCTACATACTGCTACATACTCAGTTATTTAGCAGGACAAACCTTCTGTACTTGTAACATTTCTGCCCTCTACAGGTGTATTTGGGGTATAACAACGTGGCAGCTCTCACAGTCTTAGCTGGAAAGAGAGGCTGGGAAGCCAGTAACATCAATGATAAGGTCATCACTTTGTTTATTCTATATGATGCATATATATCTGTCCAACATGTGACTAGCATGCTGAATTTACTTGTGTTTTGTAGATAGGAGTCTATGTGCATGAGGAGGCAGATATGCTGTGTTTAAAAGTTGAGATGAAGATCAAAACTACAGCTTTTCATGCTTTCTCGCTGCTCGCCGACCTGCGGTTAAGGCCACAGTGGGACAAAAACTATTTGTAGGCTAACAAGAGTTTATTACATCCCTTTGTCTTACTTTGATTGTGCTATAAGTTCTGCAATTACATAAAATTGTTTCTCACCATCTACATCCTTCCGTATGTCCTCCAGGAGCTGTGAAGAGGTGGAGAAAGCAGATGAGGAGGAAACCATTTATCACATTAAATGCACCACAGTCAAAGGAAGCAAAAGTCGGGATTTCGTGGTTCTTTTGTCTAAAAGGCAACCCTGCAAAGATGGGTATGATTCCAGTGCTACCATGAGTGATTCTGTTTTGGATAAATCTTTAAAAAAAATAGTACACCCAAAAATGAAAATTTGCTCAAACTTTACTCACTCTGAGGCTGTCCAAGATGTAGATGAGTTTGTTTCTTCATCAGAACAGATTTGGAGAAATTTAGCATTACATCACTTGCTCACCATTTGATCCTATGCAGTGAATGGGTGCCATCAGAATGAGAGTCCAAACACAACTCAACTCACACAACTCTAGTCTATCAAATAACATCTTGTGAAGTGGAAAGCTGCATGTTTGTAAGAAACAAAACAAGTTGTTTTAACTTTAAACGTTTGCTTCTGGTCTATAATCCATAATAACACTTCCTCCAGTGAAAAGGTGATTTGTGCATATTTCTCTCCTGAATCAGAAGAGACGACTTTTTCACTGGATAAAGCAATAATAACATGCAGTTAATCACTTCAAATGTCGTTAACTTATGGACTGGAGTGGTGTGGATTATTTGTGGATTATTGTCATGTTTTTATCAGCTGTTTGGACTCTCATTCTGATGGCACCCATTCACTGCAGAGGATCCATTGGTGAGCAAGTGATGTAATGATAAATTTCTCCAAATCTGTTCTGATGAAGAAACAAATGCATCTACTTCTTGAATGGCCTGAGGATAAGTACTTTCTCTGCAAATTTTCATTTTTGGGTGAACTATTCCTTTAATGTGAATCTCAAACTGTGTTTTTATCATCACAGAGACCCATATGTCGTAGCACTCCGGTCTGTCACCGTGGCAACAGTTCCACCGGATGAGAACTCTATTCGGAGTGAAGTTAAATGTGCAGGATTCCTTGTTCACGAAATAGGCTATTCAGCCTGCAAGGTACCAACTATAACATCTGAAACTCAATAAAAACATCACTTTCCTGCTCAATCTGATCATTTCTGGCTGCTGTTCTAGGTCTCATACTACAACCAGGTGACTTCTGGAGTGCTGCCCTATGTGGAGGGAAACTTAGCAGGCTGGTCCAAATCTATGGAAGAGACAGCAATATCCTGCATTTTATTTCTGGAGCAAGATTTGCTGACCACACAGTTCTGATGTGCAACATTCTAGGACAGTACCTTGTCATATCTGACTTATAACAAAAAACAGAACAATGCCTAAAAGCTGTTGTGTGACAAGGTGTACAGTAAACAAGCTAAAAAACCCAGAACTACATTTTTATAAGCTGTCTACCCCAAAAAACGAGCGTTTAAGAACAATTTCTAGTCAGTTTTCTCATTCATTGTGAACTGACAACAAACTTTCAGCTTCAGTCGAGCTTTTCATTGTGTACGGATATGACGTGACACACACGGCCAAATGATGTAGACCTATGCATGCAAATTCCCGCAAAATCTGTCCCGACTGCTAAAATGTAAATAATTATTACAGGTTTATCAAACTGAATTTGGGCTTTTAAACTCTCTTATTAATTTTTAATTAATTCTAATTAATTTTTTTTTCATCAAAAACGTTTTTTTTTTTTTTTAAATAATCTAGAAACAGGATTATAAAACATTGATTCTGCAGTATAGCACAGCACTAAGGGTGCACAATTATGATCTTTATCACAATTGTTAATTATTACAGCTTTCCTATAGCTCAAATAGTAGAGCATGGCGCTAGCAACGCCAAGATCATGGGTTCGATTCCCAGGGAAAGCAAGAGCTGACAAAATGTGAAAACTGTAACTTGAATGCAATGTAAGTCGCTTTGGATAAAAGCGTCTGCTAAATGCATAAATGTAAATTATTTCTCTTGATACTGCAATAGTAATCAATTTTACTTCGACATCAAAATACAACTGCATGTTATTTTCATCATGTAGCTACACATCCAAAACAATCTGACAACTGTATTCTTAAATTATTTCATTGTTTATACATAAATCTTTTTTATTGACTTTTCTCTTCTGTTCTAAGCTTACTGTAAATGCAAAGCTTAGACACAGCAGGTTAAGACCTATGCAAGACTGTAATTGACTATTTTCATGATTATTTAATCATCACAGACGTTATTGTGACCTCAGTTTTTGTTTAAATAATTGTGCAGTCCTTGAGGCTGTGTCTACATTAACATCCATATTTTTTCTGTTTTAGTCTCTTGTCCACAATGACAGCATTTTTATCCAGTGAAAACTGGCCTTTATAAAGACACTTTGAAGAGTGTGGACTGTGAAAATGAAAATGCATGTTTAGTCATATGATGTATATTGTACCATAGATATTTATGGTTTTATTGGCAGCCTTCAGACCCATTGACACCAAAGACAAAAATTATAAACTCTAAAATTTAAATAACTGTTCTAATTCTAACACTACAGCTATAATTCTTAATATCTAATATAGATATCGTTGGCTTTATAGTTAGGATTCTTGGTGTAAATGGGTCTTCAGAAAAACAAGCAATGCTATAACTGACCATTTTTAAGAAACATGAAGCCAGCAGAAAGTCCAAACACCAGGAAGGAAGCCATTATCGTCCGTGAGAAGCGTTTCACCTTCGTCCTGGCGGTCGTCATTGGGGTTTTTGTCGTCTGCTGGTTCCCAATCTTCTTCAGCTACAGCTTGCAGGCCATTTGTCCAGAGGCTTGTAAACTACCAGAGGCACTTTTTAAGTTCTTCTTCTGGATTGGCTACTGCAACAGTGCCCTGAATCCACTCATCTACACCATCTTTAACAGGGACTTTCGTAAAGCCTTCAAAAAGATTCTGTGTAAAAAGTGTAAGGACTCTTCTTTTTGAAAGCAGACAACACTGAAAAAAAGAGTTTTATACAGTAAATTGTTATTTGATTACTCTAAAGCTGAAATTCACAGAATCTGTCAGGGTCATTTCACTTCAGTATTTCAATGAGACATTTTCATGACAATTTTCTTGTATTTTCAGCAAGTTTTACTTCTGAGAGTTGTTAATAATAATAATAATAATAAAGTTATGGCCGTTGTGTCTGCAGGCTGATACTTTGGGTTATCAGAACCTCTCCCAGTGTTTTCTGTGTCTAAAAAAAGAGCGGCAATTATGTAAATGAATTGTGCACTTATTAATGCCTCTTGATAAGACTTTTATAATTTTTTGTGCTGTCATAAGAAGGTTTCTGCACTTTAATTTAGCTTCTAAATGATATTGATGACTATGTAAGTGCAGATAAGGGAAGCTCGGCATCCAAATTTGGTTCATTTAAGCGTCCTGCTGAGATGAGCTGTTTTTGTAAAGCAAATATATATGTGAAAATAAATTTATTTATTTTATGTAATCTATAAAATCATTACTGTGCTGTAAATCAATTGATGTTATACAAAACAACAGGTACTCAATGTCAGTTGCACATGCCTATTCCGTTTTACGTGATGTAAATGTCTGTTCCTTTGCATATAAACAAATTATTTTATTTTTAAAGATACTAAATCTAAATACTTACACTTGAATTGCTTTTAAATGTTTAACTTTTTATTCTAAAATGTTTGTTAAATTAGTTTAAATGTGGGCAGTATACATGTTAGACGGAATAAAATATGCTATATTAAGAAATGTTCTCATCTGAAATAAAGATCGTAAACAAGTTGTTGTGTATTTTACAAAGTTTATGATTACTTTTATAGGGTTTTTTAGAGTGTAAGTTTGGTTTGAGTCAAAATGACGTAGTAATTATTATTTACTAATAGGTTCACTTTAGAATACTGTTTGAGGTTCTAAGTAATTCCTGCGGAATTATCTGATAATTCTTTATTTATTACTAAAGGGTTCACTATATTTTCACTTTAGAATAGGCCTACTGTTTCAGGTTCGAAATAAGTCCTGCAGAATTATTTGATAATTATTTATTAATTACTAATGGGTTCCCTATATTTTCAATTTAGAATACTGTTCCAGGTTCTAAGTAATTCTTGCGGAATTATCTAATAATTCTTTTTTAATTACTAATGGGTTCCCAATTTTTTCACTTTAGAATAAGCCTACTGTTTCAGGTTTGAAATAAGTCCTGCAGAACTATTTGATAATTCTTTATTAATTACTAATTGGTTACCTGTATTTTCACTTTCCCTCAGTCCTTGCCTTACATACAGGAATTGAATTAATGGTAATGTGGTATATGCTGAGGAGGCACACATACAGTACTGTATATAAAATATAGAAACTAAGGTAAGTTATCACATGGTACTGGAGTGGTGGTGGGGTTCCTATCGGAAGCTGATTTCTTACAAAACACACTCACAAAACAATTCACTACACAGGCAAAACCTCTATAAAATTTATTCAATTTATTAATATTGCATTTTCATACTACTACTGCTAATAGCATTTATATGAAAGGATCACAACTCAAATGTAATTGTGTATGACTGTTCATTAGTAGTTATTTCATAGTTATTTTTTATATTTATTTTGTTCTTCAGGAGGTATGACAGAATACATTAGTTATTGATTAGCTAACTGTCACTTAACACAATCATAAAATTGTATTACATACTGATTAGTTAACACATCTTCCTTAGTAGTTAACAGTAGTGAATTAAGTGTTAATGAATAATTACCTGTTAGCTCTTTAATAATTCCTTATTAGTTATGCAGTAAGTAAGAAACAGTATTCTGTTATTTATTGCACGTTAATGATTGTTCTAATTATTTTGTATTTTCATTTGTTGTATGTGATTTCATGTAAATTAAATGTTTAACTAGTAAATGAATGTTTGTTCTGACGCACAGAGACGTATTTCAGACAGCGCGCGAATACAGATTTGATTCCTCTTTTACATCTCCTTGCATTTGAGATAAATACACATAAAATTGTCAAAAAACCCTTCTCTGCATTCTCATTCTCTGTGCTTTAAATGTATTTTTTCTTGCTTATCCATAAAATCATCTGATCCTTGAAGTCTCAAAAATCACAATATGATCCATTGAACCACTCATATATATATATACAAAACCAGTCATAAGGGGCAATATTTTTTTTTTTTTTTTAAATTTGTTATGATAGGACAATATTTGGCCGAGATACAATTATTTGAAACTCTGGAATCTGAGGGTGCAAAAAAAATCTAAATATTGAGAAAATCGCCTTTAAAGTTGTCCAAATGAAGTTCTTAGCAAGGCATATTACTAAACAAAAATTAAGTTTTGATATATTTACGGTAGGAAATTTACAAAATATCTTCATGGAACATGATCTTTACTTAATATCATAATGATTTTTGACATTAAAGAAAAATCCATAATTTTGACCCATACAATGTATTTTTGGCTATTGCTACAAATATACCCATGCTACTTATGACTGGTTTTGTGTTCCAGGTTCACATCTATCTATCTATCTATCTATCTATCTATCTATCTATCTATCTATCTATCTATCTATCTATCTATATATACAGTTATGTGAAAAATTGTTGGCCCCCTTCCTGATTTTTTTTATTTATTTATTTATTTTTTGCATGTTTGTCACACTCAAAAAAAAAAAAAAAAAAATCAGGAAGGGGGCCAACAATTTTTCACACCATTGTATATTTATATTATTTATAAACCCCACCCGGTTGGAGAGAGGTTGGAGAGCCCTGTCTTAGACTCTGAAACCATGTTTCTGTGATAAGTTGTTTGCTACTTTATTTGGTCTTCTAAGATCGATGCCAGTCTATCATGACCACAGACCTTGATTGCAGCTCTTATGACAAACCACCCTTTAACATATTTTATGTTTTACCTCAAGAGATATACACGCTGATATTCTGTGGTTGTCAGTGCAACATTGAATTGCCTTCATGCAGTTTATTAATACTCATGCAAATCTGAGGTCATCTGAGAACTGAATACACAACCATCTGTATCTCCATGACACTTCGAATCCCTTCATTACATCTGGCAAAATCTGCTGTTTGCAGCTGTTCATATTTACA
Source organism: Spinibarbus caldwelli (assembly GCA_039654775.1). NCBI lineage: Eukaryota > Metazoa > Chordata > Actinopteri > Cypriniformes > Cyprinidae > Spinibarbus > Spinibarbus caldwelli. The sequence continues at coordinate 5,548,768 of CM077267.1, forward strand.
TTCATCCAGTCACATGTTAATTTTGTGAAATGATGCATACCTCCACAATCTCAAGTGTCCCTTCCTCTTTTTGAAGCAGTAGAAGCAGATGCTGCCGAGGTGGGGAGTATATACTATACACAGACTTCAGAAGTAAAGATGCTGATTATGAGGGCTGCTGGATTCGCATTTATAATGACAACACTTAAAAAAGAATCAATTTATACCCTTTTTTTCTTGCATGCATGCATATGTCTGACTACTTTTCACCATACCGATATGAAGTCTTGCTCTTTGACACAATTTGCATTGGTTAATGCATTGCAGGGCTGGCGTTGAAATTAAATTAGACCATTAAAATGGGTTGTTTATAACTTGAAATGGCATTTCTAACTACATTGTAAAAACTTATGGGTCTTTGGACTTGGGCTTGTAAGCAATCTGTAATTAACCACTCAAAACACTCTAGCAACCGCATAGCAACGTGCTAAACAACATTTAATGCACCTTGGAACACCATAGAATTATGCCACCACTCATACTTTTCTCATGTGAATATATAATTTGTGTTTTTTCTTAAAATAATAAGTTTGCTTAGTTTAAATATATTTAAGATTCTTAACCCTACTATAAAGCCTACTTATACTTGATATGCAAATATAAGTCGCCAAAAGGCTCCCTCTTCCCAGCAGGCTGTGAAGCCCTCTCTGTCTCCAGCTAAGCCTCAGCTAAAATTAGAGCCTGGGCTCCGACAGCGCCCTCACATGGTTACATGCTACCCTTTTCATAAACTCCAAGGACCCCACCCCGGAGTGGCATTGGACCCTGAGTCCCAGAAGCCATCTCGATCTTTATGCAGAGAGGAAAAGGAGAGGGCCAGGTCCCATCGTGGCCAGACCACCCAAAAAAAAAAAAAGTCTCATTCTCGTTTTCCCGTTCCCCGTTTAGCCCTAGGCAACGGAAGCGTTGTTCATGCTTGTGGCTGGCCAGTCAGTTTGCAAAATTGGTACAATCTTGTCGTTAATGTCTGCATGAAATCAAAATTTACCATATTTATTTTGTTAGCGCACATTGCTAGTCTTAAGGTCAACAATTAATCCATGCAAGTAATCCTCTGAAAAAAAATGTTTGTTTTGGTAATCTTTAATCAAAATCTGATCATTTGCTTCCACTCTGGAATGGCATGCCTTCTCTGATGATGTCAGTTTGACGGTTGGGACGTGGCTTGGGCAGAATATACTTATCCACGACCCTCCAACCGTTAGTTTGCTGTGAGTGAGAGATGAGAGGAGGAGCGCAAAAATAAAACCCCGCCCTCTACTCAACATTCCGTTTCAGTTGGAAATATGTTGGTCTCAATTCACTCTGCCCAGTTCGGGCTCTTAGAGTGTATGTTGACTATCTCGCTGGATAGTTGACGCTATAGCCCTGGCTTACGCCTCAATGGACTTAGAGTGTCCTATTGGAGTGAGGGCCCACTCCACCAGAGGAATGTCCTTCTCTTGGGCTTGGTCCAGCAGAATTTCAGTTGGTGAGATCTGTGTGGGAGCCTGTTGGTCTTCACTGTCTAACTTCACCAGATTATATAAATTGGACGTCCCTGCCCTTCAGACATGGATTTTGTCCACTTAATTAAATACCTAATCCCCTGTATAAGTGGAGAACATCTTGTTATGTACACCCCAGCCTGGTGGCTTGGGTCTCATAATTGGATCGTGCTGTTTAGGAGCCCTCATTTTGTGCGCTCTGGGGCTGGGCTCACAGAGTGGCTTCGTTCTGCACTTGCTTATAGCATGGCACTATTGGATGCGTTCCCCAAAAGCGTCCTTGATGCAGCGAGACCCTTCGATAGGAAACTCTCCGGTTACTAACGTAACCTCAGTTCCATGAGAAAAGGGAATGAGCGTTGTGTAAGCTGCCAGCTGAGTTGATGACTGTCGCTATCAGTTGAAAGATTCTGACAAATGGTGCTCACAGCCGACTTATATAGTAAATTTGTTTTTTTTTTGAGTGCCATTAGTTTGTGCAGCTACACGAACGTGAATGAATCAGGCTTCAGTATCAGAGTAAACAGGAGTTCTCCCATAAGTGTCCTTGACGCACCGCTCATTCACTTATCTCAGGGAACCAAGGTTATGTTAGTAACCGGAGCATTATTTAAAGCATCAGAATTTACTTCATGGCTCTAGTAATCTGGACTCACCCCAGTACGTTCAGTCAAAGGTCTGTCCCGTCCATTTATGTAAACACGTTGGGTTCATTTGTACATGAATCATTTCTTAATGAGCTGCTGGGTGTTTGGCAAGAAATGGACATTGGCGGTAACACGAGGGGAATACACCAGCGATACGGGAGAAAATGTTCAAATGACACTCACTGATATGAGGAACTTAGCGTTGCTTTCTCATGAAACTGAGGTGTTTGTGAGTGGGCGGTGGTTTGTGTTTCTGTGACGAGAGTCTAGTTCTGAGAATGTGATAAAAATTTCTTCAGTGATGTATATCAGTGAAACTGAAAATGATTTATAATGATACCAAGTTTCTCATAACTTTATGATGATAATGTGAGTAATGCTTGACTCTACAGTACTCACCACAACACAGCTAATGCTTGTAAGTGACCAAATCACACAGACCCGTTTTTGCTTTGAAAAAAACATGACGTGGCCAGTAAATTGGGCAAGCGAGGCCTCAAGACGTGAGTGGTCAAACATGTCCGTCTAGGGCATTTAGCATGTTGATACTCTATAAGACGCTTTTGCACCTGAGGAACTTTTCATAGTTCCTAGAACTATTGGTGGGAGTACCTGCTTTTGGCGTGTTCGCACCTCTGGAACTAGAAACGTATTTAGTTCTAGGAACCCCATTTGGGGAACCATGTCTCCGAGTCACATCGGTGACCGACGAATGGAATCTCGCCAGAGAGACCAATCCACTTCGAGTGTAACTAAACGAGCCAATGGACATTGGCATGCGGTATTTCGCATCTGGCTGCCACACCCTGAAGTGCGGGTATAAGAGGCAGCAGGTGCACCGCATTAATTCATGTTTTCGCTGAGGAGCCGAGCCAGTGACCCAGCAGCTCAGCTGTGGTACAATGACTGTGGCGACAGGACGTGACATCTCCGTTCCCTCCTTCAGGGAACGAGGGTTGCATACGTAACCGAGACGTTCCCCTTTAGTCGGTCACTCCGAGTCACGTCGGTGACCAACGAATGGGATCCCTACCGAAGCGCCACAGGAGCTGCCCCCTCCAGTGTCCTATGTAGGCCTCCTGGTCCTTCCTATAAGGCAGGCAATAGGACCGGCTCTACACAGAGAAGGTCGACTACTGCTGTTCCTTGAGCAACCCAAACAGTAGGACTTGGATAACGCTGGGAAAGCGTGCCCTTCCACCTGGAAGAGCCCCTGCAGAGTCACCTCCTCCCAGAGGGGGTTAAGTGATATTTACTCATGTGAAGTAACCCTGCAGGGCCCTATTGCACATGGAAGTCTCTGAGATGGCTCAGGCTGCATCATTTAGAGACGGCAGAACGTGGTCTTCCAGGAAAACACAGCTCTAATAGGTGTACTGTGGAATACACATATAGGATCCCAACAGGGTCACTCATATGGGCTCTAGCCTCACACCAGATTTCAAGAATTCATTGGCTGAAGGCCTGGTGCCGGATGCTCCTCCCAGTCTGGCCGCCGGAGTGCTGGAGGACTCAACAGGGAACTCTCTGGAGAATTTAGGCGTTAAAGACGCCGCAAGCCGACTCTGATCCGGGCCTCTAAGTGCCACTGCCCGTTTGAGGTGAGAACACAGGAGGAAACCGGTTTGACTCCCAGGCTATAGAACCTAGCGAACGTGTTAGGAGTCGCCCAGCCCACAGCTCTACAGATGCCTGCTAGCGAGGCACCATGAGCCTGCGCCCAGGACGATGCGACACCCATAGTGGAGTGAGCATGCAGCCTGAACGGGCAGGGCACACCTTGTGCTTCATAGGCCAAGGTGATGGCATCCACTATCCAGTGGGCCATCCTCTGCTTGGAGACAGCCTTCCCCTTCTGCTGTCCTCCGTAACAGACAACGAGCTGTTCTGAGGTCCTAAAGCTCTGAGTTCTATCCACGTACTGTCGCAGTGCACGTACAGGACAGAGCAAAGCTAGGGCTGGGTCTGCCTCCTCCAGGGGCAGCGCTTGCAGGTTCACCACTTGGTCCCTGAAGGGAGTGGTAGGATCCTTGGGCACGTAGCCGGGCCGGGGTCTCAGTGTTGCACTGGAGTCAGCTGGCCCGAACTCAAGGCACGATTCGTCGACAGGTCCTGCATGCCTGCAGGTCCCCCACCCTCTTGATCGAGGCCAATGCAGTCAGGAGTAGGGTTTTCATAGAAAGAAACTTCAACTCGACTGACTGTAAAGGCTCGAAGGGGGCAGTTTGAAGGGCTCTTAGCACCAGTGCCAAATCCCAAGAGGGCAGGGAGGGAGGCCTAGGAGGATTTAACCTCTTGGCCCCCCTTTGGAACCTGATGACCATATCATGCTTCCCTACCGACCTCTCCTCTACGGGGTCATGGTGGGCGGAAATAGCAGCAACATAAACCTTAAGGGTGGAGAGGGACAGCCTACACTCCAACCCTTGCTGCAGGAAGGAAAGCACAGCTCTGATCGAACATCTCCGGGGGTCCTCATGGTGAGAGGAACACCATTCAACGAACAGGTTCCACTTCAGAGCATAGGCCTGTCTAGTGGATGGTGCTCGTGCTGAAGCGATAGTAAGCGCTACTTCCTGGGGTAGGTCACCTAGAACCTCCGTTTCCCATCCAGGGACCACATGTGGAGTTTCCACAGGTCCGGACGTGGGTGCCAGAGGGTGCCCCGTCTCTGAGAAAGCAGATCCTTCCTCAGAGGAATCGGCCAGGGAGGGGCTGTCGCGAGGATCATGAGTTCTGGGAACCAGGTCCTGTTGGGCCAATATGGAGTCACTAACAGGACCTGCTCCTCGTCCTCCCTGATCTTGCACAGTGTCTGTGCTAGTAGGCTCACTGGGGGAAACGCAGCTGTGTGCCAGTGCATCCGTGCCGAGCGTTGCCTCTGCTAGGGAGTAGAACCACTGGCAGTGGGTGGTTTCTGGAGATGCAAACAGGTCTACCTGAGCAACTTGCGAACCGCCTCCAAATCAGCTGGACCGCCTGGAAATGCTGCTCGAGACAGCTCGTCGGCTGCCCGATTGAACACTCCTGGGATGTGGATGGCACGAAGGGACCTCAGATGCTTCTGACTCTGGAGGAGGTGGCGGGCGAGTTGCGACTGGGACGGGAGCGTAAACCGCCTTGCCGGTTGATATACGCAACCGTCGCAGTGTTGTCTGTGCAGACCAGAACGTCCCTGCCCCAAAGGCGTCCTCTGAGTCGGCTCAGGGCAAGGCGTACTGCCAGCAACTCGAGGCAACTGATATGCCAACGCAGTTGGGGACCCGTCCAAACCCCTGACACTGCGTGCCCGTTATATGTGGCTCCCCAGCCGGTGGCAGAGGCATCCGTGAATACCACAGCATGCCTGGATACCTGCTCCAGGGGCACTGAAGGTTCTGCGGCAGGCCGGTGTAATCTGAACCCGGTGATTACTGCGTTGCCACACCCACCTCGGGACTCGTCCATGGAGCTAGTGCTGAAGCGGTCTCATATGGAGCAGACCGAGCGGAACTACCTCCGCAGCTGCTGCTATATGACCCAGGACCCTCTGAAAAAATTTCAATGGGATCGCTGTCCTGCCTGATAAAGTCTTGAGGTAGTTCAGCACCGACTGAGCATGTTCCTGGGTGAGGCGTGCTGTCTGGCTGACCGAATCCAACTCCATGCCGAGAAAAGAGATCCTCTGCTTTGGCACGAGTTTGCCCTTTTCCCAGTTGACCCGAAAACCCAACTGGCTGAGGTTTCTGAGCACCAGGTCCCTGTGTGCGCACAATTGATCGCGAGACTGTGAGAGTATGAGCTAGTCGTCGAGATAGTTGAGGATGCGCACCCCCCGTTCTCTCAAGGGAACAAGGGCTGCCTCTACTACTTTGGTGAAGACACGAGACGATCACCTCTGACTCCACCGGACGCAGCACCGCCCCGGGTGCCGGGACGAACGCTGGATCACGGCAGAGGCAGAGGGACTCCGCCATGTTTGACATAGCGGAGTCTTTTATGCAACTCCGAGATGGTGATGTCCCCACAAGAAGAGCATGAACCATGAAACAATGCCCAGACACGTGAGGCAGTGATCGTGACCGTCCTGAGGCACCAGGAAACAACCACACCCAGAAACGCACGGGTGATAAGACATCTTTAAAAAGACGCGATCACCCGTGTTGCTCTTTTAGAGAAATGCTCTTTTAGTGCTGAAGCATGCAGGGGAGCTGGCCACAGCACACTCCTGGTGTGGCTGTCAGCACGAACTCGATAGCCGCGAGACTGTGACCACCGCTGCTGTTGCCGTAACGCCCGCACTCTCGTTCTCTCTGCAACACCGAAGTAGAGAGCAGTAGTGATGCACCACCGCTCGGCTCCGAAGCGAACAAAATTAATTAATGTGGTGCACCTGCTGCCTCTTATACCCGCACTGCGGGGTGTGTCAGCCAGATGTGAAATACATCATTGGCTCGTTTAGTTTCACTCAAAGTGGATTGGTCTCTCTGGCGAGATCCCATTCATCAGTCACCGACGTGACTCGGAGTGACCGACTGAAGGGGAACTAAATTAGCTCCTCCTTCAGAGTAGGGTCTAAAACAGTTATACAGGAACTACCAGTGACGTAAGTGTATGCTGATTGGCCAAACGCACACGAAACACAGGCTACCTGGCATTTTTAAAAAGCCATGTAAAAATATTTACTCCACGAACATGGAAAACAGCAATAACGGCATTTAGCTATTTGCTGTCTGCAGCATTGTGTTCTTTTTTTCAGCCTCAATGATATGTAACACAGCAAGTTGTCATAGAAGATTTAGTGTAATGCCAAACCAGCAGAGTCTTGGTATTACACAAGAGACTTCCTGTTTGGCGGCCATTTAAGCTGGGCCATGCCAAACAGAGGTTGCGAAGTATTGTTTTGCTGTTGTGGACTCTACCAAGCGTTTTCCTTGTTTTGCAAAGTCTTGTTTCATTGTCATTGCCTTGTTTGTCATTGCCTTGTTTATTTTGTTACTTTGGACTGCTCTCTTGGATTTTGACCTTGGACTGTTGCCTTGTGTTTTGTGGATATTTGCTGCCTGCCCTGACCATTGCTTGTTTTTGGATTACGCTCCTGTTTTTCCCTGGATATTACTGTTTGCCGGTGTTTGGACCTTGCCTGTTTTGACCACGTTATGTTTTAATAAAGCTCGCACTTGGACCTATCATCATCTCATTGAGTCCCCGTTACATTTAGTCAGATTTTCATGCTCTTTCAGTCGTGTAAATTGTGCATTTGCATTCCATCTCCGTTATAACGAAACCCACGTCACACAACAAAAAAATCACGGTGTCCTCCATTCACCGGTTGTTGACATTTGTAAATTCCATGAATAAAGACATTGCTGTTGGCCAGAAACTGGCCCGAGGGAGAAATTGGTTCCTAGAAGTACGTGGTGCGAAAGCCCATAATGTGTGTATAAGGCCTATATAATATGCATGTTACTAAATAAAAATATAATTTATATATATATAAACATTAGTATAGAGACTGTATAATGATCTATACACACACACACACACACACTCACACAGTTTTTTCATATTGAAATGGGGACAATGCATAGACTTGTTTTTATAGTTTTTATCAGCTGTTTGGACTCTCATTCTGACGGCACCCATTCACTGCAGAAGATCCTTTGGTGGGCAAGTGATGAAATTCAAAATTTCTCCAAAACTGTTCTGAGGAAGAAACAAACTCATCTACATCTGATGGCCTGAGGGTGAATACATTTTCAGTATCTTTTCATTTTCGGGTTTTCATTTATATTTGAAGATCGAAAAGACACTTTCTATAATTAAAATATTTTATCTATTTTTGCAACTCTTTTTTAAGTAGCTTAGGACAAAAGGATCATGTGAATAAATGTAAATGATCAAAATGTATTTCTACAAGAAAGCGTGAAAAAGAGAACTAAGCAATTCCTTCCACATTTACTGAGATTTACCCTTGTGTGATTCAGCACAAGCTGACTAACCGAGCAAACCAGCAGAGGTTTTGCCAATAAAACAGCATGATATGCATACTGTAACCTAATTCATTTAGCATGCCTGTGTCTTGTTGCTTTATTTTATTTATTTATTTATTTATTTATTTATTTATTGTACATTTCAGAGGACAAACAGTGAGCAAAGACACATGAATATGTCAATTCACCCAAATTAGATTATGTGGAAGCAAAGCCTAAAACTTCCAAGCCAAAAAGTTTCCAGACCAGACCAGGAAACCTGATTTCTGTATCTTATATCTTGTAATCTTACAAATGTAATTTGTTGGATTGTGTGTGTTTGACATTTTTAATTCTAAAAACAGGTTTTCTTTTAGAGTCAAAGTTATTCAGTGGCAATCATAATTAACTATTGTTACAGTGTGTCCTTATAGAAAGCCAAGTAAATGTGCATGTTTTAGAAACAATCATTATTGTTTGTAAAGCAATATGAGAGCACTAGAGGAATATTTTAAAATGTTGTGTTCTGGCATCACGGCACAAAGCTTTTGTCTTAGTTTGCATTCATTATGCTTCTCAGTGCATAGGAAATGGACGTGAATTTTTCCCTGTGATGTAATAAAAAATGTGTTGGCTGTAATCATCACAAATGACCCTCCGATATCCAGACAGCACAGTGATCGCAATGCTTTCTTTACTTCAGCCAAACTTTCTTTAGTGTATGGAAATATTTATTGCCATGCACGGATGCTTTTGTGATGCTAAATCATAGTTTCTAAAAGTCACACAATGGCTGCGTCCGAAAGCCTAGGCAGCTGACTTGCTGCCTCGCTGCCTTATCAGGCAATGACTTTGCAGGCAACATTTTTGCATGGAGGCACCTCGTGAAACTGATTTCGGACAGGCTTCTGAGGCAGCGTAACGGTTAATGATCTACAAAAAAATGGAACGGGTTTTGGTGATAACTAAACGAACATTTAATTACTATAATACTGATTTCTCGCAAAAAATAACATCAAAAGTGCAAAAAGTTAGTCAGAAATATATATTTACAAACAAACTGACCACCAAACACAACTTTCAGACGCCATCTTTATTTTTTTTAGCTCAACCGTCACGGAATGGAACGCACAGGATTGTGGGATATCAAAGGGAGCGAAGGATACATCTATGCTGCCTTCAAAATTTGATCAGTAGAAGGTACCTCCGGAGACAGGAAGTGAAGCAGAATTTGGATTCGGACGTGCCTTGATGCCTTCCTGCCTTGGAATGCTGCCTCCGAAGGCAGCATTTTAGAGCTTTCGGACGCAGCCAATGTGTGATTTAGCAACATATGGAGAAAAATAGAAAATTATATTTCCTGCCTTTTGAATTGTTTTTTTTTTTTTTAATAGGTTAGAGAAGTTTAAACTTGCATTTGTTTGAGTCACAACAGCAGGAACAAATCGGTGTATGAACAGTTCAATATCAAAAATTTAAAAGCTAGAAAAAATGTTTAAAAAGGGAGGCAGCTCAGAAAATAATGGTTTTTGGTCACTACTAATTTGCTGCTTATTAATAGTTAGTAAGGTAGTTGTTAAGTTTAGGTATTGGGTAGGATTAGGGATGTAGAATATGGTCATGTAGAATATGTGCTTTATAAGTACTATAAACATTCAATATGTTAATAACAGGCATGCTAATAAGCAACTAGTTAATAGTGAGAATTGGTCCCTATACTAAAGTGTTACCCTACCTGAGGAAATATTAGAGGAGCATTTGAATGAAATTATGTGGTAATGGAGGAGGTAAGCATGTAATAATGGAACCCATTAGTCGATACACTCAGGCAGAGTGTCAACTCATTAGTGAAATGAGGATTTGTTACAAATGGTATCAGCTTTTTCCTCTTTCCATTGCTGTGAAGCAGTTTGGCCTTTTAGCTGCAATTCCCTTCAATAGTTTACCATTATATTCATAAGCCATTCAATGCATTAATTAAGCAATAATATATATATATATATATATATATATATATATATATATATATATATATATATATATATATATATATATATATATATATATATATATGTTATATTGTGTTATTATATTGGATTAAATGTGATGTTTTTTTAAGAATAAAAATATAAATATAGCATTGTACTTATATATGAAATACAATATTTTTAAAAAAGGTAAATAGTTTTATAATATAGTAGCCTATATTTTAGTATATAACATTTATTTTAATCTCTTTATATTATTAAACTATATTTGCAATTTTAACTGTAAAAATTTGTATTTTACTTACTACAGTTTATATTTAAAAAAACATTTATAATATGAAGAGATTAAGATTGTATTTACATTCTTAATACAATTTGAAAATATAGTATTTTACTCGTATATAAAATACAATATTAAAAAAATGCATAATACAGTATTTTGTACATAAAATATTTTTTTATTGTCTTTACAAATTTTTTTTTAATATAAATTAAAAAATATATAGTATTTTACTGGTATATGAAATACTATACCTTTTACATTTTATTCTTTTTTCTTTATATTATAAAACTATATTTACATTTTTGTTTTTTTTAATAAAATATTTCAAATAAAAAAGTAAATATTTTTAGAATATAGGGATGAATTCAGGTTGATTAGGACTCCTTTGCCAGTGAAATGACTGGAGAAAAATGTCCCAATCATACGGAATTAACTTCTAGTAATTTGGTATATAACATTTATTGTAACCTCTTTATATTACAAAACTACTTAAAAAAATACATAATATTTCACGTAAACAATGTTAAGTTTTCTTTTAGTTCCTTTTTAGCAAGAAAAAAAACTTGCCAAAAACACCACTGACTCGGCCTCAAATGGTGCAATTCATGTGTACTTGTGGATTTGTGTTTGTTGGCGTGCGCATTCCTGTTAAATCCGCAAGACCGTGGGGTGCACACTTTTGCTGAGCCCGCGTTAATGGTATCACCACAGCAGACGGGTTACTGTAGCCCACACGCGGCTCTGAATGACTTTTCCCCACTGCTGCTCTCTTTTCGACAGTAAACAGGGTTCAGAATCTCCATAAACACCAAATACGAATGGAGGATTGTCATGAGTTGTCTCTCACGCTAATTTGCTTATTAAAGAGGCGTCCAGTGGGTTGATGTCAGGGCACACGCTCCACCGAATACCGCGTGCACTTTCTCAACACAAGCCGTTATGTCAGGGGTACTCAAGTTCAGAGGCCAAGTGGGCCGTATTTAATTTGAAGAGCCACAAATTTGCATCGTAAGACTTTATTTAAGACAATATTTGCAGTTTTACTGATTTAGAAATGCACTTCATTACTTGTATAAATCTTGTCCTATTTAAACAATACTGAACATTCTGGGAAAAAAGTGGATGAACAGCTTGTTTTGCTATATGTAAAAAAAAAAATGCATTCACAATCAAACAGAGTATTTAAGGTAAAAAAGTGGAATATTCTGCAATGGCCGAGTCAATCTCCTGATTTCAACCCGACTGAGCATGCATTTCACTTTCTGAAGACAAAACTAAAGGCAGAAAGACCCACAAACAAACAACAACTGAAGTCAGCTGCAGTAAAGGCCTGGCAAAACATCACAAAGGAGGAAACCCAGTCTCTGGTGATGTCCATGAGTTCCAGACTTAAGGCAGTCATTGTCTGCGAAGGATTCTCAACAAAATATTTAAAATGAACATTTTATTTATGATTAGATTTATTTGTCCAATTACATTTGAGCCCCTAAAAATGGAGGGACTGTGTATAAAAATGGTTGTAATTCCTAAGCATTTAATCTTATATTTTTGTTCAACCCCTTGAATTAAAGCTTAAAGTCATCTTGATTGTTTCATTTTAATTCTATTCTGGTGGCATACAGAGCCAAAATTATGAAAACTGTGTCAGTGTCCAAATATATATGGACCTGACTGTATATTTGCTCAAAAATGTTTTGAGTTTAACATTCTGAGCTTGTTAAAAAAACTCCTGGGTTGCTTTTGCTGTATGTTTTGGGTCATCGTCCACTTGTACTATGAAGCACCGCCCAATCAACTTTGCTCCATTTGACTGAATCTGGGCAGACAGTATATCCCTATACACTTCAGAATTCATCTGACTGCTTCTGTCCTCTGTCACATCATCACTAAACACCAGTAACCAAGTGCCACTGGAAGCCATGCATGCTCATGCCATCACACTGCTCCACCATGTTTCACAGATGATGTTGTATACTTTGGATCATGAGCTGTTCCAAGCCTTCTCCATACTTTTCTTCCTGTCATTCTGGTACAGGTTGATCTTAATTTCAGCTGTCCAAAGAATGCTTTTCCAGAAGTGGTCTGGCTTTTTTCTATGTTTTTGGCAAAGTCTAATCTGGCATTGTTTACACCTTGTGGTGAACACTTTGCATTTTCTCTCGGGAAGTCTTCTCTTGATTACAGACTTTGACAATGACACACCTACCTCCTGGAGAGTGTTCTTCACTTGGCTGGATGTTGTGAAATGGTTTTTCTTTACCATGGAGAGGATCATCTAATCATCTACCAACGTCCAGGCCTTTTTATGTTGCTGAGCTCACCAGTGTGTTCTTTTTTTTCTCAGAATGTACCAAACTGTTGATTTGGCCGCTCTTAATGTTCCTGCTATCTCTCTGATGGACTTCTTTTGTTTTTGAAGCCTAACAATTGTCTGTTTCACTTGCATGCAAAGCTCCTTTGACTGCATGATGTGAGTTCAGAGCAACAGCTTCCAAATACAAATGGCACACTTAGAATCAACTCCAGACCTTTTACCTGCTTAACTGATGTAGAAATGACGAAGGAAGAGCCCACGTCTGTCCATGAAACAGCTTTTGAGTCAACTGTCCAATTACTTATAGTCCCTTGAAAAAGGAGGGAGGTACATATTAAAGAGCTGTAATTCCTTAACCTTTCCTCCAATTTTGACGAGAATACCCTTAAATTAAAGCTCAGAGTGTGCACTTTAAATCCATATTCATTATATAACTGTAACTTGAATATGTTTTGGTCAACAGCTAAAATAATAAAATTTGTGCCTGTGTCCAAATATATATGGACCTGACTGTAGTATTATTTTTCATATTTATGCATATTTATTTAGTGGATTACTGAGTGCTAAACACATGTAATGTGTGTTTCATTCATACTGGAAGCCTGAGGGCGCCCTCGTGCAGAAACTCCACATATACAGAAGTAATAGAACTCATGACGTTCCAGGAAATCCCTAATATGGGCAAAGGCATCCAGACTGAATAAAAAGAAGGTAGAAACGTTTGAACTGATTAAACATGAAGACAATAAACACATGACATGACAATATATGGTTTTATCTGTGTTCTTCAATCCATCTCTGGTATTTTCTTAAAGGGGTGGTTGATTCGATTTCACTTTTTTAACGCTAGTTAGTGTGCATTGTTGATGTTTGAGCATAAACAATATCTGCAAAGATACGAAGCTGAAAGTGCAATGCAAACGGAGATATCGTCTTTTAAAGGAAAACGCCACCGTTTTTCAATATTCCAATATTTTTTTCCCTCAACTTAGACGAGTTGATACGTACCTCTCCCATCTCAGTGCGTGCACTTAATCGCTCTAGCGCGCGGCGCCACTATGCTAGCATTTAGCTTAGCACCATTCATTCCTTAGGATCCATACAGGGATGAATTTAGAAGCTACCAAACACTTGCATGTTTTCCCTATTTAAAGATGGTTACATGAGTAGTTACACGAGTAAGTATGGTGACACAAAATAAAACGGGGCAATTTTCTAAGCGGATAAAAATGATAACTATAATGTATGGCGGAAGAGCGTAGTTACTCATGTAACTACGCAATAACCTTTTTTTATTTTTGAGATAGATAGATATATTTTTTTCATAGTTTTGAGATACTGGAACAAAATAAATACTGCCCTCACACCAGCAGGAAAATGCAGAAACTGAAGTCCCAAATAAACACCTGGCTATTCTTTTTCAGCGTCGTGTGTTCACAGGACTTCCACAAGTCAAGGGTTACAGCTGATAGTGGAGGTTTTTAGCCCTGCGGGCACTAACACCTCCCACCCGCCGTATCCCGCACTGAATTATTTCTTCTGATTGTGCCAGAGTCGCTGTGAATGAGTAATCAGCAGACATATTGAAAAAGCAAAATCAATGCATCCTTTGGCATTCTGCAGCATTGCTTTTGTGTATGGTGGGAGGCTTGTTCATCAGTGCTCTTTTAACACTGCTGGAGCATCCAGATTAAGCGCTTTGACAGGAACACCCAATTGATTTCTGTAACCTTGGACTCGGAGTTCCTATTTTTGAGCTGAAATAACTGAAAATAATACATCATTAGTCTTTTTTTTTTGCCCGCATGTTGGCCTACATAGTGTGCTTGTTAAATTGCTGAACTGCTTTCAGTGATTCTTGAGTCCTGAGACAAAATAGGCTTTAGAGCTAAAAAAAAAAAAAAAAAAAAAAAAATTTAAAAATGTAAGTATCAAGTTACCTTTTTTAGTGGCTTCAATTTTAAGTTAAATTGATTTTATTTTTTTCTTTCCTCCAGGTACTCACCTGCTTGCGGGTACAATCTTCTGCTTCTATTTCCCCCTCAAATTATTTCCCCCCTGTCTAGTTGTTGTTTGTAATAGTTATATATATAGTATAAAGTATCTATATATACAACAGTTCTTTCTGGTCCTCGAATCTGATTGGCTGAGAGCCTTTTCCAAGAGTGCAATATTCTAGTGATAAGAGCTCCAACCGTTTCACCATTTGTATCACTCCGCTTTCAGTATTTCTCACAGTAGTGTTTGGAAATTTCCATGTTTTTGAGCTCCAGGGTGTCAGTGGCCGTTTAGCGCTCATGAAACCGCCGAGGGCAGCCTGACCTGGGCCAGTTCTTCTGGAATTTGCCGCTGACTCTGATGTCTCTATAGTGGTTAAACATGAGATATAATTAGTTTTTCGGAAAATCTAACGACCAGTCTTTGGTCTCTTTAATCTATTATTTGTTCCAGATCAAATGATTAGGGCGAAATCTCATCAAGTTATATTTTATGTAACTTCAGTGCTGCTGAGAGCTGCCTTTGTACTTTTGAGTGAATTGTCTAGCAACTTTTATGATGGCTGTTGTTGTTTATTAAATATTACTATTCAATAAATAACATTTTATATAAATAATAGTAGTATTTAATAATAGTATTATTTAGTATTGGGAAACGGTGTGTGTTCGTGAGGGTGATTAGTTACATTTTTCCGCCATTAGATGGGGACAAGAGACTGTTTTTATGAGTGAATCAGCAGTAAAGATTTTTATATTGAAAGAGACTGAAACAGGGTTGTAAACAAGGAAGTTGATTTTATATTCAACAACACCTTGAAAGACGCAGCCAACAAATGCACTGAGCAGTGCTGTCATCAGAAATCACCCTTAACAGAGGAAAGGATAGTATAACAAAGAGCCTATCGCTTTCCTCGATGGACATTCAAACTCATATTTTATTGTGATTAAAAATTGAGCAGAAGAATGAATGCTGTATCAGATACAGGTAATCACACTCGCTCAGTCCATCTCATAATACTCACAGTGAGCTTTTAATACAGTAATACAAGTAGCTTTTAAGTTATAATACAAGTTACAAGTTTTCAATAATACAAGTTTTCAATGAAGCAACTCAACGTTCCTTCGTTATTAGTTCTAAAGTGATGTTTTCGAATTGGTAATGGAGGCTTGGGGTCAGCTGTTAAATTGTCAACTTTAGATTTGAGTCCGTGGTGGAAGTAGTTCGCACAAAAGAGGGTTTTTAAAGACACTCCATTGTTGTCTCTTTTTTATTTACACACCTGTGCCATTGAACTGTTGTATAAATGCAATATCACACTCGTAGCCATGCAATATGGCTGTATATCAGCACGCTGTGATTACCTATGGCCGAATCACAGCCGTGCTGATATACAGCCATGTCTCACTGCTACTTGTGTGATCTCGCTCATCTATCTATCTATCTATCTATCTATCTATCTATCGTCCTGTCATTTTATTCCCTATTCAAAGAGAATGTGATTTCAGACGCAACCAATGTTTTCTAGTTCTTCACATAGTTGCTTGTAGAAAAACAGAAAGCTTCCTTAACAGTATACATACTGCATGCTACATACAGCTTAATCCAAACATACCCTTTTACTGAGCAGGACAAACCTTCTGTTCGTGTGTAACATCTCTGCCCTCTACAGTTGTATTTGGAGTATAACAACGTGGCAGCTCTCACTGAGTCTCAGTCTTAGCTGGAAAGAGAGGCTGGGAGGCCAGAAACATCAATGATAAGGTCATCACTTTGTTTATTCTATATGATGCATTTATATATGTCTAGTATGTGGCTAGCGTGCTGAATTTACTACTGTTTTGCAGGTAGGAGTCTATGTGCACGAGGAAGCAGATAAACACTGTTTAAAAGTTCAGATGAAGGTTAAAACTACGGCTATTCATGCTTTCTCATTGCTTGCCAACCTGCGGTTACAGCCACAGTGGGACAAAAACTATTTGTAAGCTAATAAGAGTTTATTACATCCCTTTATCTTAAATGTATTGTGTTATAAGTTTTGCAACCAAAATAATATTCTTCTGTACTATGCATGCAATTTTATTTTTTACCGCTAGAGGGCCAAAAGTTACATAAAGCAATATGGCCAATACAGAAAACACACTAAACAACACGTTTACAGAGTATTTTTAAAAACACACACACACACACACACACACACACACACACATATATATATATATACTGTATATACTATATACTAGTTATATACTATAACTGTATAGTATAAACTCTTGTAAATAAATGCTGCTTTTCAAATTCTCTTCTCTTTCTTGAGCATATAAATATGAACAGACATGATTCATAATTGAAACTTACATTTCTAAGTCAGGCACATATGTGATGATTATAAGTCTCAGGCAACTTCATCATGAGGACCTTTAATAGCAAGTAAATGGTCTCACAACAGGAACAGTGGCTTTTGTTTGTCTACAAACACCCGAGGTCAACAGTGAATCATTGTTGAGTTCATGAATCTAAATTGTAACAATCAGTTAAATAGTCAATTTCTATATTTCTCCTCAATCCGCTGTGGATCAGAACACCACCACCTTGTCTTTTTTTGGTTGTGCTTTCGTCACAGGCACATGGACATGGTCAGCGCTGATTCTATTGGACAGCCAGCTGAGGGTGATGAAATTAGCTGCCAAAAAGAAGTCTGAGTTAATTTAGATGTTTTTATTTTCAGTTAAAGAAGAAGATAAAATTTTGAGTGGATGTGGTCACATTAAGACTGAGCGACTCACTTGAGTTCTGGTGCTCAGGACAGTCTTTCTGAAAGTGTTCCACTGAACCACAAACCCGACAGCAGCCTCCTATAAGAACAAAACACCACAACATGAGTGTTTTCACCCCCCGGCTCTTAATGCATCGTATTTCCTTCAGGACCATCAGTGAATGTTTGAATAGTTGTGTTTGAGTCCCTCAATTGTCCTCAGTGTGAAAAGATGGATCTCAAACTCATACAGTCACTGCTGGAAAGGGTTCAAATATGCAAAAGATGCTGAAAAACTAAAGAATCTGCAGGACCTGGAGGATTTTTCTGAAGAACAGTGCTCAGTTTAACTGTTCAGAACAAACAAGGGACTCATAAACAACCATCACAAAACAGAACAGTCGTGGATCATCCAGGTAACCACACACAGTATTAAGAACCAATGGTTCACAAACTTTTGAAGGTGGATATTTTAATAATTTCTGCAATTTTTTTTGTCTTGTGGACTATATGTAAACATCTTCTGTAAAATATCTTATTTAGGACAGTACTAAATAAAAAATAACATGCATTTTGTATGATCTCTCTTATTTGGTTAAAATTATTCACATTGTCACAGATTCTGCATCGGGTTCCCAAATTTCGCATGCCACTGTATATCACAGATTTCTCAGATCTGTGAGGGGGGAAAGGATCAGAAGAATTGTATCAGTTACCGTTTTTATTTTTTATTCCACGGCGCAAAAAGCTCCCATAATAATGATGTTACATGCATCCCGCTCCTCACCATATTGTTCTTTTTGGAGGTTTATCTCTTTATCCGTCTGTTCTCTTGTCTCGTGTCTTTCTTCAGTGTCATTGTCACTTCTTCTCTCAGATCCCGGTGTTGTGCCCAATTCTAACCCCTGCCAGATTATTACCCCCCTAGTATTGGTAGGTTTAGGGTTAGGTGTGGGGGAGGGGTTAGGATTAAGGGTGGGGTTAAGATTAGGCAATCAGGTAGCTATTTCAACGAGAGGGGTAATAATTTGGCAGGGTGTCGAAAATGGGCACAACACCGGTCCACGGGCATCTGACCGGTCTGCTTTAAATACTCCAGAAACCCGTTCACGTCGTCACTGTCATGCTCTTGTTTCTTCTTTTTCGGGTTGGGTTTCTTTACACCCGGTCTCTGCTGGACGTGTCAGCCGCCGGTGCTTGTTCCTGCTTCTCCGGCATTCCCACTCGCCTTCAGCTGCTCCCATGGTGTGGCGTCTGCTGCTCTGTGTTTATGGACGTTGTTCGCTCGGGGCCACCTCGTCATTTTGAGCTCTGTTAGAATAAGAGAATATGTTCATGATCAGAAGAATAACATATTTACTAGATAAGCAATTGTAACCACAGTTTCTGTCAATACCAGAGTCCATATACTAACAAAAATATTCAAAATGCATCATGGTACTATAGAAGTGCCATTGCAATATACCATGTTGTTCACCATGAAAGTGCTTTGAAATACTGATTTAAATTCAGCACCATGGTATAAAGCAAAGTAGTTATCATAAGATAAAATATATATATATATATATATATATAATAACGAAAGAACATAACTCTTACACATCTTTAAACCGCAATGTATCTGATTTACAGTAACAATCGCTGTTGATACTATGGTAATTTGCCAGAAACTAAATTTTATAGGGATACATGTATATAAGGGATATTTCAGATTTAGTATATTAATTCTGATTATGTTTTCCTCACAGATAGCACGAATAATCATCATCAAAAACAGATTTTTGGAAAAAAATATTTCAAAATGGGCGAACATCCGGCAGATTAAGCTCTATAAAAAAAATAAAAAATAAATAAAAAATAAATCCTGGTTGGTGGAAATCTATCTCTTGTAAAAAAAAAATAAATAAAATAAAATTAATATTATATATATATATATATATATATATATATATATAATGAATAAATTAATTTTACACGCTCACCACAAAAGATTTTCTTCCGCTAACAGCTGTCAACAACTAAACAGTTCACGTGTGTTTTTTGTGTCCCACCAATAAAACCGTCCGGAATGAAACTACATCATGAGCGTTTTTGGTTCCTAGCGCTATTATAAGCGGGCCTTCACTAAAGTTCACAGAAATAATTGTCAATCAAGAGCCCCAGGTGGCCAAATAATTAGCCAATCCGGGACGTGTTTGAAAGGACTCGTTTGTCGTTTCATACAAGTATGTCTCTCTTTCCACAAGTTGGCAACTGATTAAAATGCTGTTGTTCATTTTACTGTTTGCATGGCTTTATGAAGGTACTCTGATCACACGTATCTGTCACAAACTAATCAGAAATTAATTATATTCTTAGTTTATATTTGTGGATATAGTATATGTAATTAAATAAAACAGTTTTTGTGTTTAAGCTTGGGGAACTCCTGTGGGTACGCTGAAGGCCACTGATATCCAAGATGATGAAGGTAAAACTGTGCTGCTTTTTTAACAAACTAAACTTATGTTATATGACATAATGTCTTTTATCCACAGGGTCTATTAACTCACTGAAGAGTGGACCGCCTCATCTGATAATGACAAGTGAAACGCAGTTTGGTAAGACATCTGTACACACTACAGCCGGACCCACCAGAGCCTTTAGACCTGATTTAATGTGTTTGTCAATGTCTTTAACAGATTTTGAGGGAGACTATCCTGTACAGGAGGGGGATATTTTACTGCCAGTAAGCCCAAATCTCGCTTTATATTCACGATCAAGACTAGAGCTAGTTGTCATTTAAGGCAAAATACTTCATACAAAGTCTTTTTTTCTTCTTCATGCACTTGTCAATTTTGGGTTTTATTTCCATAATAAGTCTTCTTTCAGAAAAAAATAATTATTTTAAAATAATTTTCTTTCAGAAGACTAGGGGAAAAACTCTAAAATATGCATTTAAGTGTTTATTTTATTATACTTTATCTGTTTGTGTCTGTAGATTTCAGTTACAATATGTATCCTTAAAGACAGTTTCTCAAAATTATTTTTTTCTCACAACCAAAAAATCTCCACTTAAAGGGGTAGTTCACCTAAAAATGAAAATTGTCACCATTTGCTCACCCTCAAGTTGTTCCAAACCTGTACGAGTTTCTTTCTTCTGTTGAGCATGAAAGAAATTTTTTTTTTTTTTTTTTTTTTTTTTTTTTTTTTTCCATACTATGGAAATCAATGGCTACTGTCGACATTTGAAGAATGTTGGTTACCATTGATTTCCATAGTATGAAAAAAAAAATACCATGGAAGTGGGTAAATGATGACAGAATTTTCCTTTTTGGATGAACTATTCCTTTAAGTAGAACTATCTATATTCTATTATTATTACTATTTTCTCTGATTTATGGAGTGATAAAAAGAGAGATCCGAAATACTCCGTAAAACCTTTTAACGGATATGTCAACAAAATGAAACCAGTGCATATTTAATTATATTGTGCCTCATTTGCATATTTAAGCAACATTTCAGAACGCTTGTAATACAAAAACAGTTGCCTCTGTGTTTCTTTAGACTGACAGGAACGCAGTGAGTCAGCTGTGGGCCGAGGTGAATGGAAGTTTGTCAGTGCCTTATGAAATTGATTTTGTTCTTGGTGAGGAGTGTTTTTATTTTTTTTTTTTATTTATTTTTTTTTTTTGCATGTTTGGTGGTGTTTTTTGCAGATATTACCCTAATACCTTATTGCGTTCTAGTGGTATAGTCACAATTTCAATAATTAGATCTGTATGTTGTGTGTTTAAGTAATATCAAGTAAAGATGCATTGATATTCAGAGAAATAATGTTTGTTTCTGTATATGCGATCTTCAGTGGACAGGACTGAAGACATTCTTGGTGCCTTAAATATGATTTCTGAGAAGACCTGCGTCAGCTTCCATCAGCATGCTAATGAAACCGACTATTTGCACTTTGAGGAAGGAAAAGGGTGAGTCACAGATTTTAGTTTCACCAGGAAAAAAAACAAAACAAAACAAAAATTTTATAGGGAGTTAAATTCGATGTCTTTGTCAGGACACTTTTCCAGTATATCTCAGACTTGGAAAAAGTCCATCTTTTCCATCAAGTGCCATCATTGAACATCTAATCTAGTTTGTTGTTTCCTAAAGGTGTGCGTCTTACGTTGGATGTATGGGAGGTGAGCAGCCTCTTCTGATTGGGCCAAAATGTAAAGTTGGGAACATCTGCCACGAGATCCTTCACTCCCTCGGCTTTCACCACGAGCATTCACGATATGACCGTGGTGATCATGTCACTGTACTTAATGAAAACATTGCCTCTGGTACAGTATACATAGTACTACATTAATTCAGTTTACAAAACTGCTAATGGAATTCCTGTCAGAATTTGGAGTAGTAGTTTTAGTATACGCATCATAACATTGTTTACATCATTGCAACATCATTTCACCATTTACAATTAATAAATAAAAGTTTAGTTTAGGTTTATTTAACCCTGACATGTGAAGTACTCTAATCGTCAGAAAATCTAAGTACGGTCTCCCAATACAGGCTTAAAAAGGTGTTTAAATGCCTAGTTTTATTGTGGTGGGGAAAACACAATAAAATACATACACGCAATAAAACCATTCTCAAAAGCCTGATTGTGGATTAAGTGCAACAGGTTTTCCAGCTGGTAATTCAGAGGCCTTAAAGTATCATATGTTTTTATTTTACAGGGAAAGAGGACAATTTTTTGACGAGAAAGGGGAACACCCTCGGTCTGAAGTATGACCCGGAATCAATCATGCATTATGGAAAGTAAGAGTTGCAGTCAAAACGTATCCCGAAATAGTTTGGATGGCTGAGCATTTCATTAGTCCGGATTTCATTCTGTTTTGCAGCAATTATTTCTCTCGCAATGGAAAGCCCACAATCAAGCCCAAAGAAAGCGGCGTAAGGATTGGCCAAAGGAGTCACTTGTCTGATCTAGATGTGCAAAGGATCAGGAGGCTGTACCACTGTGGTACGTCATATGTGTACATTTATCATACCAGGGATATTATAGTTAACTCAAATTAAAATCATCAAATAGATTTGTTACTTGAAATGAAAGGTTAACTGATGCAAAACATAAACTTAAAGCAGTAGTTCACCCAAAAATGAAAATTTGCTGAAAATGTACTCACCCATCCAAGATGTAGATGATTTGGAGAAATTTAGCATTACATCACTTGCTCACCAGTGGATCCTCTGCAGTGAATGGGTGCCGTCAGAATGAGAGTCCAAACAGCTGATAAAAACATTTCAAATGAGAAGAGAAAATATAAAATACTAATTCAAAAGGTTAATAAAATCTATAATAGGCTCTCAGTGTTAAAATAACACTACCATATGTCTAGGAATGTAAGAAACTGAGATGACTAAAAATCACAAAACCACAGGATTTGCAGTATAAAAATGGAAAGCCGTATATAAACCAAGAACTGACCTGTCAAACACTATTATGACCCACTAGAGCTCTGACGGCTGAGGAGAGGAAGTGAACTGAGTCAATGGCAGTATCTCTAAAAGACCTGATGCACTTATTTATTGATTTTTGTCTTTGCCTTGGCATTGTTCTGTGACTTTGGCATTGAGAGTTGCAGCTGCTCTTCCTGAATGAATCTGCTTTCTTCATTTCAGACAAGACACAATAAGGATCAAGCAAAAATCTTGAATGGATACTTGTTGATGACAGAGGAATTTTGAATCTAGGAGGACAAATAAAGGTTTGAAAATCAAAACACATGGCTCATTGTGAATTTATACCAGCAATATGTTCTTATTGTCATTTTTATGTTTTGTCCAGGAGGTGGTAGTCACTGCGTTTTTAGTTTGATAATGTGAATGGAGTCTGTGTTGCCAAAAAAAAGTATGAGGCAGAAATGTACATAATTGAAGGTCAATTCTATGGCACATTGCAGTGTAGTGTTTTTCTTTTGGATTCTTAAGTGAATTTGAGTTTAATTTCACAAACATGCTTGCTAATCACAATCCATTTTCCTTGTTTGGAGAGCTGAATCTGTTGCAGTCCTTCTGATATCGTTTTATTGTATTTTATAAAAGAAGCCTTAATGTATGTTGTGATTCTAGTGAATTGTATGCTTCATTACCTTTTAATTGGGGCCTTGTAAACACTAGTATGGTTGTAAGCTTTTAGTTTGATTCGCCAGACCTTTTGCGTTTACAAGTTCGACAGTGAGTTGGTACTCCATTATGGGGACCTGAAATCTTCTCAAATTTGTATAAATATAAAATAAACTGTAAAAAAGAGCAGGGGGAGTAATAACTGGTACAAGTCTAACAAATGACTCTTTCACACAGAACACGTTTTTTGCTTTCTGCTCCGCTTTTTCTTTTTGTTTTCCTCCTCTTATTTTATTTATTTGTAACGTGAACATCTGTTAGAACGATGTATTTCATCGTTGCGTTCGCGCCTTTTGCGCAAGAACGCCACGTTTTTGTCAAGTTAAAAAAAAAAAAAAAAAAAACTTGACGTGACGTCATGAGAAGAGGGTCTCTGCGTGACGTCATGGCGGGAGACAGTGAGGCGCGCGCTCGGAGAGACTCGAGTCAGTTCATTCCGGTGACTGACGCGCACACTTCTAGAAAACATCTAGAAGAAGAAAATGGTATAAGAATAAAATAAGGGAGAAATGAATGGAAGGACTTAAATATTCGAATTCTCGGTTGCTATTTATTCCGTTGATACTGAGGAAGTGTATTATATTGTAAAATATTGAAAGCAATTATTTAAAGTCTCAAACTGGAGCATTCCTTCGTGGATTATTTTTTTTTTTTTTTTTTTTTTTTTTTTTCTCTTATCTGACATGGAACTGTTTATGCAAAGATCATTTGTCTTTACATCGTTCAGTATTTGAGGAACTGTAATTTTGGCTTGGCTGGTGCGCGTGTATGGAGACGGTGAACCTTTTTACGCATCTTGACAATTTCAGAGCTGTTCGGACACTCACAAACCCACGGAGCTACCATGTTTGAATTATTTTTATACTAACGTATTTTGCAAATGTACTTCCCTAGCTTTTTCTGTCTGAAAACTTAGTGTATTGTTTTGACGCGCTAGTGTCCTTGCGCATCTCCAAGCGCGTTTGTTCCATTACTGCAAGTGCGCGCTGTCTCTCTCCCTTTTTTTTAATTTTTTTATTTATTTTATTTTTTTGGACTTGAGTCGGAGCAGATATAGTAAAGAGCCTTTTTGTGTAGTTTGAGTGACTTATAGTATTTAAAACATGATTGACTTATGTTGTGGTAAATTAGTATCAGGGGTTTTATTTTATTAATGACCTGTTTTGTAGGCTAGTTACGCATGTTATGTTTTACTTGCAGATTGATTTTGAATGATTTACTTGTGAAATAGACCGATTGCACGACCTCCTTTTAAATGCAAATCTTGATTTGTAGTGGGGTTTTTTTTTTTCGTTTCTTTACTTCTTGAGGTTTGCCAAAGGAAGTACCTGAAAGATGTCATTCTTTGATGTAAAGACTCATTTTAGTCATTTCACTTTCAATAATTTTCTAAAAGAAACAATGTTTTTGGAAGGATTACGCTAGGATTTAAATCTATATCAAAGACTGCTTTGCACTTCTCTGTCTAGCCTGGAACTTAAATATGGCCACAACACTGCCTTCAGATGTGCCGTGTAGGTTGGGAGCGGGGAAGAATCTTAGCTCTGAGGTTAAAGCATGCAGTTACAATTCTTCTTATTCCCCTGAAGCCACGGCTGCATTTGCCACCGCAATGACGTTCATCATGCTCTTCACAATCTTCGGGAACATCCTGGTGATCATCGCCGTCCTGACGTGCCGCTCTTTACGAGGACCTCAGAACCTTTTCCTGGTGTCTCTGGCTGCGGCGGACATCCTGGTGGCCACATTGATCATCCCGTTCTCCTTGGCCAATGAGCTGATGGGCTACTGGTACTTTGAGTCATTTTGGTGCGAGATCATCTTAGCGCTGGATGTGCTCTTCTGCACATCTTCCATCATACACCTGTGTGCCATCAGCCTGGACCGCTACCTGTCCATCTCCCGGCCGGTGCAATACTCAACCCAACGCACCCCTCGCAAAATCAAGGGGGCCATACTGGTGGTGTGGCTAATCTCTGCTGTCATCTCTTTCCCCCCGCTGGTCTCCATGAATAAGACCCCACTGGCGAAGGATGGGGGTGGCCCGCAGTGCAAACTCAACGAGGACATCTGGTACATACTGTACTCCTCCATCGGGTCGTTCTTCGCCCCGTGCCTCATCATGATCCTGGTGTACGTTCGCATCTATCAGATTGCCAAGAAGCACACTAGATGTCCTCCAGGAGAGCCGAGGAAAGACTGTGCAGGTGGCGTGCCACTAGGACAGGAGCTGCAGAACAGGAAAAAACCGAGAGATACTGACCCTACAAATGTCCCGAATCTGGCTGCATCCAGATCTGATGCCCTAAAGCAGCCACAAACAACAGTAGAATGTCGGCAGCAGATGAAATGCTCAAGGAGCTGCAAGGACAAAGAGGACAGTTCAAGCTCTGGCTCTGACGTTGAGGTAGTTGGGGGACATAATGCCAACGGGACGACCTCCAATATGGGGGAGCTGGAGCCCGGCCATCAGACGTCCTCCCCATCCCAAACATACCGAAACGTCATCGTAACATCAAAGGGCAGCCAGTTGGCCTCTTCTAACATGAAACCAGCAGGAACGCCGAACACCAGGAGGAAAGCCATGATCGTCCGTGAGAAGCGTTTCACCTTCGTCCTGGCGGTCGTCATTGGGGTTTTTGTCGTCTGCTGGTTCCCATTCTTTTTCAGCTACAGCTTGCAGGCCATTTGTCCAGAGGCTTGTAAACTACCAGAGGCACTTTTTAAGTTCTTCTTCTGGATTGGCTACTGCAACAGTGCCCTGAATCCACTCATCTACACCATCTTTAACAGGGACTTTCGTAAAGCCTTCAAAAAGATTCTGTGTAAAAGATGTAAGGACTGTTCTTTTTGAAACTGGACAACCCTGAAAAACTGTGTTATAGAGTAAAGTGTCATTGTTCCCTCTAATAGTGAAGCTAACAAAAACGGTCAGGGTCATATTTCACTCCAGTATTTGACCTATACTTTTAGCCATGAGACATTTTCATGACAAAAAGGCCTTTCAACCCAGATTATACCATTATTGACTCCAAGTTGTACTTCTGAAAGTTGATGATAATAATTAAATGTTTTTTTTTTGTGTGTGTGATTTCTTACTCTTAATGTTGGTACTTTTTTATCAGTATTTTTTATATATAAATTAAAAGATTTTACAGTTGCACCCACAAAGCCTCTACAAACTGTGGAGATCATTTGACAATTTGTTTTCTTTGACAAAGAAGCTAGCAGATTTACAGATCCTTTTTTCCTTTGCATGTCCACTATTGTCTTTGAGTCGTTATAAATGCACGGCAGGGATTTGGAAAGAGCATGTTTAGTTACTTTGACATGACAATTAAAGGACAAAAATAATGTCACAAAGCAAAAATTGCAAGACTATTAGGATACTGAAGGAACCAAAAAAAAAAATGGTATGTAACTTATTTCTCTTAATTTTGGGGTGAAAAATGACCTGGCCATGTTTTTGACTGGATTTTGAAATGCATATCTGGGACTCACACAATGGTTTCCTCTGTATCCAGACTTTTAAATAACTGCTATTTGCTATTCTCTTGAGTCTTTGATGACACTTATTACATCAGCAGTTCCCTATCCTGAACTGAGTGGATATATCGGCACACATTCCATTCATTTTTATGTTTCATCAGCTGAGGTGCCATATCAAACATGAGGAATTCTCATAAGATTGTGCTGGTGTCTCTCCAGAGACGCTCTGGCCTCCAGGATGTTGCTTGTGACCTTTTCAGTGCGCTTTCAAAGACAATGCGGCTCTTTCTTAGAGACACCTCTGGCTCCCCTGCATTGTGAGATCACAGAGCTGGATATGAGAAGATTTCAGAGAGCTTCACCTCTCTGGGAAAGTGCCAGAGCTCTTAATGCCAAGAGAGGCTTCGCTCTCTGGGGTGAGAGAAAATAAAGCAAATGCATAGGTGTATGGCTTTACCTAGCTTTAAAATTGAATCCGAACACCCTTTGTTTAGATTAAAAGCATGGTTTTGACTGACATTTCTGCTGGTTTTAAGATTTTAACCAGTGAATGACATGGATTTCCTGGATAAGAGTGTTTTTGGTCTCTGTTATCACTTAATTTCATGGATTCTGATTGAAAGTTATGGACGTTGTGTCTGCAAACTGATGCTTTGGGTTATCAGGACCTCTTCCAGTGTTTTTTTTTTGTGTGTCTAAAGAAGAGAGCGGTAATTATGTAAATGAATTGTGCACTTATTAATGCCTCTTGATAAGACTTTTATTATTTTTGTGATGTCATAAGAAGGCTTGTGCACTTTAATTTAGCTTCTCGATCTCGGTGACTGTGTGAGTGCAGATAAGTGAAGCTAGGCATGTACCAGCATGTCTTTGACAATAAAGCTGCTTCTCAAAATTTGGTTCCATTAAGTGTCCTGCTGAAATGAGTTGTTGTTGTAAAGCAAATATGTTTGTGAAAATAAATGTACATTTGAGTTATCTGCATCTTTTGCTGGGTAATTTTCAGCTAATTGCTAATGATCGCAAGTTCGGCAATGATCGGGGAATTTGCTAATGATTGTTTTCAAATATTCATGATATGAACGTTTTGCTGGCTGTCTGTTATGTACTCTGGTAGCCAGTGAAGTTAGTTAGAAAAACTGAGTTTTATTTTTTATTTATATGATGTTAATGTTGTCAATTAGATTTGTTGTCAATTAGATCATCATGTGTCACAGGCTGGAGCACCTCTGTATATTTGGCTGTGATTTAATGTTGCTCACAAACTGAAACATTTTTTTTACTCGTTGGTAGATGTGGCACTATCAATTTTAGCATTTTTTTTTTTTTCAGTTCAATTTTTAGTGTTAAATTTTATTTTAAAAATATTTATGAAAAATATTTACATTTATATTTAAATGGATTTTTAATATAAAGAAAATATATTTTTAATGTGTTTATTTAAAATATGTAATATAAATATGTAATGGAAAATAAATAAAATATTTATATTTTTTATTATTTTATATTGCCTAAAAGTATATATTCCCCTTCAACACAGCCTATATTTGAATTTTTAATTATTTAAAATGTATTAATTTAAAATGTAATTAATATAATTTAATTTTAATATAAATTTAGTTTATTATATTTGATTAAAAATAAATATTTTCCCTTAAACACAGCCTGTATTTAACATCATAATCATTTAATTACATTTTTAAATTAATTTTAAATTAATACATTATTTATTTTATTTACATTTTACCTGCTGGTAGATGTGGCATAATCAATTTAAGTAGTTTTTCCCAGTTCAGTCAATGGATTTTAATATAAATAAATTAAAATATGTATATTTTTCTATTTATTCATTTATTTTAAATATTTATTATTTTAAAATATTTTTTATATTAATTATAATTGTTTAAAAATCAAAATTTCCCCTCAACACATAGCCTTTCTTTCTTCTTTCTTTCTTTCTTGTTGGCCTTATAAAGGCATTGTAGTCTCTAGACTCTGAAACCATGTTTCTTTGATAAGTTGTATGCTACTTTATTTGGTCTTCTAAAATCAATCAATCTTCTAAGTCTATCATGACCACAGACCTTGATCGCAGCTCTTATGACAGACTAACCATCCTTTATCATATTCTACGTTTTACCTCAAGAGCATGCTGATATTCTGTGGTTGTCAGTGCAACGTTGAATTTCCTTCATGCAGTTTAGAGGTCATCTGAGGACTGAACACACAACCATCTGTACCTCCATGACACTTTGAATCCCTTAATTACATCTGTGGCAAAATCTGCTGTTTGCAGCTGTTCATATTTACATCCATCCAGTCGCGTGTTCATTTTTTGAAACGCCGCTTGCCTCTGTAATCTCAAGTGTCCCTTCCTCTTTTTGAAGCAGCAGAAGCAGATGCTGCCAAACGGGCCAAGGTGGGACGTATTTGTACACAAACTTCAGAAGCAAAGATGCTGATTATGAGGGCTGCTGGATTCGCTTTTATAATGACAACAACAAACCATTTTATACCCTTTTTTTCTTGCATGCATGCATATGTCTGACTACTTTTCACCATACCGATAAGAAGTCTGGCTCTTTGACACAATTTGCAGTAATTAATGCATTGTGGGGCTGGTGCTGAAATTAAATTAGAGCATCAAAATGGGTTGTTTATGACTTGAAATGCCATTTCTAACTACATTGTAAAGACTTCTGGGTCTCTAATTAACAACTCAAAACATAGCAACATGCTAAACAACATTCAGTGCATCTTGGAACACCGCAGAATTATGGCACCACTCATATTTTTCTTATGTGAATATATAAATTGTATTTCTCCTTAAAATATTAAGTTTGTTTAGTTCAAATATTTTGAGATTATTAACCCTATTATAATGCCTACTTATATTTGATATGCACATTTCTAAGGCATAGAAATTATCAACATGATCAAAAAACTTTGCTGGAAAATATGTTGTACACAATCCTCTACATGCCTTCTGCCATCTGATTGATAGTTTATACTTTTTTAGCAAATAAATGCCCAGTTTTATAATTCTATAAATGTCTACATTCAGTGTGTTTTTGCTGTGAAATCTTTATCTCCTTTATACTCCTTATTTTTATGGAGTAAACAAAATAACTTGGTAATATTATTAGTAGGCTAATATTTCAAGAAGGAACACTTACTGGACAGAAGCAACTTACTTTCAATACTTTTTTTTAGAAGAATCGTGTTAAAATGTGACTAACAAATATATTGCATCAGGTTTTTGAGGAACATTTATTTGTTCATCTATACGTTTTGCCCTCACAATGAAAACTATAAAAAGCTTTGATAATAAAACTAAACATTTAAATATCATCTAAGACACTGGGAAATGTAGAGTGACAACTGATAGGCCTACTTACATGCTTTTTATGTAAATAGTCTGCTATATTATAAAGTCATTTCATATGACTTTTAGCCATATAAATATCAGCAACTGTACTGAATTGTATATTTTTCCTCATATAGGGCCTCTGAAACACATTTGAAGTGTTTTACCTCTTGAGCATGAACTCCATATTCTCACTAGGCCTATACTAGCCTACTGCATATGAGCCATATAATACTCAACAAAAAAAGATTTTGTCTAAAGGTTCTATGAACTCTTTCATTTCTGATTATTTTTTCATATGTCAGACTTTACAGGGTTAATTTTATGATAAACATGTCATACACTTCCCCCCCCCCCCTCTTACTAGTCATCTTTTCAATATCTTATCACTTCAGATTGTCTGGAAGCATCTTGCCGCGAGTTAATTAGGGAGCTGTGCTGAGCGAATGCACTCCGCAATCACCCTCTCATAGGCGGTGTTTACAGACTGGATCAGAGCCGCTGAGTGGAGCTTTGTGAGCAGACGCCATTAAGAGCTGTTATTTAAAGCGTCTGAATTTACTTCATGGCTCTATCTGGACTCGCCCCGGTATGTTCGGTCAGAGGTCTGTCCCGTCCATTTATGTAAACAGGTTGGGTTCATTTGTACATGAATCATTAGTTAAAGAGCTGCTGGATGTTTGGCAAGACATGGCCATTGGTGGTAACACGAGGGGAATAAACCAGAACAGGATGTTCAAATGACACTGTCACTGATGTGAGGAACTTACGAAACTTTCTCATGAAACTGAGATGTTTGTAGGTGGGCTGAGGTTTGTGTTTCTGCATCGAGTCTAGTTCAGAGAACATGATAAGAATTGCTTCAGTGATATGTATCAGTGAAACTGAAAATGTTTTATCATGATGATAAGTGTCTCATAACTTCATGAAGATAATGTGAGTGATGATAATGTTTACCTGTATAGCACACACCACAGCAATGCTAATGTCTGCGTGGGGCCTATTCTT
This sequence comes from Spinibarbus caldwelli, assembly GCA_039654775.1. Lineage (NCBI taxonomy): Eukaryota > Metazoa > Chordata > Actinopteri > Cypriniformes > Cyprinidae > Spinibarbus > Spinibarbus caldwelli. The sequence goes on from CM077267.1 coordinate 5,580,247, forward strand.
TTTTTAATTTATCTTAATTCTAAATTCTTAGAACGCCGTGTCATGAAACATAGGCCTATATAACGTACTAAAAAGTATATATAATTTGTTAATACAAATCACACATTATTATAGATACTGTATAGAAAGAGATGCAATTGTGTGTTTGTGTATATATCTATATACACGCAATTTATTCATATCTAAATGGGGACATTGCACAGACTTTGATTGTTTTATATCTAAATTCTCTCTCTCTCTTTAGATGTATATAAAACAATCAAAGTCTATGCAAATACATATACAGGTGCATCTCAATAAATTAGAATGTCGTGGAAAAGTTCATTTATTTCAGTAATTCAACTCAAATTGTGAAACTCGTGTATTAAATAAATTCAGTGCACACAGACTGAAGTACTTTAAGTCTTTGGTTCTTTTAATTGTGATGATTTTGGCTCACATTTAACAAAAACCCACCAATTCACTATCTCAACAAATTAGAATACTTCGTAAGACCAATAAAAAAACATTTTTAGTGAATTGTTGGCCTTCTGGAAAGTATGTTCATTTACTGTATATGTACTCAATACTTGGTAGGGGCTCCTTTTGCTTTAATTACTGCCTCAATTCGGCCTGGCATGGAGGTGATCAGTTTGTGGCACTGCTGAGGTGGTATGGAAGCCCAGGTTTCTTTGACAGTGGCCTTCAGCTCATCTGCATTTTTTGGTCTCTTGTTTCTCATTTTTCTCTTGATAATACCCCATATATTCTCTATGGGTTTCAGGTCTGGTGAGTTTGCTGGCCAGTCAAGCACACCAACACCATGGTCATTTAACCAACTTTTGGTGCTTTTGGCAGTGTGGGCAGGAGCCAAATCCTGCTGGAAAATGAAATCAGCATCTTTAAAAAGCTGGTCAGCAGAAGGAAGCATGAAGTGCTCCAAAATTTCTTGGTAAACGGGTGCAGTGACTTTGGTTTTCAAAAAACACAATGGACCAACACCAGCAGATGACATTGCACCCCAAATCATCACAGACTGTGGAAACTTAACACTGGACTTCAAGCAACTTGGGCTATGAGCTTCTCCATCCTTCCTCCAGACTCTAGGACCTTGGTTTCCAAATGAAATACAAAACTTGCTCTCATCTGAAAAGAGGACTTTGGACCACTGGACAACAGTCCAGTTCTTCTTCTCCATAGCCCAGGTAAGACGCCTCTGACGTTGTCTGTGGTTCAGGAGTGGCTTAACATGAGGAATACAAGAACTGTAGCCAAATTCCTTGACACGTCTGTGTGTGGTGGCTCTTGATGCTTTGACCCCAGCCTCAGTCCATTCCTTGTGAAGATCACCCAAATTCTTGAATCGATTTTGCTTGACAATCCTCATAAGGCTGCGGTTCTCTCGGTTGGTTGTTCATCTTTTTCTTCCACACTTTTTCCTTCCACTCAACTTTCTGTTAACATGCTTGGATACAGCACTCTGTGAACAGCCAGCTTCTTTGGCAATGAATGTTTGTGGCTTACCCTCCTTGTGAAGGGTGTCAATGATTGTCTTCTGGACAACTATCAGATCAGCAGTCTTCCCCATGATTGTGTAGCCTAGTGAACCAAACTGAGAGACCATTCTGAAGGCTCAGGAAACCTTTGCAGGTGTTTTGAGTTGATTAGCTGATTGGCATGTCACCATATTCTAATTTGTTGAGATAGTGAATTGGTGGGTTTTTGTTAAATGTGAGCCAAAATCATCACAATTAAAAGAACCAAAGACTTAAACTACTTCAGTCTGTTTGCATTGAATTTATTTAATACATGATTTTCACAATTTGAGTTGAATTACTGAAATAAATGAACTTTTCCACGACATTCTAATTTATTGAGATGCACCTGTATATAGTATTTAGTTAGTTTTATATTATAATATGCCATACAATCTGTATACCTACACAGAAAACTTTATACATTTTTTTAATTCATTTTAAATGTCTACATTTACATTGTCAGGTTTATTTCACTTCTGGGTATTAGCCTAAATTTTCACAAAAATTATGATATGTACACACACACTTCACTTCATAGTCATATTAATATATATATATATATATATATATTTATTTATTTATATAAATATATAATATATATATATATTTATACACATTAAAGTGAGACAAACATGCAAAAAAATAAAAAATCAGGAAGGGGGCAAACAATTTTTCACACCACTGTATATGTCATTGATTCCTATTGAATTGGTGTAATGGTGTTGGGTGCTATTCTTAAAACAGATAGATAGATAGATAGATAGATAGATAGATAGATAGATAGATAGATAGATAGATCATTTTGAATATCGGTGAAAAATATTCGTGAAAATCTCTGTTAGACATCAGATATCTTTTTTTTCTCTCTTGTCTCTTGTATTTGGAAACTTACTGCATCACACCTGGTTAGTGTGTTAGTGTGTGTTAATTCTCATTTCGTTCATTCATATCTGTACAGCACAAACAATATGGGGTGAGTTTCAGGCTAAAGTTTAATACACAGAGTTCAAGCTTTGTTTAAATAGTAATAGTGATGCTAACCTTTGACAACACTGATAAATGACACTGATTGGCACTGCCCACGCATACTATTACTCCGAGTAAAAAGCTTGGACCAGGGTGTATCTTCTGACACATGATCTGCATAAGTCACCTCAGTGAAAGAATGAGATAAAACTGGCGTATCTCAATCACAATGCTTACCGTTTTTGTGCATGCATTAGATGATTGCAGCAGCCAGTCGGTTTGATGAGTGATGGTGCCACACGTTGGCCTCATGAGTCAGTCATCCCACACTAGTTCTGTTCACACTGCTGAACGATGTCCATTAGAAAGAAAACACTATTAATCAAATGCAGAGCTTGCTTATTTGAACATAATGTACCTTTTAACAGCGGTTATACAACAATTCCTCATCTCAAAGGCCTCTGTGAACTAATCAGCAACACAAGAATGCTTCAGATAGTTGATCTTTTGACGTTTTGCACTTTCATGTGTGATAAGACAATGCTAAATGTTTAAAGTTTGAAAATGTTACATATAATAGCATTTTTTTTGCTCAGAGGTTGCTTTTTCTATAGAGACTTAAAGGAGATATCAGTTGTGTTTTGTTTAAATATCAGCTTTGTTTCTCATGTTTCTGCTGAAAATCCTGAGGAAAAAAATAAAAATCAGATAATAGTTGACCATTCAAATGGAAAATTACACTGGAAATCATTAAAATGGTGTCTGCCATGCTTATTTGTGCTGAACGATAAAATATATAATCATAACCTTGCGTAAATCTCACCAGCTGCTCAGCAGTTTTAACCAAACTAAATGTAATTTTATGAAAATATAAATAGGAATGAGGTTGTAGTCATGTTCGATTTTATTTTAGCTCTAATTGTGTAAAGCACTTTAATTATGCAATTAAACACAATTATGCAATTGTTCAGTGCAATTATACTTTTAAAAAACACCAATGTTCTCAGTGTTTGCATACTCATGAATAAAAGCTTTTCATCTTCGTGGAGTCATTAAAGCGAGTAAATTCATTTAAAACACGGTGTTGTGTTTGATCACTTCTGGCATGTTTCAGCATCCTAAAGATTATCCAGCCATAGAGATACTGTTGTCTGTTCAATGAGGGTTAGCCTGGTGAGTTTTAATTTAATTAAATTTGATTCTGTTTAATAATTATAACCTTTTCAGGCATTGTGCTCGATGATCCATCATGGCAGAATTGAGCATAAATGTTTAAAAGAACTACTCAAGGAAAGGATAAACTATTCAGTATCTCTGTTATTTGACAATGAGAGTAAATAGAGATTTTGGAGACCTATCCTGATCCTAGAGTTTCAGAAGGGATCTTGCTCAAGATTGACATCTGCAGTGAAACCTTAGAGATGTCAGTTTACATCCTTTTATTTCTCATTAAATTATCTTCAAATAAACTGAGCTGTGCTAGTATCCACATGAAAGGAATAGTTCACCCAAAAATGAAAAATGTACTCACCCTCAGGCCATGCAAGATGTAGATGAGTTTGTTTCTTCATCAGAACAGATTTGGAAAAATTTAGCATTACATCACACATGTTCACCAATGGATCCTCTGCAGTGAATGGGTGCCATCAGAATAAGAGTCCAAACAGCTGATAAAAACATCACACGTAATCCACATGACTCCAGTCCATTAACATCTGCGTGTTAACAAACAGCTGCATGTTTATAAGAAACTAATCCACCATTAAGGCATTTTAACTTCAAACTGTTGCTTCTGGCCAAAATACTAATAATGCTTCCACCAGTGAAAAAGTCCATCCCCTATTGTCCTCTCACATCAAAATCTACAGACATGTTTGTTTAGATCTGTTTTTGCTTGTAAACAATACATGATCTGTGCATATTTCTCTCCTGATTCAGACGAGCGACTTTTCCACTGAAGAAAGCAGTATTATGGATAGAGGACTTGCATTTTAGCCAGAAAGTATGCTTGAAGTTAAAAACTTCTTGTTTTGTTTCTTACAAACGAGTGGTTATTCGCTTCACTAGACATTAATTGATGGACTGGAGTGGTGTGGATTACTTGTGGATTATTGTGATGTTTTTATCAGCTGTTTGGACTCTCATTCTGACGGCACCCATTCACTGCAGAGGATCCATTGGTGAGCAAGTGATGTAATGCTAAATTTCTCCAAATCTGTTCTGATGAAGAAATAAACTCTTCTACAACTTGGATGGCCTGAGGGTGAATACATTTTCATTTTTTGGTGAACTATTCCTTTGCTTTTAATAACTTTATACTTTTAGTTTAAGTCTCGTTGTTTTCTGTTTTTATTTCTCCAGTGGCTTTTAAGCAGAAGCATCTGAGACAAAGTTGATACTTAAACCCAACTGAGAATCCCAGTTTGAAGGAGCATCCACTGAGATTTCTTTTGAGCTTATAGCACTTTTTCAAAACATGTTGTGTGTTATGTTTTGTTTTTGTGTATTGTTTGTGTTTGGACTCTTTGCTTTGAGTATGCACTGCATAATTAATTTTAACCCCCTCCCCCAGTGAATTAGTTTTGTTTATACAACTGATTGCTTAAGCTTGATTATCTCCCTTCTCATTAACTATGTTCATGTATGAATAATGCATTAGGTCAGTCTGTCTAAGTAGATTATCATGTTATCTTTGTTTACTCGACAGCGATTGTGTCTCATGCTTTAGCCCCGGGTTGTTAACATGTTCCATAGGTGAATTTGCAGGAACTAAAAGTTAGGTGGCATAAGACTGACAAGACGTTCCCTGGTTGACTAAAAAAATAAATGTTTTATGCAGTATTTACTGTAACAGAATCATAATGAGGCATCATTATGAAGGTTACATGAGGCTCATTTAGTACATTTGTTTTCTCACCAGAAAACATACAAGAAAGAGCATCTTTATGACAGTTATAGTCATGGAGTCTTTCGACAAAACCACAAATTCCTATTTGTATATAATTTTATGATACGTTTATGTGTTTTTTTGGAACAGTCACAATCACCACCTTCTCATCCTCTCCTTTTGCATTTCATGAATAAAAATGTTTAAAGGCTTAAAAAATGGAGTTAAAGTCATGTGAATTACTTGTGGATCAACTGTTTGGACTCTCATTCTGACGGCACCCATTCACTGCAGAGGATTCACTGGTGAGCAAGTGATGTAATGCCAAATTTCTCCAAATCTGTTCTGAGGAAGAAACAAACTCTTCTACATCTTGGATGGCCTGAGGGTGAGTACATTCACATTTGAAGATTTTAAAAATATTTTATGTATTTTTTGCAACCAATATTTTCAAGAAAACAACATGGCTGAAGTTCTTTGTCATATAAATCCTTTGACATAGCAGCACTAATATTGTTGCCTTATGATAGATTATTGCATTTTTTCCTTTTAAGTAACTAGACAACACACGCTAATAGAAAAGGCACCAGCAAATTAAGAAATCATCTTCATCAGTTTGACAACATGTGCTGCAAATATTCACAACACAACCAAATACAGAAACATGCTGCAAGTAGCACAGACCACAACAGAACCTTTACAAAAATTAATTAATGTTTTAATACAAATAAAGCCAAAAAACGTGGTTACTGTAGTTAAACCATGGTAACCATAAATTAACCATGGTTTTGCTACACTAACCATAGTTTAACCATGGTATTTGTAGTAAAACTGTGGTTATACAAATGGTAGTAAATATCCCAAAAAAAACATGGTCACTACACTTTTACTATAATAAAACCATGGTTAATTTTGGTAAGGAAAATGTTAGCAGGGACCCCAACAATGCTTACAAAAATTAACCATGGTTTTATTATAGTAAAAGTAACCATGTTTTTTTTTTTTTTTTTGACATATTGATTACCATTTGTATAACCACATTTGTACAAATGCATGGTTAATTTGTGGTTATCATGGTTCAACTATAGTAACCATGTTTTTTTTTTTTTTTTCAATAGTAAAACTATAGTTAATTTTTGTAAGGGAAGCCAAAAAAAGGCAAGGAATCGTATGATCAGGATGTTGAAATAAACAAAAATCTCACCTTTCAGAGTAGACATTGATAAGCATGTCCCAGCCATGTTCATCACTTGTTGCAGTTCCTTTAAACATTTCCAATGTGGTCTGTGCGTATTTGCAGCGTGTTTCTGTATTTGGTTGTGTTGCGAGTATTTGCATTGCGTTTCTGTATTTGGCTGTGTAGCGAGTATTTGCAGCGCGTTTTTGTATTTGGTTGCGTTGCGAGTATTTGCAGCAAGTTTCTGTATTTGGTTGTGTTGTGAGAATTTGCAGCACATTTCTGTATTTGGTTGTGTTGCGAGTATTTGCAGCACGTTTCTGTATTTGGTTGTGTTGCGAGTATTTGCATCGCGTTTCTGTATTTGGTTTTGTTGCAAGTATTTGCAGCGTGTTTTTGTATTTGGCTGTGTTGCGACTATTTGCTGCAAGTTTCTGTATTTGGTTGTGTTGCGAGTATTTGCATTGCGTTTCTGTATTTGGTTGTGTTGCGAGTATTTGCAGCGCGTTTTTGTATTTGGTTGTGTTGCGAGTTTTTGCAGTGCATTTTTGTATTTGGTTGTGTTGCAAGTATTTGCAGAACGTTTCTGTATTTGGTTGTGTTGCGAGTATTTGCATCGCGTTTCTGTATTTGGTTGTGTTGCGAGTATTTGCAGTGCGTTTTTGTATTTGGTTGTGTTGCAAGTATTTGCAGCACATTTCTGTATTTGGTTGTGTTGCAAGTATTTGCAGCACGTTTCTGTATTCTGTTACATTGTGAGTATTTGCAGCACATGTGCTTTCAAACTGATGAAGCTGTTTTCTTAATTTGCATGCATTTTTTCATTTGCAGCAAGTTGAGCTCTCTTGGCCACCATAAGCTTAGGACAAAAGCATCATGTGAATAAATGTAAATGATCAAAATTCTACAAGGAAGCGTGAACAAAGAGAACCACTGATCTAAAATTCCTTCCACATTCACCCTTGTGTGATTTCAACACAAGCTGACTAAGCAAACCAGAGAAGGTGATATCATTAAAATAGCATGATATACATACTTTAACCTCATTCATTTAGCATGCATATGTCTTTGCTGCTTAACTTTTTTAACAATTGAGGACAAACAATGAGCCAAGACACATGAACATGACAATTCACCAAAACTAGATTATGTGGAAGCAGAGAGACATAAAATTCCAAGCCCAGAAAGTTTCCAGACCAGACCAGGAAACCTGATTTCTGCATCTTACATCTTGTACAAATGTAATTTGTTGGAGTGTGTGTGTGTGTGTTTGCCCCGAGACATTAGCTAAATATGACGTTTTTTTAATTTTTTTTTCTTCTAAAAATAGGTTTTCTTTTAGGGTCAAAGTTTTTCAGTGACAATTATAATTAACTTTATATATAAAAGAATAGAAGTCTTTTGTTACAGTATGTCCTTATATAGAAAGCCAAGTAAATGTACATGTTTTAGAAACATTCATTATTCTCACTGTTTATTTTCAGTCCTTTAGGTATAGAAAGAGTTGACCTTTGACCTTTTCTTTAGCAACCTTTGCAAATACTAAACCTTACTGTTATTATCATTTGTACTACAGTCTAAATGAAAATTAATAGTTTTTTTTCCAGAAGTAAGCAGCAAATTTTAACTGAAGCAAATATTTCTAGAGCAATATGAGAGGACTAGAGGAATATTTGAAGTGTTGTGTTCTGGCATCACGGCACAAAGCTTCATACATTTGTCTTAGTTTGCATTCATTATGCTTCCGAGTACGTATGAAATGGATGTGAATTTTTCCCTCTGGTGTAATAAACACGTAGGCTGTAATCATCACAAATGACCCTTCGATATCCAGACAGCACAGTGATCGCAATGCTTTCTTTACTTTAGCCAAACTTTCTTTAGTGTAGGGAAATATTTGTTTGGCACGCACGGATGCTTTTGTGATGCTAAATCATAGTTTTTAAAAGTTGCAGAATTTGTGATTTAGCGAAATATATAAAAAAAATTGAAAATTATATCCCTTTCGAATTTTTTTTTTTCATAGGTTGGAGAAGTCTGAAGTTGCATGGGTTTGAATCACAACAGAGTAGGAATAAATCAGCATATGAACAGTTCAGTTTAAAAAATATAAAAGCTAGAAAATAATGGCCAAAAACAGTTTTTCTACCTGAGGAAATATTAGAGGAGCATTTGAATGAAATTATATGGTAATGGAGGAAGTAAGCATGTAATGATGGAACCCATTAGTCGATACACTCAGGCAGAGTGTCAACTCATTAGTGAAACGAGGATTTGTTACAAATGGCATCAGCTTCTCCCTCTTTTTGGCTTTTTAGCAGCAATTCCCTTCAGTAGTTTACCATTGCATTTATAAGCCATTCAATGCATTAATTAAGAAATAAGATATGAGAGGAGGTCTTATATTGTAAAATTATGTTGGATTAAAATATGTTTCTTTTTAAAGAATAAAATTTTAAAATATGGCAATTTGCTTATATTAAATGCTATATTTTTATTTATTTTAATCGCTTTTTTATTCTAAAATTATATGTGCATTTTTTTTAAATGTAACAGTACTTTAGTACTAGTACTTACTATAAATTTTTTATTTACTATATATTATTTAAAAAAACAAGTAGTTATATAATACAGTATTTTGTACATAAAATTTATTGTCTTTATATTACAAAACTTTATATATTTTTAAAGGGGATGTCTCTTTAAATGATAATGAGCTACTGCTCACCCCACCCCTCTTTTTTTTTTTCTTTTTTTTGTATTTGGTGGCACCATCAAAAACAAAACTAATGCATTGCGTCCTCAGTGGCTCTGATGTCGGGAGAAAATGAAGACTCTAACGTTCACTTTTATATTTAACTACAAAACACCTGCATTGCTTACAAGACATGTCGCTTTCTCTGAACTTTAATAAGAACAAGACATATTATGCATAATGCGCTGCTTCAACTGCTTGAGCGTGGAGAAAATGGCAAACAGCGTACAAATGGCTGAGGGCGGAAATATGCTAATATGGGACAGTCAGCGGTTGTGGGCGGGACAATTGATAATTGAGACTGTTCAGGTTTTTGGGGGATTAAAAAAAGAGTGAATGTATTTTTATCATTGTAGGGTGGTTGTGACACAATTCTATGCAAACACCATGTAAAAATGAATTTTAGAATAAACCTAAACTGTTTTGTATTCTTGAGCTTTCCTGTAGCTCAAATAGTAGAGCATGGCGCTAGCAATGGGATCATGGGTTCGATTCCCAGGGAAGGCAAGAGCTGATCAAATGTAAAATCTGTAACTTGAATGCTATGTAAGTCGCTTTGGATAAAAGCGTCTGCTAAATGCATAAATGTAATGTAATGTATTCTAATCTCTTTATATTATAAAACTATTTACATTTTTTAAATAGTGTTTAACTTAGGAAATACTGTAATTTTACAATTAAAAAAGTAAATATTTTTATAATATAGGGATGATTTCAGGTTGGGACTCTTTGTGCCATTGAAATGACGGGAGAAAAATGTCCCAATCACCTAGAATTAACTCCTAGTATATTTTAACCTCTTTATATTATAAAACTATGGTAACTATTGTAAAAATACATAGTATTTCATGTATACAATGGTGATTTTTCTTTATTTCCTTTTTAGCAAGAAGAAAAAACTTGCTACAGGCCTAGTTCCGTCTACTTGCGGATTTGCGATTTCCGCTGCATGCACATTCCCGTTAAATCCACGAGACCATGGAACACTTTTGCCGAGCCAGCACTAATGGTGTCTCCGCAGCAGACGGGTTACTGCAGGCCACACGCGGCTCTGAATGACTTTTCCCCATTGCTGCTCCCTTTTCGATAGTAAACAGGGTTCCGACTCTCCACAAACACCCAATACAAATGGAGGACTGTAATGAGTAGTCTCTCACGCACTAATTTGCTTATTAAAGAGGCGTCCAGTAGGTTGATGTCAGGCACAATCTCCAACACTCACTTTCTCAATGTGAGCCGCAATGTTCGCATTTGTTTCTGCTTATTGCCTTAAGAGAAGTAAAATATCATGTTTACTACATAAATAAAGAATGTCAAGAGCGTTTCAGCTGGTCTATGTTGTCATTTAGCTGAGGCAGCAAGCAAAAAAAGTGTTCTCTCATAAACTGTTTTCTGCCTCTTACGCAGCATTGGAAACCCTGATTCATTTGAGTGAATTGGGTTCGTTCAAACAGTTGGATTAATTAATGCAAACAATTCAGCTATCTGAATCACTGCGTGTTTCAGAAGGAAAAGCTATAGTATATTGACTTCCTCATTGTTTTAGTAGTTTATTTAAAGCCTATGTTTTTTGTACCAGAAAAGTATGTCTCTGAGTAATTTTAATGATAGTCCTAATATCTGTATTTAGGTTGTTGCACCCTAGCTCCAATGTAGTTAGCTTGTTCATTAGCTAGCTACTTCCAAACTATTATTTGCCTGTTGCTTATTTACTTTAAATTATAATTACCTTCTAACTTGATAATACAGTTTTAAATTGGGCCATGTGTGCTAACCGTTTGGCTGCAGCTCTGGGGCCTAACAGCGTATTTACAATGACAGATGTCTGACGCTGCTGCTACCCTAAGTATTTCAGCTCTCTGCTTCTTTTGGGATGTATAGACTTCTGTTGAGATGTGTAAAGACTAAAAATTACTTTCATATTTTTTCAGCTGTTTTTGTTTTGAGATGCTGGAACAAAACAGATACTGCCCTCATACCAGCAGGAAATAGATGCAGAAACTGAAGTCTCACGGTGAAATAAACACCTGGCTATTCTTTGTCAGCGGCGTGTGTTCACAGGGCTTCCACGAGTCGAGGGTTACAGGTGATAGTGGAGGTCTAAGCCCTGTATTAAGACGTGTGTGTGCAGGCACTAACACCTCCCACCCGCCGTATCCCACACTGAATTATTTCCTCTGATTGTGCCAGAGTCGCTGTGAATGAGTAATCAGCAGACATATTGAAAAAGCAAAATCAATGCATCCTTTGTCATTCTGCAGCATTGCTTTTGTGTATGGTGGGAGGCTCGTTCATCAGTGCTCTTTTAACACTGCTGGAGCATCCAGATTAAGCGCTTTGACAGGAACACCCAATTGATTTCTGTAATGTTCCTATTTTTGAGCTGAAATAACTGAAAATAATACATCATTAGTCTTTTTTTTTTGCCCACATAGTGTGCATGTTAAAATGCTTAACTGCTTTCAGTGTTTCTTGAGTGCTGGGATAAAATAGGCTTCAGAACTGGAAAAAATAAAACTGTAAGTATCAAGTTACTTTTTTTTTTTTTTTTTTTTAGAGGTACTCACTTGTTTGGGTGCTCTCCGCCTTTTCAAATCATTTTTGCAGTCAGCACTGTCAGATATCAATGTATCCAACAATTATTAATTATCAATAATTATTAATATATATATATATATATATATATATATATATATATATATATATATATATATATATATAGTGAACTATAAATATTTATGTAAAATTTTATATTAACTGTTACTCTTTCTTTATATATATATATATATATATATATATATATATATATATATATATATATATATATATATTAATAGATTTAATATTCATTTCATATATATTCTTTATTATTTATGTGTCTATGTATAGACACTTTTCCACATTTTATAATGTAACATTATATATTTTTAATAATAATAATAATTCATATTATTCTTTTTCTTTTTCTTCTTCTTCTTCTTATTAGTTATATTTCATTATAGGTTTTTTATAAATATGTACTTTTTAATCAAATTTTATATGTATTATTTTATATTTTCCCCTGGCTATATTTGTTGTTCTTAATTATTAGAGTCAGCGGCTCAGTGTTATTTTTTTTTAGGATTACTGATAAACTAATGTAGTTTGATTTGTATTTGTTATCTATTTTAATTTTAGTTTAAAGTTGGAATAATGTTTGTCATTTTATTAGTTTTTTTTATTATGTCTGTATAGGTTTTTATGAAGTTTTACTTTTATTTAATTTGAGTTATTTTAGTACTTCAACAAACTAAATGGAAATGAAATAATATATATATTGAATTTATAAATGTGTATATATGTATATATATGTATGTGTGTGTGGTTGTACATACACATATGTAGTTGTTTTTTGGTGTTTGGCTTAGTGTTATGGTAGAATCATTATTATACTCTTATACCTTTTGTTCTTTAATATTTTGAATTGTTTTTAGCTTTATTTTTTTGTTTTCATTTAAATGTTAAGTTTTGATATTTTGTTGTATGCATTAGCTTTTAGATGGTGTTGGATCTGTTTTAATTCTTTTAATACTACAATTGATTGCTTCTGTTGTCCTCATATATATATATATATATATATATATATATATATATATATATATATATATATATATATACATACAGTGCCCTCCATAAGTACTGGGACAGTAAAAACAAAATTGCTCTGCTCAAGACATCTGTAAATATGTTTAAAATATGTATATGAGCCATTTTCAACTGTTGCTTGTTTAGGGGAGTTCTGCCTTTAGTATGTGTGTGTGTGTGTATATATATATATATATATATCACATTTTATTTTCTTATTTTTATTTAATAAAATATAGAAATATTATTTTTTTATATATATTTTTCTGAAGACAGTTGAACTCATAGCAGGAGAAATATGGAAAGATGACCTTCAGGATGGAGACTGACTTTGACATTAGCTTATTTAATAAATGTTTTCATAAATATCTGATGGTGCTGACAAAAGGTAGGGACACAGCTGTGAAACCTTATGTATGAACTAATCTTTTCAGATGAACCTCTTCCTTCTGCCAGGACATGATGTTTCTTCGAAAGATCCACATTTGTATTTCTGTTTCTTAAGTTTGATATCTAAACCTGTTTGAATTATTGTGCTGTGGTCTGAGCACAGCTGGTTTTAGTGGTATGGTGACAATTCATGTCATAACCTTGATAAAATAAAGAGAAAATGATATGTTTGGTACATATGAGCGCACGTGGGGCATTTTGTACCACATTTATTTATATTTATTTATATTTTGTATACAAATTTATCAGGTTTTGCACCTTATTAGATGCAAATGTATTTATATACGCAGTAACTGAGTTTTCTCTTAGTATCTCTCAGCAACCAATTAGAGGCCTTATAAAGGAGAAAAGATAAATGAGCCGTGCATGGACATTATCATAACCTCCACTCCATGAGGGACCCGAGACATTGCAATATCAGTTTGCAGAAGACTAAAGCAGCTCCATTATGCGGGTGAAATGTTGTCAGCGGTGGTCTCAGTTGAGAGAGGGATCTCCCATTATGCAGGTCGCTGCACTTTACGCAAGCGTATGTATGCTGGTGCACGTGTTCCTTTCAAATAAGTGCTGAAGTGCAGCGTGTCTGCTGTTCACACTCTAATTATGAGTCTCAGCGAAGTCTTGTGTTGTTATTGCATTATTTAAGCATTCTGCAGAAGCACAGAGGAACACACAGCACTATATGACACACTCTCAAAAACTAGAACGTGTCTTCGTCACAGTAGTGTTTGTCAGTCTGTCACAATGTTTGTGTGAAATGTTTCCCTTTGAGTTTATTAGCTGACATTTTCGCGAGTTTCCTTCCTAGTGGCCTTAAAAAATTAGAAGCTATTAATGTGTAAGACAATATATGAAACCAAGTGGCATTTCTTTTTAAGAAAAACAGCATAAGCACACGTTTTTCAAGCAAAACATTGATTTAAAACGATTTTATAATATCTTTAATCTGAACAAAGTTTCAGTGGTTTTCAAATGTTGAAGTAATGTGGCCGACTTCATCTAATAAAAATCACCCAAAAAATTTATAAAAAAAAAAAAAAAAAAAAAAAAAAGTTTTAGCAGCATTTGTTTGCAGATGCCACTTTGGTTGGTATATTTCTGTTTTCTATAATAAAAAAGAATACATTTTTCTTCCTCAAAATATTTTTTTGGTGTATGTATGTAACTAAAGGTTGCAAGCAGTGTTATTTTAGTATAACTGGGATGCTAATATAGTTATTAATATTTTGATTATTTTGTTGTGCTTTTGTCATTTTTGTTTTATTAACATTTTACAGTAAGGTTTCTATTTGTTAACATTATGAACTAACAATGACAAGTACTTCTAAAGTGTTTATTAATCTTAACGTTAATTTCAGCATTTAGTCATGTTAAAAAAAGTATCTTTTAGTAATATTTAATTATTTAATATTATATGTAACCATTTTATTATATAATAATTATAATAAAATAATTAATCTAAGAAAATGTAAAACATTATAAAATTTGTAAAAAATTATAATAAAAATATGTCTGCAATGTGTAAGTTTGTTTTAGTAATTTTGTTGTGTGTTTTTTTTGTTTTGTTTTTTTTTACTAACATTTTGCAATAAGGTTTTTTTTGGCTAATATTAGATAACTACATTCTGAACTAACATTGACAAATAATTGTAAAGCATTTATAATCTTAGTTAATGTTCATTTTAACATTTAGTAATACATTATTAAAATCAAAAGTTGTATGTTAATATTATTTAATGGACCTGAGCTACCATGAACTAAAAATAAACAGTTGTATTTTTATTAATTAACATTAACAAAGATTAATACTGTAACAAATGTGTTGTTTATTGTTAATATTAGTTAATGCTATAACTAATGTTAACAAATGAGACCTTAATGTAAAGTGTTACTGTTATTTTAATAGCTATGTAGCCTTTATTTCACTCTTAGTTTAGTTGAACTAAATGAAAAATATATGTGTGACCCTGGACCAGAAAACCAGTCTTAAGTAGCACGGGTATATTTGTAGCAATAGCCAAAACTACATTGTATGGGTCAAAATTATCATTTTTTCTTTTATGCCAAAAATCATTAGGATATTAAGTAAAGATCATGTTCCATGAAGATATTTTGTAAATTTCTTCATCAAAACTTCATTTTTGATTGGTAATATGCATTGCTAAGAACTTTATTTGGACAGTTTTAAAGGCGATTTTCTCAGTATTTAGATTTTTTTGCACCCTCATATCCCAGATTTTCAAATAGTTGTATCTCGGCCAAATATTGTCCTAACAAACCATACATCAATGGAAACTTATGTATTCAGCTTTCAGATGATGTATAAATCACAATTTTGAAAAATTGACACTTAAGACTGGTTTTATGGTCCAGGGTCACACACACACACACACACATATATACATATATTGAAAATTAACTGAAAATATTTTTTTCAGTTAATTTTAAATTTATTTTAATTAACAAAAAAGTTTTTTATTGTTATTATTAGTATTATTTTAGTTTTCGTGAACAACAATAACCCTGGCTGGAAGAAATATTTCTTTTCTATTCCGTCATCTATATAGTGTTGTTATCTTGTATCATCTCTACTATCAAGGGATCTGGTTTAATCAAGAAAAAAAAAGAATTCTGGTTTACTGTAGCAAGTTCTACACTGACTCTCTGCAGGTTTCACAGAGGGAATATATATTCCGGTGGAAAAAACCTTGTGGGAAACATTGGAAATGTTTCTGTGTGTTTTTTGGGATTGTTTCAGCCTCATGCAGGTCAGTATGGAAATGAGTGTTGCATTGATGCGGGAGGGAGTGTGATATTTCTCCATCAATACACACTCAAGCTCTCCAAAAGCATCTGTCCTGTGGATGGAAGGTGTGAGATCATCTCATGAATCTTAAATTTACATGTACGTAGGTTAAATTGGGCCACTTTTTGCCATTTATCTCGGTGACAAAAATGGCCAATTTACATGCATCTTCCATATTACCAGAGTACGTTCAGCTGCTTTTGCTGCGCTGCTTTGTGTGTGTCTGCGCACCCTCCGTGGGCAATAAAACCACAAACACAATGCAAAACAACATCTAATTACCCATCCATTTCCCATCTTCCGATCATGCACTAAAGAAGCACTTCAGATGTCATCATGTTTTCTATGTCCAGAACTGCAGCGGCCATCCCTGCCCACTTCTCTCAAGCCATTATTGTAAAATGCAGCAGATAATGTCATGTAAGTGTACAGCTGGCTGCTTCTGAGCCTTTCTGAACAGGAGTTTCTGCTAAACGTTGCGCTAATGTACAGATTTTGTTGTTTGAAGTGGCTGGCGGTGAGCCGTAGAGTTACGTATGAGTAAGAATCACGACGGGTGATTGGAGAGCTACATTTCTACTCTTCTATCTTTCTCCATCTCTTCTCTCTTGTTTGGTCAGGATATGTGCACTTTGAAAAAAATTATATTAAAAGCAGCACCTAGTTTGAAAAGTGAGCAGTCTGTCTGAATCATTCCACAATGGCAATAAACCACACAGAAGCAGTTCCTGAAACAAAAATACAATATTGTAAAAATATTAGGCCACAAATCAATAAAGAACTTATATAATTAAAATAAAAAATAAAATAAAAATGTCTACAATGTGAACTAGTTTATTTTATTCTATGTGTATTGTCATGTAACTTAAAGCAATTTTTGTTGCTAAATTTGTTTCTAAATATTATTTTTACAGTGATTGTTGTAGTGTGACTCATTTTAAATACAAAGTATAGGTTATATTTATTTAATTTAAAATGATAAAATGTTACTAAATATTGTCCCATTGACTTTAAACCAAAGTTTCTGATTTTTCAGCTGGTTTGTGACTGGGCTGGAATCACCCTGTTTCTCTGTTGCATTCACTGATGTTACTGCGGACGTTATTCGTTGGGGATTCAGGTGATTCTGCAGTGCCAATGTATCTTTTTGGTCTCATCTGCTCTGCTCATAAATCTCTCCCAGAGGGATTCAGAAACATATTCTCCTCTCACTGCACCACGGGAAACAGAAAACATCTCACTGAAGATGTAGAGCTGCAGTGAGGGATTTGCATGCTACTGCAAGCAAATCCAGTTACTATACTGTATATATCCAGTTTTATATATATATATATATATATATATATATATATATATACACAGTATGTGTGTGTGCGCTCACCCTCAGACCATCCAAAATGCAGTTGAGTTTGTTTCTTCACTGAAACAGATTCGGAGAAATTTACATCGCTTGCTCACCAATGAATCCTCTGCAGTGAATGGGTGCCGTCAGAATGAGAGACCAAACAGCTGATAAAAACATCACAGTAATCCACAAGTAATCCACACCACTCCACTCCATCAGTTAATGTCTTGTGAAGTGAAAAGCTGCATGTTTGTAAGAAACAAATCCATCTTTAAGATGTTTTTAATTTCAAATGTGTCCTCTACACTCTTAAAAATAAAGGTGCTTAAAAAGGTTCTTCACAGCGATGCCATAGAAGAACCATTTTTGGTTCCACAAAGAAGCATTAAGTCAAAGTTTCTTTAAAGAACCATCTCTTTCTTACCTTTTTATAATCTGAAGAACCTTCTTTAGCCACAAAGAACCTTTTGTGAAACAGAAAGGTTCTTCAGATGTTAAAGGTTCTTTATGGAACCATTTAGACAAAAAAGGTTCTTCTATGGCATCATGAAGCACCTTTATTTTTAAGAGTGTATCCTATAATGTTGCTTTCTCTAGTGGAAAAGTTGTCTCATCTGAATCAGGAGAGAAATATGCAAAGATCAAGCACTCTATACAAGCAAAACCAGTCCAAAACAGTTCTAAACAAATTTATTTGTGAATTTTGATGTGAGAGGACAATAGGTGACAGAGACTTTTTCACTGGAGGAGGTGTTAATATGAATTATGGACTCATATTTTGGCCAGAGTGCATGGTTCGAAGTTAAATGTCTTAATGATGGGTTTGTTTCTTATAAACATGCAGCTTTTTACTTCACAAAATGTTAATTGATGGACTGGAGTTGTGTGGATTGCTACTGATGATTTTATCAGGAGTTTGGACTCATTCCAGCAGCTACTCACATTCTGAACTCACATTCATATTCATTAACAGAAAGTGTGAATATGTGTCTGTGAGTTATACTGCATGTCTCAGCCTTCTAACTATGAGCTTGGGTTGAGCAGACAGTAAAACTGACAGTAAAGAGGGAAAAAATGCATCAAATCCTTTATATCAGCGATAGTTCAATATGAGAAAGCAGGCGAGGCAGGCGAATGTTCTCCTAGCTTGAGAAATCTTTCAAAACGTAAATTTTCCCTCATAGTGCTGAGCTGGCAGAGGCAGAAAGAGCTGTGAAATAAATGATGTGGTTTTCTGTATCTCTCCATGAAAGTTTTTCTTCATATCTGCGTCCTAACGTTATTTTCAATATGTCTGTCAAAGCCGTCCATAGATGTGCCGTTATAAACGCCTACCTTTCTGAAGAAAATATGAGTGCTGCATGCTTGCCTGTGCAAAAGTTGCCAAGGAGCTGATACTGGCAAACTATACAGTTACTAAGGGGTTTCTATGTGGTTGCTAGGTCATTGCTAAATTAAAAAGAGGGTTTTTTTTGCCCATTTTTGTTGACTGTTATCTCAGGGCTTGACAGTGACTGCATTTCACATTTGTGACTAAAGGGGACATTTACACAACACTGTTTATCAGCCTAAAACAGAAAATGTTTTAAGCGTTTTGGCGTTTCGTTCATTTACATGCATGGTATTTTGGGGGCCTGAAAATGCAGGTTTTTGAAAATGATACTGTTATGCAAATTTGTAAAAACGGCGCATGTGTATCAAGTTTTGAGTCTATTTCTTTACAAAGTGGCATCGCCAACTACTGGCCTGGCATTCATTTTTAGTTGTTTTCGCAGATCTGTGTGAACCGGATCGTTTTGACAATGTTGTCATCTGTATGTGAAACTTTTCAAAAGAAAATGGAAAAACTTCTCAGTTTTTAGTACGTTGTTGTGTAAACATACCCTAAAAACAGATGCAAACTGTGAAATGTGTGTGAATTTAAAAAAAGGCCCTAGGTTTTATTGAAATTTAACCTTATAAAGTCTTAAATATCTTAAACTTTATAACAAACATCTTATTTGTCATTTCAAGAGGTTTTAAATTTGGCCATGGAAAAAAATAGGAATTGCAAAACAGCCTAATAATTAAATATTTCATTAAATAAATAATCAGCACTGCATGTTTCAAAGTCAGAACATGGTTTTCAGAGCAGTTCACATTCACAGTCAATGAATAGTGTGTATTTATGCCAATAGATGCAGTTGAAGTCAAAAGTTTACATGCACTTTGCAGAATCTGCAAAATGTTAATTATTTTATCAAAGTAAGAGGGATCATACAAAATGCATGTTATTTTTTTTTTTTATTTAGAACTGACATGAATAAGATATTTCACATAAAAGATATTTACATATAGTCCACAAGAGAAAATAATAGTTAAATTTATAAAAATGATCCCGTTATAAAGTTTACATCCCCTTGATTCTTAATAATGTGTTGTTAGCTGAATGATCCACAACGGTTTTTTTTTTGTTGTTGTTTAGTGATAGTTTTTCATGAGTCACTTGTTTGTCCTGAACAGTTAAACTGCACGCTGTTCTTCAGAAAAATCCTTCAGGTCCCACAAATTCTCTGGTTTTTCAGCATTTTTGTGTATTTGAACCCTTTCCAACAATGACTGTATGATTTTGAGATCCATCTTTTCACACTGAGGACAACTGAGGGACTCATATGCAACTATTACAGAAGGTTCAAACACTCATTGATGCTCCAGAAGAAAAAAATCATGCATTAAGAACCAGAGGTGTAAACATTTGAACAGAATGAAGATGTGTACATTTTTCTTATTTTGCCTAAATATTATATATATATATATATATATATATATATATATATATATATATATATATATATATATATATATATACATTTAACTTCGAACATTATATATATATATATTTGCATTTACTAAATAATGTATATATATTATATATATATACATTATTTAGTACTGCCCTTCAGAAGCTACAGAAGATACTTACATGTTTCCCAGAAGACAAAATAAGTGAAATTTACACTGAACTTCAAATTCAAAAAGTTTTCACCCCTGGTTCTTAATGCATCATTTTTCCTTCTGGAGCATCAGTGAGTGTTAGAACCTTCTGTAATAGTTGCATGAGTCCCTCAGTTGTCCTCAGTTTGAAAATATGGATCTCAAAATTATACAGTCATTATTGGAAAGGGTTCAAATACACATAAATGCTGAAAAAACCAAAGAATTTGTGGGACCTGAAGGATTTTTCTGAAGAACAGCGTGCAGTTTAACTGTTCAAGACAAACAAGGGACTCATGAACAACTATCACTAAACACAAAAAAACACAGCTGTGGATAATTCAGTTAACAACACAGTATTAAGAATCAAAAGGATGTAAACTTTTGAACAGGGTCATTTTTATAAATTCAACTATTATTTTCTCTTGTGGACTATATGTAAATGTCTTTTATGTGCAATATCTTATTCAGGTCAGTACTAAATAAAAAAATAACATTTTGTATGATCCCTCTTATTTTGGTAAAATAATTAACATTTTGCAGATTCTGCAAAGTGTATGTAAACTTTTGACTTCAGCTGTACTTATGATCTACTGTAGATGAATTGTGAAGTATAAAATGTTTGCTTCATGGTGTTTATATGGTAATATGTTGTAGATGTAATATGTTGTAGTAAAGCATTTCAAAAGAAGAGTCTCAGTGTCTTTTAATTAAAATATATGCATAAAGGTGTATGTATGAATACAGTTATATAACAAATAACAGTAAACCTAGTGTACTTTTTCAAAACCTAGTGTACTTTTTGTCATTGCATCCTTTTTTTAATTTTTTTTTTAATGCAGTCCTAAATTTTTCAACTTGAGAGCACACTTGCTCAGGAAAAATGTAAAATGTAGGCGTCAAGCCCTGTATCCCTTATTCATTTTTTATGTGAATAATCAAATCATTCTTTCTCTCTCTCTCTCGCTCTCTCTCTCTTTCTCTCTCTCTCATTTTATTTTATTTCATTTTATTTATTTTTTTTGTTATATTTATGTTAAAATAAAAAAGAAGTAAATGATTCATGGGACTGCACCTGGAAAATGGTTCCTCTGTTGATTTTGCCGTATGTTTCGTCAGACAGCTAATAAGCCGGATCTCCCGTAGGACATCCAGGTTATCTTGGAGCCTCTGGCCCCTGAGAGCGATATTATTGAAATCAAAGGCAGTAACACAAATAGCCATAATGATAATGAGGCACAATGAGATCCCTGCTCTCTGCGGGATAATGGGAGATTGTGAGCTCACCGCTCTTAATGAGTGTAATTAGAGAGCAGAGCGTCTGATTCACAAAATGAGACTCGTCACACAGACGCAGCCACGGTCCTCGCTGTGCTGAGGTGTTTCAGAGAAGGCCCTGAGTGCAGCTGTGGACTGGATCGTTCTTTAAGGTCCATGGGTGCTGTGAAGGTGTTTGTATTATGAGCTGCAGATGTTTTTTTAATTAGACGCATTACTTATTGTCATTCGTTCATGGCCACTGCATGAATTAATAAGAAGTCTGTTTAGTATAAGAGAATTAAATGTTTCCATTCGCAGGCCCCCAGTGTATGAACTGTAGATACTAGAGCATTTTGCTTACTGCAGGGGTGTTCACACCCCCAAATATTATGATGAAATAAAAAGGTGAGTATTTATTTTCAGATTTTTTAATGCTTTTGAAAGAAGTCTCTTACTGTATGTTCATCGAGGCTAAATTTATTTGATCAAAATACAATTAAAACAGTAATATTGTGAAATATAATTACAATTTAAAATAACTGTTTTCTATTTTAACATATTTCAAAATACCATTTATTCTTGTGATGCGCAGATGAATTTTCAGCATCATTACTCCAGTCTTCAGTGTCACATAATCCTTCAGAAATCATTCTAATATGCTGATTTGCTGCTCAAGAAACATTTCTTATTATCAATGTTGCAAACAGTTGTGCTGTGGAAGAGTTTTGTGGAAACCATGATATTTATTTCTTCTATTTTTTAATAGAACATTGAGAAGAACAGCATTTAATTGAAATAGAAATCTTTTGTAACATTATAAATACTAAATGCCACTTTTGATCAATTTGATGTATCCTTTTTGAATAAAAGTGATTTTGCATAATTCTAAGTATTTCTTTATTTCTTCTTTGATATAATTCTTTCTTTCTTTTTTATATATATACTAAAATATTAATGTTAAAATCTGTCATATTTAATGTTAAAAAGTTTAAATTAACACAAATGACAGCCCTCATTTTTTAAATGTTTTATTTGTAAAAAATATTGTATTTATTATTATTATTATTATTATTATTATTATTATTATATTCTATTCATATTTCGAGTCCCCATAAAAGCAATAAATGGGCTTACTCCTCGAAAAGAAGGTGCTTTAACAGCAAAATGTTAATTGATTATTAACGTTATTTTACTATTAGTTCTATATATTAAGTACATACAGCTTTATATATTCAGATGTGGCAGGTGGGCGCTGAAACCTCCATCTGCATTAAGAGTATAATGTCTTTTTACATGTTATTCTCCTCCATTCAGTGAACACTAAAACTCTGGCAGTCTGGACCTGAGCAATGATGTTTGAATGCTTCAGGAAGCAAGAAAGGAGGACAAAAGGGACAGATTAATTCAACTAAGTTGCATAATGCTGGCTGTTGCTGCGGTACAGTAACTTGAGGCGTTTGTAGACTTCAGATGATGTCTGAAATCATGCCTTTGGAGATGACTTACATAACAGAAACAGAATCTAATCCAACTGAATAAAAGTGAATTCATAGTATGTAGTATGTATAGTGTGCACATCTGTTTATACTAATTCGATCCCTACAGAGTGTCTTACATGATCTCTGAACATAATATGATCCCATATGTTATTGTATGCCATCTTTTTGGACAGACATGTCAATTTCTTCACTCCCAGGCTTTGAGAGGTCAGAAATAAGTCTTGGATATGTGTGGTTGCATGCGCAGATGTCTGTTTAATCTGAGCTTGTCGCTGAGATCATCCCATAGCTTGCCGCTGTGGCTCTGCGTCAGCAGACCTGCTGCGGATGGCTTCTGTAATTGGTATGGTGTTTTTCCAGCTGTGGATGTGAATTGATTCAGTGTTGGAGAAGAGCGGCACGTGGACTGAATTTTCAGCATGCGGTAGGATGTGAGGATTTGTTATGGTGTGTTTTCTCAGGTCCTGCTGGAAGGATCCGGAGGGTTTGTGGTTGTAATGCAGCGAGGGGTTTTTCGTCATGCATATGAGCAGGCAGTCAGCCAGGCCTGTTCTTGTGTGTTTGGGTGGTAAAATGACTCATAAAGAGTTTTTTTTTTTTTTTTTTTTTTGTGGTGTAAACAAATCAAACTGTATGAGCAATAAGTCAGTCAGTCATTATTACAAAGTAAACCCCTACTGCGTGTTTCAGGTGTCACCCTGAAGGGGTTTATTTAGTTATTTTGCAGTGTCACTTTCTATATGCTAGCCAATACTTACCAAATAAACATGCAAAAATTAATTTGAAAATGAAAATTATTTAAATAATGTGAAAAGAAAGAAACTGTGGAGTGATATGACAGTATCACCATTAAGTTACCAAAAAGAGGTTTTGCATTTTAGCATTATTTTCATTAATATAAGCACATTTTCCCCAAATTCTGATTACCACAATGCAAAAAACTCCTCCTGATTAGTGTAATGCAATGAATGAAGGAATGAATAGCCTAAATAAATAAATAAAATTAATGCATCACGGTTTTTTTACTGTTAAATTTATGCTCACTTAAAAACATTACTTTACAACATTTTTACAGTAACATTACAAAAAAGTATTTAAAAATTAAATTAATGATTTGGATATTTAAAAAAAAATAAGTTATTTTGTTTATGCAAAATTTCAGTAATACTTGTTTCGTAATGTTTTAGTAAATTTTGAAGTTAACATTAAGATTAATAAATGCTTTAGAAATATTTGTCATTGTTAGTTAACTAATGTGGAATCTTGTTGTAAAGTGTTACAATCATTTTTTTTTTCTAATTTTCTTCATCTCCTTTCGTTTTTAAAAAAAATTGTTGTAGAAACTATTTTTCACTTAGAAATTGCTAGCAGATTTTACAAATTATTACAAAGAAATGGCAAGTAACATATTAGCTAAATTCAATGTGATATTTTGAAGTAGAAAAACTGAAAAAAAAAATAACCATTGTTTTATTTACAACCTACAAAAATATTTTTTACATTGCAGAATCGAGTACTCCAGTGCATTTTGTTTTACAATCAGGATATGTGTTCATGTGACATGCATAAATGGATCTGAATACTTACATGATTCTGATTGTTTTAGGTTTCAGGGGAGTTTTTTGCCTGTTTTTGTCTCTTTTATGTTGTCTAGGCACTTTAGGTATTCTTAACAGGTAAGCAGAAGTGTCCTTGCATACATATTTAAAAACTTTTGAGATGAGGCCATTCAGGAATAGTTAAATGCGTAAATACTTAATGTGTCTATGTGCTTTTTCTTTATGCCTCTTCATTTTTCTCTCTCATTCAAGCACCCTTTATTCATGAATATATTTCGTGTTCTGTCCTGTTCATCATCTTTTGCTGTTCTCTTTCCTACATTTGAACAATAGAGTTTTAGTGTTCCGCTACGTGATCTCTTTCCACTTTTCTAGTCTTCTTCAAGTTCCTGCACTTTTAACTTTGCAGTGCTGCTTTTTTTTGGGTTTTTTTTTTTTTTTTTTTTTTGCATGTCTTTGGTCTGTCATTTTTAAATGCCCTCATACTTTCAGCAGGTCTTCACCAATTTCACCTCTTCACATAAAATTTAAATAAGCATTCTGGGTAGATCTGAAATCCTGACAAGAACATTCCTGGTTCATATATCACTCAAAAATCAAAGGGAAAAACAGTTTGGAGTCAGTAATATTAAATTAATAATACTTTTATTCAGCAAGGATGCATTCAATTGATCAAAGTGAAAGTAAAGACAATTATAATATTACAAAAGATTTCTTTCTCAAGTAAACGCAGACCTTTTGAACTTTCTATTCTTCAAAGAATGTAAAAAAGTATCATAGCTTCAGTCGTGGACACTGAAGACTGGAGTAAAAATTCAGCTTTGCGTCACAGGAATAAATTACATTTTAAAACATATTCAAATAGAAAACATTTATTTTACATTTTTAAATGTTTATAAATTTTGCTTTTTTTTGTTGTTGTTGTTGTTGAATTGCAGCCTTGATTGATACCAAGTTTTATTTATTTATTCTTATAATATACACACGTGGTCAGAATTGTTGGTACCCTTGGTAAATATGATCAAAGAAGGCTGTGAAAATAAATCTGCATTGTTAATCCTTTTATTTTAAAAATTCACAAAAATCTAACCTTTCATCGGAGAATAAGAATTTAAAATGGGGGGAAATATCATTATGAAATAAATGTTTTTCTCAAATATGCGTTGGACACAATTATTGGTACCCCTAGAAATTCTTATGAGTAAAATATCTCTGAAATATATTCCCATTCATATTCACAATTTTGAGCACTCCAGGGTGATTATGAACATGAAATTATCCAGCCATGGCTTCCTGTTTCACAGAAATATAAATAGGAGGGAAAACAAAGCCCAAATTCCCTTAATCATCCATCACAATGAGAAAAACCAAAGAATATATTTCTGATGTGCAGCAAAAGATAATTGAGCTTCACAAATGAGAAAGTGGCTTTAAGAAAAGAGCTAGAGCAGTGAAAATTCCCATTTCCACCATCAGGGCAATAATTAAGAATTTCCAATCAACATAAAATGTTACGAATCTGCCTGGAAGAGGACGTGTGTCTATATTGTCCTAATGCACGGTGAGAAGGAGAGTTTGAGTGGCTAAAGACTCTCCAAGGACCACAGCTGGAGAATTGCTGAAAATAGTTGAGTCTCAGGGTCAGAAAACCTTTTAAAAAATGATCAAACAGCACCTACATCACCACATGTTGTTTGGGAGCATATAACTCCAGCATATTCAGTTATCAGACACGACTGGAACTTCAAATGGGACTGGCTTCTATGGTCAGATGAAACTAAAAAATTAGCTTTTTAGCAGCAAACACTCAAGATGGGTTTGGTGAACACAGGGATAAAAAGTACCCCATGAGTACAATGAAATATACTGCTGTATTTTTGATGTTGTGGGCCTATATTTCTGCTGGATATCCTGGACATCTTGTTTAGACACATGGCATCATGGATTCTATAAATTACCAACAGATAAAAAATCAAAAAGTGACTGAATGTTAGAAATCTTATAATGGGCCA
Organism: Spinibarbus caldwelli; assembly: GCA_039654775.1. NCBI lineage: Eukaryota > Metazoa > Chordata > Actinopteri > Cypriniformes > Cyprinidae > Spinibarbus > Spinibarbus caldwelli. The sequence goes on from CM077267.1 coordinate 5,607,077, forward strand.
TGTTTGGATCTTCCAACTGTACAATAATCCAAACACAAACCTCAAAAATGGGTCACTGAGCACAAAACCAAGCTTCTGCTATGGCCATTCCAGTCCTCTGACCTGAACCCTGTAGAAAATGAGTGGGGTGAACTGAAGAGAAGAAGCACCAACATGGAGCTGGGAATCTAAAGGGTCTGGAGTGATTCTGGATGAAGCAATGGTCTCTGATCTCTTGTCAGGTGTTCTCTAACCTCATCAGGCATTACAGGAGAAAATTTAGAGCTGTTAAACTGGCAAATGGAGGTTTCAAAAAGTATTGAATAAAAGGGTGCCGTTAATTGTGGCCAATGTGTATTAGAGAAAAACATTTATTTCACAATGATATTTCCCCCCATTTTAAATTCTTATTATCCAATGAAAGGTTAGATTTTTGTGAATTTTTTTAAATAAAAGATCAAAGGGATTAACAATGCAGATTAATTTTCACAGCCTTCTTTGATCATATTTACCAAGGGTACCAACAATTCTGACCATGTGTGTATATAAAATACATTTTTATGCTTCATGGTACTATGCATTAAAGGAGTAAAAACTGTGTTCAGTTGTAATAAAAGCATATGCAAATACAGTACATTTATTTTACTTATTTAAAACAATTTCTTATATATTTCTTCTGATTTAGGGGTGTGAAATGTGGCCTCAGTGTGTTTTGGTCAGGTTCTCATTTCTGTTCTTAAACTTTTGTCAGCATCTCATGGAACGTTCTTGTCTTTCATCTGGAGTAAAGCTAATGACCTCCTGGGAAATGTACACGCTCATCGATGTCACATCGACGTGTTTGGAGAAAGCGCTGCTGAGCATTTGTTCATGGCATCGTCCATTATTTGGAGGCCATTATAATTCGGCACGCCTCATCTCCTGCTCGGAGTAAAGCCGTCCGTGCTATAGGCTTTCCTTGACTTTCAAGAGCAGAAGGGTCTTTTGAAGGAGAAGAGGCAGAGAGGGTTCAATCGATCTACTCCTCGAAGAAAATTTCTAAATGGGTTTCTCTTTTATTTAGCAGCAGAGCTGTCAGTCATCAAAGCAGTGACGGGAGAGAGGAGAGGGGACAGATCGGATCATACGTGAATGTAAATGAAGATCAGGAGCGCTGTGAAGATTACAACCACTGCTGAACTTCAGCAACTATTGATCAGACATCTGTAGCATTAGTTCCAAGTGCAGTTCACTCGATTCGCTTTATGAACATTTTGAGCTGAAGAATGAAAATGATATAGCCCTGAAAGCACACAAGCTTGAAGCCCACCTCATTAAGTTTCACATTTGATATTCATCTCAACAGATGCTCAAATATTCTCATCGTCACGATGAATATAAAGGACTTCAGGTGATATCTGATTTTTACATAATGAAAGAGCCATGTGCAGGTCTCACCTTGACATGGCTGTTGTTAGTAAGCACAGGAATTCCAATATTAGATCATTATTTTTTTTAGTCATTAGTGAGGAATCACTAATGACAACAGCTTTTTGTTGTTGATGTCGTTTCTTTGGCCGTACATTCCGCGACCCACCATTTGAGAAACACTGCACTAAAGGTTTGGGGTCAGTAAGAATTTTTAAATGAAATTAATAGTTTTAAATACTTCAAAGACATTTATTATGTCACAAAAATGTTCTATTTCAAGTAAATGCTGTTCTTTTGAATGTTCTATTCATCAAAGTTTCTTGAAAAAATGTATCACCGTTTCCACAAACATATGAAGCAGCATAACTGTTTTCAATATTGATGATGATGATAATAATAATAATAATAAATGTTTCAATAAATGTTGACACTGAAGACTGGAGTGCTGATGCTGAAAATTCAGGAATAAATTACATTTTAAAATATATTAAAATAGGAAACAGATTGTAATAACAAATTGCAATAATATTTCACAATATTACTGTTTTACAGCATTTTTACTGCTACTACTACATACACACTTCTATTCCTGCAAAACTGAACACTAAAGGAAAACAAATAGATTTACAAAGCAGGTAATTCTAGACTCTCACATAAAACATGTATTTCTCAGCAACAACCTTCTCTTGCAGAATCTATTACGCTGTTTCCATGTATCTTGATTAAGATGTTTCCTTTAAACATGTTTTTGAAATGTGCAATTCAGAGAAGTGCACGAGCCACTTCTGCAGTATCTGCACTGTCAGCATGTTTAAATGTGTCTTTATGTATCACCAACACAGAATCGATGTGCTCAGAATGTGTGTGCCATTTCACTGTTATCTGACTGATTCAGATGCGCTGCTGGCCTAATGTACACTGAACATATATGACAGAGATGAATGTGTGTACTGTATATTTCCATGTAGACCACATAGAGTAGAAACCTGCAGTGCAGAAACTCATCTGTCCTGTGCGAAACAATACACAAGCTGCATGTGTGACATGCAGCGCATTCTGAATTCCCAGCTTGCTGCATAAAAAAGTAGTTAGCTATGCTACATGCCACTAACAAAAAGAAACTAATTATGTTAAAGATATATTGCAGTGAATGGGTGCCATCAGAATGAGAGTCCAAACAGCTGATAAAAACATCAGAATAATACACAAGTAATCCACATTACTCCATTCCATCAGTTAATGTCTTTAGAAGTGAAAAACTGTGTTTGTAAGGAAAAATCTATCATTAAGGTGTTTTCAGTTTAAACCAACACTTATGGCCAATATATATATAGGCTATATATATATATATATATATATATATATATATATATATATATAAACTGTATGTAGACATATATATGCATAAATATATAATTAGTGACTGTTTGACTATGAAGTTGTGTACAAAAAAAAAAATACAACATTGAAAAGGAATGAAGCACTTTGTCATGAAACAATACTGTTTGGAAAAGCTACTGAAAACTAGTTTTAGTTTGTTATTTCCCAATGCCGATTGAAATGATTCAGAACATACTGATTTTCTTAGGCAAATCAGCATCTATAGCTAATGAGCGGAGTGGGCGAGTGTTTTTCGAGAGGATTCAGGTGTTTAAATGAGCGTTGTGTGTTGGGACTCTCTGCTTGAGCTGTATGCATAAGGAACAGGCAGACTGTCAGACAAATGAAGGGCCCGGACTTCTTGTTGCTCTGAGGATTGGCTAATTGAGCAAACAATTATTTTGGCATTCTGCACACACTATGCAGATGTGTTTTGAAGACAGCTGTCAGTATGACTCCATCTGATTAAGTCAACAAGGAGTCTTATTTAAAATATGCTAATTGTGTTCATTATTAATTAATTTTGGGCAGAAAAAGAATTTTCCTGCAGCTTTCAAGTGCCAACATGGAAATAAAGTTGTCGTTTTTTGTCAGAGTGAAGATGCAGGAAAACATATTTGCACCTCTGTATTTAGTGTGCGTGGGGGCGAAATCATAACCGTTTAATTTACTGATAACACTGTTTTTGCATGACTAAAACTCTTCAGGGGCCCGAGGACCAGCAAAATTACCACTTCACTTTTGTGATTCATTTTTTTCAGTCTATTGTGTGCTTTGAAATGTTTTTTGAATTTGAAGTGAATGCACTTATCCAAAGCAAACGAACAATTACCACTTGTACACGACAAAATGTTCCGCCATTGTCCAGTATGTTTACCCACAATACCTCAATTGAAACATTTCATGTCCCATATATGAAACCATCACAGAATCCTGATGAAGTCCTGCTCTTTTAATGCAGCTGGTGTCGCGGAAGGCTTTGGAAAATATCTCACATCTACATTACAATATCTCATGTTGCATTTTTGACTGCACCCCTGAGCAGCGGGCCGTGACCTGATTTGGTGGTTCATGCTCCATAATGCATGGCTGTCTTTAGCAGGGCAGGAGCAGAGCTACGGTTCAGTGTGCACACGAGCAGGGGGTATTAGTGCTGGATAGATGGACGAGAGAAAGAGAGATAGAGAGAGAGAGGCCTGACCTACAGACTGAACCCACACGACCCCGCTGAGAACCTGCTCTCTTCAGATAAAAGGTCTGACGCACACACAAACAAGTTTTAGCATTGTTAATTAAACATTTTAACCAAATGAATTACATGCTGATTAATTAATCATATGGTGGTGAATTAATAGCATATTTTCTGAGAAAAGCCCTCAAATGATGATAATTCAAAGGTTTTGCAGTATTGGGAGCATTGAATAGACATTCCAAAATTTGATTCCGTTACAATTCGTTCAGCTTTCTTTGAATGTGAATATGATTATTCAATTTTGTCCACATATTGGATACTTTTTTACAGACTGTGATGACGTGTTTCCACACTTTCCAACCTTATGAATCTAGCAACGTTTTTATATATTCATTTTAAAGCAACTGTAAGTAGTTTTGTGTACTTTTAAGACTTTGCAGCCCCCTATGGTTAAGTGAGTGGTATCCACTGTGTGTAAATACATCACTGTCGTAATTACAGTGGACGGCTTGTACACGTGGGTTTGTCGCTGCCGTAAAGCAATCCGACATTTTCGCGGAATTTCGTACCCGCTCAACAGACTCACAGAGTAAAGTTTGGGGAAAAAACGGAAGCCATTCGCCTTATTAGAGGTCAAATGATTTTGAAAGTGATATTTTAAGGTAAAAAACTTACATACAGTTGATTTAAAAATATGTATATAAAACTATACTTTGTGTTATATTACCTTGGTATTAAATTACAGAAAACTAGTTAATGTTAGCGTGGCTTTTTCTAATGTAACGGCTGAGGGAATGACCGCAAATTTCACCTTTCTCTCTCACAATAATAATTTCTCTAGATATTTTTTTTTTCTTTTGGAAAGTCATAGATATAGAAACACTGTAGTTTTTTTTTCTTTTCCTTTTGGAGCAAATGGAAATGCAAAATTATACATTTTTTTTATTTTCCATTCACCACTATAAAAGTTTACTTTGGACGTCTGGGTCCATTTAAAGGAATAATTCACCCAAAAATAAACGTTTACTCATCCAAAGCTGATTAAAAACATCACAAGTAATCCACACAACTCCAGTTCATCAATTAACATCTTGTGAAATGAAAAGCAACATGTTTCTAAGAAACAAATTCATTATTAAGACATTTTACCAAACTCTCGCTTTTGCCCAAAATGCTGTCCATAATCCAAAATAACACTTCATCCAGTTTTTTCTTGTAAAGGTGCTTGATCTGTGCATATTTCTCTCCTGATTCAGAAGAGACAACTTTCACCATAAAAAGTAATTTTATGAAAATGGACTCATATTTTTAATGGAAGCTATAGTTTAAACATCTTGACGTCTTGAAGGAATTATTTCTTACAGACAAATAATCACACGGAAATTATTTTCACTAATAATTACAAATAAATGGCAAGTACATTCAATTAAACAAGAAATTCTGAAATAGAAAGACTGAAATTTTTCTTGTAAAACGTACTGTACTCCAGTAATCTTTGTTTTATTTAAAAATCCTCTTTTTTTTTTTTTTACAGTGTAGGTTTGAGAACACTCGTGCTCCCAGCAGCAGCTGCTGTTAGATAGATGGTAATCAAAAATTACTGCACTGTTGTTATGAGACGTTGTTTTATGCCCAATGTGAAATATCACTCCAGCTCAGAAGCAAAGAGTACTAGAACACTGTTTAGACTGAAAACCACCTAAATTTAATATTCTCTTAATTACCAATGTAGTCTAAGGGCACCCTTGGGAGAAGTCATTCTCTTAAAAAACAAGTCCATCAAACATCTCCAGGCTTAATAAATAAAGAAAAAAAGGAGAAGATGAGGTTGCATAACCTGCAAATGCACCGTGGAAACAAGTCGAGCAAAACTTTTATCTTCTTGTACACAGAAGCTGGGGAATTGCAAAAACTTTCTTCCCAACTTTAGCCCAGCTGTTTACAACCAGAAACGTCATATCTCTCACATGTGTTATACAGCACAATAACGTGCCAGTGATGATGATAACAATTATTATTAATAAAAATGTGTGTTAAATAAAATATGTTAAATATTTATAACAAACATTTATAATAATAATAATAAAAATGTTACCCTTAATATGAATTATATATTTAAGTTATTTAAATATGAATATTTTTATATTATTATTATTATTATTTGAATAATAATTTTCAGATGGAACAATTTTGTATATATGTTATGTATTAAATATAATAAATACTTAAGGTAAACATCTAAATAATAATAATAATATCAAATTAATAATCCAATTAATTATTTTAATATATTTTACTGTTAGATTTTTATTTTATATTATTATTTTATATTTTTAAACAATATTTATATTTACAATACAGTCCCTGCTGAAATGACCAGCTTAAAAAAAAAACCTTCCATGCTGTTTGATTTATGCTGGTAATTTCGTCTAGCTCTAGTGGTCATGGTTTGTCTGGTTAGCAGCATGTGTCATTTAACCATCGCTACACCATCTGAGACCAAAGACCATCTCCGTTGACTATCATGATGTCATTTTCCTGCATTTTGGTATATATATTTTTGAGATGTAATAAACCATTGACGTCACTGACTTGCTGATGCACATTCAATATTTTAAAGGATAGTCAAGGATGGTATTTTCTTTGTTTCTTCGCTGTAGTTTTGTGCTGTCTTGCATGCCGGTGTTCAATCATGCTGGTTTATATATGCTTTATTGGATTGCCAATGCATGAAACAGTGGTTTACTGGCCGAATGATGTTGAACTCACGCTGTATTGATGGAGGGGAGCGGTGAAGACTGCGTCTCATAAAATATCGAACACACAGACAAATTTAATTGGGCTGCTAGAATATCTGCTTTATTTTCCTCCACACAGCTTTCATTGAGAAGCACTGAATGTTCAGTCCTTTGAGCATATCTTATGGAAATATTTGTCTGAGCTGTGCAATTGCTTTATTTTGCTGTTAAAATTGAATTGCAAATGATTAATTTGGTCTCTGGCATCTAAAATGCATTCAGTATGTTAGAAATATATTGACTGAGTATTAAGACCTCATGATGGCAACTTCCAGTCTAGGAATATTTTATTTCTTGATGCGTTTTCTTGTATAATGCAAGCGTCAGCTAATTTATGAGAACAAAATGTTCCATATTAGGTCTCATGGAAAGTTGGGGAGGGTACAGTAGATAGCGTCTGGAGTGTAGACCCTGTAGCATGAATTAGATTTAATAATCTCCAGAGAAATCACTGAATTCTCTGTCCCAATTCCATTTTTCTTTGTGATTAAAGTGTGTGATTGATAACAACATCCTTAAGGGAGATAGTATAATTACTTTACATTACATTTGTTTGTAGCTTTAGTTAAGTATGTTCAGTATGTGTAAAAAAAAACAAAAACGAAAAAAAAAAAAAAAGTGAGAAAGGACTAAATGTCTTGTTTTCTGAAATATTATTATTAATCATGTTATAAATATGAATTATATTTCAAAATATTTTATATTTAGAAATTAATGAATTTATGAATTATATTAAAAATATTTTACTCTTACATATTTTATCATTTTATATTATTTTTTGGAAATTTTGTAAATATATATTAAATATAACAATTACTTAATGTAAAAATTGTAATAATATTAATAAATGTTAATTCATATAATTCATAATTTGAATTATATATTTAAATTAATATATTTTACTGTCATTAGTTTAATATAATACATTTTTATTATTTTATATTACAATTTTATATATTTATTATATTTATATTTACACTATAGCTCCTGCTGAAATGACCAGCATAAATGTAATGCTGTTGGATTTATGCTGCTAATTTCTGATTCGGTGCTTGTCTGGCTCTAGGGGTCAAGGTTTGTCTGGAAAGAGACAGTGTGTCCCAGTTTACAAAGTATCCATTTTAAGGAGTATGCGTGAGTTTGTTCCAAATTATATATTAATATGTTGATATTTTTGTATGCTACCATTTACATTTATGTTGTTTTATTAATTGTTCTAAGTTGATATTCGTGTTTTACTGTTTATATTTATCTGGCAGGTTCCCATTGTGACAACTCACCCAGTTTGGTGTGAAACATGGGTGCTATTGGAGATGTTTGCTGTTTTTTGTAGCCAAGACTTGAAGGTATGTGCCTGAACACTTCAAAAAATTATTTTCTAAATATTTTTATGTTTTCCATTACAAATATCTAAACATTCTTAAATTAAGACACATTTAAGGAAAATGTCTTGTTTTCAGAAAGATGTACCAAATAATGTGAAAATTAATTTCAAATATAATAAAAATTAACTTAATTCAAAGGAAATACAAAATTATTTTTCTTATCACATTCATGGATATTTTTTCTTGTTTTAAGAAAAAATAATAGTTCAGGCAAAAATTTAAATTTGCTGAAAATTTGCTCACCCTCAGGCCATCCAAGATTTAGATGAGTTTGTTTCTTCATTAGAACAGATTTGGAGAAATTTAGTATTACATCACTTGCTCACCATTTGATCCTCTGCAGTGAATGGGTGCCGTCAGAATGAGAGTCCAAACAGCTGATAAAAACATCACAATAATCCACTCCAGTTCATCAATTAAAATCTATCATTAAGGTTTCCTCCGTTGTCCTCTCAAATCAAAATCCACCAACATATTTGTTTAGAACTGTTTTCGCTTGTAAACATTGCTTGATCTTTGCATATTTCTCTCCTGATTCAGACAAGATGACTTTTTTCACTGGACGAAGCAGTTTTATGGATAGAGGACTTGTTTGAAGTTAAAAACATTTCTTAAATTTCCTCTCAAGACAATAATTCATGGACTGTAGTCATGTGTATTACTGTGATGTTTTTTTCAGCTGTTTGGACTGACGGCACCCATTCACTACAGAGGATCCATTCATATTTGGGTGAACTATTCCTATTCATTTCGCTTCTCAACTAAATATACCTAGATTTAAGTATGTTTAGATATTTGTACTGGATAATAAGACTGAGCAAGAAATTATTATTTTGCAGCATATAATTATAAACCTAGCCTAAGAAATTTTCAGTGCGTTAAGTGTGACAACTAGCCCCGTTTTATATACTTTCCCACCACCAGAGAAGTACGTACAAATTGGGACGAGTGCTTCAGAGAATGTTAACCTGGATAATAAACTTGTCTTTGAATTCCATCGGGTTCCTATGAGATGCGTCGTTGTTTGAAGACAGATCTTTGAGGCACAAAGGACTGTATTGTGAACGCTGAGATCAGAAAACCCATGCAGTACCACAGCAGAGGAGAACACGCGGGCGGCCCGTTCACCTCCCACTGACACCTCTGTGGTTCCCGTTGGTTGTACTGGTGTGCCACGTTGCAGTGTACGATGGGTAATTAGCCATCATGGGAATATTTGTGGGACTGAGATAAGTAGATGGATCCTTAGCAGGGTTTGCCATCAATCTTGAAACCCCTCCAGCCACCCCAAGAGCCAAAGTCTCCCTCTTTTTGAGGACTAAACACGCATGAACATCATGTACTAACCAGTTGACATGGGGAAGACAGATAGTATTGTGCTTGTACAATATTTGAAGAGAGGTGCCCTGCAGTTCATGAGAGAGACACAGCATGCAAAGTAAACGAGATCCAACACATAATTGATTTGTGAGGAATACATACAACACATTTGTTTTTGAAAAATAGAACATTTTTTAACTATTTAAATGGATTTTTAAGTATTTAAAATAATTTATTTAAAAATTTAATTATTTAAAACTTTTATTTTATTGCTTTATTTTATTTCTACTTCTCAGTGTTGAATTTAGTATATTTATAATCAATAATTTTCTGGGTTTGTCTAGCATCTTGTTTTTTTTAATAATGCATTATGGGATTGCACAGTATTTGAAGAGCAAGATGACCTGCAGTTAACAATTGATTGGTAAGAAGAACAATGCCACACTCTAGTACAGTATAGTACAGTATCGAAGTATAAATTATATGTTATTATATTATTTATTCATATTTTGAATTTGCTTATTTTATATTTTCATTTTCATTTTAGTTTTAGTCAATTGATGTGCTTTTGACATTTTATTAGGTCTTTTTATTATATCTAGAAGTTTTATTTAATTTCATTTTTAGTAATTTTAGTACTTAAACTTATTCATATCATTATTTTAGTGTTTTTTTTTTCATTTTTAGTTAATATATTTTTTTTCAGCTTTATTTCAATTACTGAAAACTGTTTTTAATAGTTTGTTTTAGTTAATAACAATATTACTTTTAAAAAAAAATGAAAAATATACATCATAAACACATTTTTGGTAACATAGACCATTTTAGTTATATAAGTATTAATTATGTAAGTATTCATTTTAATTATATGAGTATTTAAAATGTCTATTTAATTATATTTTTAACATTATTTTATGAAAATTATTTTAGCATTTATTTTTCAGTATTAAATTAAGTGCATTTAAAATCAGCATTTTTCTTTGTTCATCTACTCAATCATCTACAAATAATTTGTATTATTTTTTGCATTGGGCCTGTAATGCCACAATGCATTATGTGATATTCCTTCGATTTTTCATCTTTTCCTCAATGCTTATCTCACATCCATAAAGGTTCTTGACCAGTAATCTTACCGGCAGCAATACTGCAATCAGATGTTTGAGCTGTAGAGGATAAAGGCGGTGTTTGTAACACCAGGGTTCATTCGCATCTGAGTACAGACAATCAGGTTGTCTAGCCTTCAGTTTCATGCTGAGTCTGTTAATTGGCTCTCCAGTTCACACACGCTCTTTGTTCTTCTCTCCGAAGGTAGCGGAGATGGTCTTCAGAGAAAAGAAGCTACTGTAATTGAGCTCAATCACTCATGGACATCCGACGGTCAATCAGTGGAGGCTTCTTTGGAGACCTGGAACATGTCGGCCTCATCAGAACCACCTGCGGAAAGAGCTCAATTCTCTTCATATCTAGTGATAGTGTTTTAAGATGCTGATAAAATGGTAAGTGGGAGGGTATGCTATAAAATAATTGTATAATGTGATTTTGTCTGAGATATTTCTTTTAATCTTTTAGTAGGTTGCTAAGCAGCTGGTATAAGTGGTGTGTCATTATAAGCATTGTCAGGTAGACTGTTATTTTAAGGGGTCGTGTTTTTGTCAAAGATAGTGATCCCGGTAAGAGACTGCCACTAATGCAAAAGAAATGGAAGGAATCAGTCAAGAACAGATTACATGCTGGAGGAGGAATTGAGAAGGAGATGAGAAACGGACGTCTGCTGGAAGTGGGCGAGAAATGGCTTGGGGAGGAAGAAAATCTCAGAATGATGAATTTGTATGTCAGAGGTACTGTACGTAGATAAGTAACAGGTTACAGAAGAGATTCGCTTTTTAATACAGTGCGCCACGATCCGATTTGCGCAGATCATGTCAAATATTTAAGCTTATACACAAAACCAAAATAGTGTGGAGTGATTTGTCACTCCTTGTCTTGGAAATGTGAGTTAATTCAAGAGAGATAATAGCAGTTTACACCTCACTAGGCATCAGCCAGTTCTCAAATTGCTTCGTAAATGGTAACAAATGAACCCATGAACTGCTAAAACAATTCTGAGGTTTTTCTGAAGTATGTGGAGATCTTCTATAGCATGTGGCATATTGTAATGACATAATGACTCTCTTGAAGGAATAGTTCACTCAGAATTAAAATTCTGTCATTGGTTATTCATCCTCATTTCATTACATATGATTTTCTTGCTTTCATGGAACACAAAATAATCTATACAAATCGGGCAACATAATCCAAGTCTGCAGAGGACATATGATGGTTTTGTGTGAAGAACAGACCACAAGTTAGGTTGTTATTCAGAACATCTTCCTTGTTTTGGTGCAAATTTTGTCATCTTTTGCACATACTCAAGTCATTCCATATGGCTTTTTGTCTTTTGTGGAGTGCAAAAAGAGATGTCACACAAAATGTTTGCACTGCTCTTTTCCATACAATAAAAATTTGTATGAACTTAGAGGCCATTGAGCTTCAAAAATCACAAAAAGTGGCATAAAAGTAATTTTTAAAGTATGGTCCATACAAATTAGGTAGTATATTCCAAGTCTTTTGAAGCTGAAATTACCAAAATTAACATTTATCAATATTTTGAATTGGTTTTATTTTTACATTTTCCATTTTCATTTTAATTTTGGGTTTTGGGTTCATTTAAATTTTTTCTCATTTTTGTCAGGGTTTTTTTTTTTTTTTTTTGGTTGCTTTTCTTATTTAGTTGTATTATATTTCAGTTTTAGTTGTAATAATTATAATACTTTAACTGATTTTATTTAGCATTTAGCGTTTCTAATTTTATTCTAATTTTAAATTTTGTATCTAATTCAATTTATTTCAGCTTTATTTCAATTAAATGAACAAGTTTATTTTTAATACATTTTAATACTTTAAGTTAACAGTAGTTCAGTTCAGTTAACATTTGCAAATTGTTCTAGAAAATCAAACAGTTTTGTAATGATATGAGGGTGAGTAAATGATGGCAGGATTATTATTTAGAGGTAACCCTCGTACGTAACCCTCGTTCCCTGATGGAGGGAACGGAGACGTTATGTCGTGACGACATTAGGGGGATTCACTTGAGAGACCCAATCATCTCTGACTTTAAGAGAAAACGCCAATGAATATTGGCTAGTGAATTATGCATACCTGAGCCACTCCCCGTGCATACGGGTATAAATAGGCGACAGGTGCATCCACTCACCAGGTTTTATGCTGAGGAGCCGAGAACGAGTCCCTGGCAACCAGCGATGGTTCAAGATTGTGGCATGGGGACATAATGTCTCCGTTCCCTCCATCAGGGAACGAGAGTTACGTACGTAACCGAGACGTTCCCTATCTGTCGGTCACTACGAGTTATGTCGTGACGACATTAGGGGCCATGGAAAGCGCCACAACCTGAACCCCATCACAACCTTATGGCATCGCAGATGTTGACAAGCAAGCACGTGACAGACAAATGCAATGCAAGGGTCGTAACATTCCCATCATCCCAGCGCAAATTCGCTGACCTTGGCACCCGCAGGGACCACTGAGTACATTGCTGCTGGAGATAGCCAAGCCACTGTTCCTTTCCCACAGAAATCGGAAGGGATTTCGACCTTCAACGAAAGATTGCTTCAAGTCTTACCTATTTGTTGTTACAGCTTGGCAGTAACGACAGGGAAGCGAGCCTTCCGGAGAAGGGAGCTACAGAGGCCACATCATGCCCGAAGGGAGGTAACATGTGGAGACACTGATATGGACTGACCCAGGCCTGGAGCAGTACCACATACGACTGGTCCCTGGGGCAGATTCTATCTAGGGGTAGGGAGGAGAGCTGCCAGCAGGGCCTGACAGAGGGCTCTGTCAAAGGGAAGACACGGGTTTACCGTGAGGGAAACCTTACCGTGGAAGAATACACATATGGGATTGCCCGAAGGGAATCAAGCCATATGGACACCTAGCCCAGTACAGGGGCTGACCGGAGACCCGGACGAGCTAACGCCAGTACTGGGCATGGCGTCAGACTACTCCGCCCAGTCTGACTGCCGGGGGTGCTGGAGGAACTCCACCAGTGTTCGCCGTCTGGGGAACTTACTGGAGGAGGAAAAAGGCGCTCGCATCCCCGGGTGAGGGGGAATGGCGCAGCAAGCGTGACACCGGCCAGCTCTTCCCGCCACTTACCTGTTACCCAACACACGGAAAGAAACTGGCTCAACGCGGAGACTGTAAAATCTCGTGAAAGTGTTCGGTGTCGCCCAGCCCGCAGCTCTACAGATGTCTGCCAGAGAAGCGCCATGCGCCAACGGATAGGAGGAGGCAACACTCCGTGTGGAGTGAGCCCTCACCCCCAGGGGGCACGGCTCGCCTTGAGATTGGTATGCCAAGGCGACGGCATCCACTATCCAGTGGGCCAACTTCTGCTTGGAGTCAGCCTTCCTTTTCTGCTGACCTCTGTGGCAGACAAAGAACTGCTCAGAGCTTCTAAAGCTCCGGGTGTGGTCCACGTATATGCGCAGCGCTCTTACGGGACACAGCAACACCAAGGCTGGGTCTGCCTTCTCCGAGGGCAGTGCATGCAGGTTCACCACCTGATCACGGAAGGGCGTGGTGGGAATCTTGGGCATGTATCCAGGCCAGGGTCTCAGGACAACGTGAGAGTAGTCCGGGCCGAATACAAGGCACTCTTCGCTCACCGAAAATGCTTGGAGGTCCCCAATCCTCTTGATGGAAATGAGCGCAGTCAGGAGCACTGTTTTAGCAGACAGGAACTTCAGCTCAACTGAGTCCAATGGCTCAAAGGGACCCCTCTGAAGTCCAGCCAGGACGATAGAGAGATCCCAGGAGGGCACCAGGGGTGGCCTAGGAGGATTTAACCTTCTGGCACTCCTCAGGAACCTCACGATGAGATCGTGCTTTCCCAGGGACCGGCCGTCCAATGCATCGTGATGGGCCGCGATAGCAGCCACATACACTTTCAAGGTGGAGGGTGACAGCCTACGCTCCAACCTTTCTTGCAGGAAGAAAGCACTACTCCAATCGTGCACCTTCGGGGGTCTTCTCGGCGAGAAGAACACCAGATCACGAACAGACTCAACTCCAAGGCAAGAGTTCACCTCGTAGAGAGGGCTCTGGCCTGAGTGAAAGTGTCTTCCACCGCCGGTGGACAAACACTCAAGTCTGCCACGTCTCATCCAGGAACCACACACGAAGGTTCCAAGATCTGGACGCGGGTACCACATGGTGCCGGGCCCCTGAGAAAGGAGGTCCTTCCTCAGAGGAATGCGCCAGGAGGGGCTGTCACGAGGAGCATGGGTTCCGAAAACCAGGTCTGGGTGGGCCAACCGGTGCAACCGGCAGGACCTGTTCCTCGTCCTCGCTGACCTTGCGCAATGTCTGTGCGAGCAGGCTCACTGGGGAAAACGCATACTTGCGTAGAGCCCGAGGCCAGCTGAGTGCCAGTGCGTCCGTGCCGAGGGGGGCCTTGGTCAGGGAGAAATACAGCTGGCAGTGGGAAGACTTGCGGGAAGCAAACAGGTCTACCTGAGCTTCCCCGAATCGACTCCAGATCAACCGGATCGTCTCGGGATGGAGTCGCCATTCTCCGGGGAACGTGAGCTGTCATGGGAGCACATCGGCTGCATGATTGAGCTCCCCCAGGATGTGGACCGCAACCGCACTCTCCACCTGGGGAATGTCAACGTACCCCCTAGCTGCCCCATCATCAAGGGTAGTGAGGATGGGGGAGGCAGAAGAGCAGCTTCCGGCCGAAAAAAGGGGCCGTCCACAAGCTCATCAGCTCCTCATGCACCTCCAGGAAGAAAGGAACCAGGGCAAGATGTGGTCACGAGCCACGGCCTGTGCCGAGGAACCAATCATCTCGCCGTGAGGGCTCAGGACTGGGAGGTGTGCACGCCTCCAGCCCGATGCTCGCGGCGGCCCGGGAAAGCACGGCCGTCAACTCTGGGTCCGATTCGGCGGCGGCCGTGACACCCGAGGGGGGCAGCCCCGCCGAATCTTCATCCTCAGAGGACGATTGCCCATCCCCCGATGATGCTATCGACATCTGATCCTCTATCGGTGTGCCGAATGAAACGCTGGGCACGCCGTAAGACGGCACAGCAGAATCACCGGGGAGCCGCACAGAACAGCTGCTGCGGGAGGAGTGAAAGGTCCGTGAGGACTGGCCCGGCGGAAAGGCTCTCATTGTAACCCTCAGATCGCCCAGAGCACTAGCCGATGGTTCTCTGCTCGTAGCAGAGAAGCCAGCGCGGGTAGTGACAGAGGGAGCCCCTCCCATCCCTGTGAGGAGAGAGAGGCGCGATCACAGCGCTGCCATGGTTACACGCTCAAAACGAACGCATAAACCATCCACGAACGCAGCTTCAGTGTGCTGGAAGCCCAGACACTGAAGACAACGATCGTGGCTGTCGACAGAGGATAGGAAACGACCACAACCAAGAGGACACAGCTGGAACGGCATCTTTAAAAAGACGCGAAACGACCATGATTTGTTCTTTTAGGAAATCTGCTCGTTTAGTTGAAGTGCCCAGGGGAATCGCTGTAGACAGGAACGCCGCTGTTCGCACCGTGACGCCAACCAGAACAGCTTCCAGACAGATGATGAATGGCTTTGTGGAAACCAACACGTTCATCCACTCGGCTCCGAAACAAAAATCTGATGAGTGGATGCACCTGTTGCCTATTTATACCCGTATGCACGGGGAGTGGCTCAGGTATGCAAAATCCACTAGCCAATATTCATTGGCGTTTTCTCTTAAAGTCAGAGATGATTGGGGCTCCCAAGTGAATCCCTCTAATGTCGTCATGACATAACTCGTAGTCACCGACAGATAGGGAACTGTTCCTTTACGGTGTTGAGCTTCAGGCAATAACATTTTGTCATTTCATTCTAGACATCCTCAGAAACTACCTCCAAAATCTTTCCTGCTGTCTTGGAAAGGCATAATAGAACAACTTTAATCTCCCCTTTTTCATATCCGTCTCTTTCTGTCTCTTTTTGTCATCTTCTGTTTCTTTTTTTATCTGCTTTTCCCGCCACTGTGTCTGAACACTGGATTTATTGCCAGCAGTCACTCTCAGTACAGATTCATGTGAATGTTTGAGTTCTGGTGTCCACCTTGTGATTATAAACAGAATCCCTGCATAGTTAAAGAAAGGCTATGTAGGTCACGCTGTGACCAGCTGCATGAGTCTCTTGTTTCCATAGCACTCATTTACCAGCAGTTCTCTCGCTGCTGCATGAGCTGAAAGTTCATGTCAGGTTGACAGTGTTGGGAAAGCTACTTTGAAGTACTTCAGTTCAACTACAGTCAAGCTTTTGAAAAAGCAGATTCTGCACTACACTGGCAAACAAAGCACTACACTGGCAAACTATGTTGAAGTTATATACACACTTTTACACAAACATAATTATTACATAATTCTGTGGTCATTATTTTTCTGGCAAAAAAAAAAAGATTTAAATTAGGGTGAGTGCATTACATTTTACATTAAATATAACAGAACAAACAGAAAACAAAATTTAAATGTCTAAAATGTTTAAGATGACACTGGGACTTCAAAGAATCAGTGAATCATTTATTTACATGAATAGTGTGAATGAACTGATTCAGTGAACAGGTTAACTGATTCAAATGAAAAGAAGCTTTTAACTAATTATTTTACACATTTTAAATATTGAACTTATTATTAAGAGGACTGAATTGGTGATTCATTTATTTACATGAACAGTGTTAATGATCTGATTCAGATGAACAGAAGCATTTAACTAATTATTTAATGAATTTTAAATATTCAACAAATTATAAAGATGACACAGTGACTTTAATCAGAGAACTTGTATTTATTTACATGAACAGTGTGAATGAACTGATTCAGATGATTTACGTTTTAACTAATTATTTAATGAATTTTAAACACTCAAGACACATTGATGAATCAGAGAACATGCATTTATTTACAGTACATGAACAGTGTGAATGAACTGATGCCGAAAAAAAGAGGCGTTTAACAAATTTCATAAGTTGTCAATATTTAATTAAGACAGCAGTGAATCAGTGAATCATTTGATCAGATAATCATTTGTTTACATGAACAATTTAAATTAACTGATTCAGAAAAACAGATACTGTTAACAAATTATTTCACAAATCCTCAGCATTAAGTACTAATTATTAAAAAGACAGTGACAAATGAATCAGTGAATAATTTATTTACATGAACAGCATGAATGAACAGATTCAGTAACAAAGAACTGGTTCAGATGAATATATGCATTTAACAAATTATTTCACAAATTTTCCATTTCTTATTAACTATTAAGAATAAACAAGGACTCAAATGAATCAATGAGTCATTTATTTAAATGAACGGCTAAATGAACTGAAAAATCAGAAAGCATGTTTGAGTTTTGTCAGTATTCTTTTATTTTATCTTTTGATTTTCTCACAGTGGCAGTGCTTTAAAATGGTACAAAAATACATTTTATTGCTTGTTTTTTTTGTTAGTTTTTTCTGTTACACCGCTAGTTGTTGGTAAAAGCAGTTTGTTAATGGAAAATCTACACTTTTTACACATTTATGTAAACTATAATCATGTAGTTCAGTCAGTAGCATTAGTACTTGTAGTAAGTTACTTCCCAACATTGCAGGCTAATCCTTAGTGTTAAATTGTTGTGACATCTGTCAATGTCAAATCTGCCATGTCAACATTGTGAATTGACTGTGTAGCCAAAAGCAGTTTGCGAACTGCTGTTTGACTCCCTCAAAAGCATCAGTTCGCGCGGCCTTGATGTTCGCTGCATTTTATTCATGTATTCAGACGGCACGCTGCTGGGGTCTCAACTCTGCCTCCTCTCACACCGGAGACGGCCCGCTAAGGTTAACACCTGTCCCCGAACCGGTAATCTGCTCCATATTAAACATCTCAGTTAGACCATGACCCGCATAATATTAAGCAATTATTATTTCACAGCAAGTCTTCGTTGTGGCCTAGTGAGATATTGCCGTTTTGGCAAGTTTTTCATCGCAAAGTCACTAGTAATCACTAGTAAAACCAAATTAATAAGTCTAAGAAAGGTACACAAGTCTGAGTGGGTTAGAGGTTAGCAGCCAAATCAATACGAAAAAATGAAAGGCACACAAGGATTTGCTGTTTTGACAGGCCACCAAACCACATCATATGTTGTTTTATATTTCATGATCATATTGAAAAGACCATCAGATGATATTAAATATTAAATTTCTAATAAACGGATAAATGGTGGTAGTCAGCAGCAGCTGTGAATGCTAAAATAAATGAAACGTACAGTACTACAACACATCTTCACAAATAGCTGAGAGAGAGTTCATCCACCTCCATCTTTCTGTTTACACGTTGGCTCTGACAGAGCGATAATTGGAGAGGGAGATACTCAAGCTTGCTGGAAAATGGAAGTTCACAAATTGACTGTCTTAAATATGAGGCTGTGCAGATGAGGTTAAGCATGATTAGTCTTTTAGTTGTTGCTAGATTGAGACTCATTCACCACCATCTCCAGACATGCTGTTCTGTACGAGGCAGGAACAAAACCAGGAGAAAAATGCACTTGAAGTCTAAAATTAAAGTGATGTGTGGGAGGAAAAAGCCAATAATGTTTCGTTAGATAGTACGTTTGGTCAAGGTGTTAAATAAAAAAAAAAATAGACGTCCACCTGTTTCAGTTTCAGGATGTGGAGGTGTGAGAAGAAAATGAGCAGCCTAGGAAAAAATGAGTTGTTGTTTTGACATTGCAAGTATTTTACATCCAGTTCATTGTGTCTGCCTTTAACAATATCTAATAATAACAGGTAATTATTTATGAGCTTTTTAGAGAAATCCTGCCATTTCCGTAGTTGTTGGCTAGCTTGTTGGTGTATGCATCAGTATGTACCAGCAAAAGTAATATCTCACTTAAATGTCTCACTGGGTTTCTGAAGGTCTTAAAAAGTCTTAATTCACCCTTCTACAAATTTAGGCCTTAAAATAGCATTAAATCAGAGAAGAAGTTCTTAAATTGATAAAGTCGTTACATAAAATGTTGCATTTCTAAAAAAAATTAATATGTTAATAGTATTTTTGTCTTGTCTTATTCAAATATCTAAATATCCTTAAATTAAATTCACTTGAGATGCAAAATGAAGATATGAAGTCTGTTTTATGAGAAATTGAACAAAATTAGATGAGTTAATAAAATGAACAAATATCTGTAAATGAAATCTTCTTTTCCCATTGAATATTTATATTGGTGTTACAAATTACATTAAATAACATTACATTAAGTTAATTGGTGGATATTTGTTCTTCTTAAACATAAACTTGCTTCATTCTGATCAATTTAACAGAAAACAAGACTTATGGCATTTTGCTTCTCAAATAAATGGATCTTGATTTAAAAATCTTTAGATATTTGCACTGGAAAACAAGACAAATATGCTAAAGAAGAACAACACTTTTTGTGCAGTGTGATCAGAAGGTACAGTAGAAATTATTTTCATATTCTATTGGTTGGGAGCAGAAGTATTCAAGCTATTTTTTGTAAAATGATTAAAAAAGGAATAGAGATTGGTAGGAAGTCATCTTTGAAGTGTTTACAACTCATTATGTTATCCTTATTTAGAGAACACACTGATGCATTATGTTCTCTTCAGCTTATTCCTTAAATTTCCTTTACTTGGTCTTAAAATGTCTTAACTTTACCTTTATAAAATCTGTAGAAACCCCTGTTTTATGGCTCAAAGTACTATAAAACACCATAAAGATGAACAATTATTCAGTTCCTTTAAAGCAGATGAGGTACACTTGAGAGTTTCACAATATACAACATATTAAGAAAGCACAACAAGGGAGGAATCGTTCTCATTTAATTAATCTCTATGCTAAACGGGCATCCAGGGACTCATGTCATTGGGATCTCAAAGCACCACTTTAACTACCGTGTTTGGTAATAACTTTATATCAAGGAAATATTGAAAAGGTGCACTTACGCAATGGCTAACAGCATTAGCTGTGCTTAAAAGTTGGTCCTGTTTGTATAATAGCATGACTCATCTGGTTTAAAATAACCTGAAACTGATACATCCAAGAGTTTTCACCTTTGACTGAAACAATACTTGACAAAGCATAGTTGTCGGGTTTTGATGTAGAACTCTACTCGAAAGCTGATTTCAATAATTATGCAACTTAGTTGACACATTCAAGTTGTTATTTTTCCAAAGAAACAAAAGGAATAAAATTTCGTCACTGGTGGACTGAAATGCGGAGGCTGCTTTTTCTGTATTTTTAGTTCAATATAAAATCTTTTATTTTTTTAGGTTAAATGTTTATTGAACACCGTTTGCCATCAACAAACAACCAATGGGAGTTTATGAAAGAAGCAGCCATTTCCCATTCGTGAATAATCTACAATTTATGAATAATTCGTTGATGTTCTCAGGTTGAATGAATCCACAATTAATTAATCAGTTTATCCAGTTTACAAAACCGTTCTGAATAATTCGTCGATAGATCAGTTTCTTGAGTTCAACTCACTGATTCAGTGATCCGGTGACAACGGATAACAAGCCCTTATTTTGATAAATTTCCTGACAAAACACTATTATATTGTATGGCTTCTGAAGACTTGAAATAAGTAGGCTACACAGTACTTATGTTGTTTGACGAAATTGAACCTTCGCAAAGACCTGCCCCTCTTAGTTACTGTTGCTATGTCTGAAAAGCCATGCCACTCTCACACTACACATCATGTTCTCACTCAGTGAAAAATTCTTTGCAGAGCAAAGAGGAAACTGACAAAGACAGAGCAGGTTACTTTTGGTATGAAACAAAGTCTCCACTTTTCAAATTCATTTTTTAAGAAATTCAAATAATAAATACCGTTTTGTAGCTCTTTAATGTGTCGTGACAGATTGCTGTAGCGCCTTGGTTCAAGCAGCACGTGAACCGATCATCACTTCCTCTTTACCAGTTAGAACATGAAATAAACTTGAATGAACATAAGAAGGTATCTTGTTTCAACTGCAGAAAGATGTCAATACACACCATTTTTCACGTTCAAGTACACCAGCGTTAATCTACTCCCCTGTCTGGTTTGTTTGTCGGACAAAAATAGCAGATTCAGCATTATGATTGGTCAGATCGCCTGTCAATCAATTTCACAGTCAGTATACAGTCATTTAAATTTGCACAGTTGGGAGATCGGAAGATTTCGATTTTTGAAATTCTAAATATGGATATTATTCTTACACAAATGCATCGATTCACTTCAGAAGGCCTTTATTAATGCCTCGGAGCTGTGTGGAGCACTTTTTATGATGGATGCATGCACTTTTTTGGGCTTCAAAATCTCAGCCTCCATTCACTGCCATTATAAAGCTTGGAAGAGCCAGGACATTTTTTAATATAACTCTGACTGTATTTGTCTGAAAGAAGAAGGTCATATACACCTAGGATGGCTTGAGAGTGAGTAAATCATGGAGTAATTTTCATTTTTGGGTGAAGTATCCCTTTAAGTTCGTGTTCAAGTTTGTCGCGTGAATTCGCCGCGTTGTCCAACAGAAATCTGCTTAGTTTGAAAGTGGCTTCTGTGCAAGCTGTGCTTCATACATCACCATTGACAACACAATGGACCTGTTAGCCTGTGAAATTTCATTGAAATGTTGCTAATGTAATGCATTTATACTTTCTATTTGAAGCGTCGGTCTTCATTATAATGAGAATGAGCCACCGGCACAACTGTGTTCCACTGAAGATCTTCATCGAGTTTGGAATGACATTGGTGAGTGAATCATGACAACATTTCAGTTCTTCTGTGCACTGTTTCTTTAAAACAAACGTGCTAGCTTCTTAGCAGTCGGGTCAGTCAGTATACTGACACATAATATTTCTGTATGGACTCTGGCCTGTGTCAGTCTCCATCACATTAACAGCTAATTAAGATCTGAGTGATTTCCTGTGGGGAGTGTGTTCTACTTAACCATCTTCCCAAAGCCTGTGATTCCCACATTAATCTTCCGTCCCCCGAGAACACTTCTATCGATTTGCGGTTCCCCGGGAGCCAGTTTCATCTTGGAAGTGATGAACGGGATTAGACTGAAATGAGCAGTCAGGGGAAGGAGGTGTAAATGCTGAAGCCGAGAGAGGGAGATTTCAGTCAAACCAATTGCTTGTGTTTGTTATTCTTTTTAAGTGCTTTGCTTTACTTGATCTCACTGAGTGAACTAGTGTGATGGTTTCTAATTGGAAATAACCAATGAATTTTGTGCAGGGAAAAGCAATTCTACTGACAATTAAATATAAAAACAGATCATAATCATCAAAGATACTGATGTTGACACTCCCTCAATATTCAGATTAATGGGATGATCAATATGGGGTTTTCAGTTACCAGTTTGTAAGTTTTACATTTTGAAAAACCTTGAGAACTTGTTTGCTTTCTTGATTATTAGATATTCAGATACTGAATATTCCAATTTTTTTTCTCATGAATTCAGGGTTGTGTGCCATTACAAATTGATGTGAGAGTGCCTAATTAAAATTCATTTGCTGACTTTGATTTGAACTTGAATTGAGGTGTGCAAACAGAATCCAAATTTGGAATGAGAATCTTAGGATTAAAAGGTTTTTGTTGTAATTCATTTCATACATTTAGATTTTTAATTATAATTTGTTTTAATACACCATATGTGAAATTTAACAATTAACCTCTGGAATAACACCTAAAAATGTTTTGTCGATTTTTTTTTTTTTTTTTTTTTTTTTTACAATGGTTGTATTCTCGGAGTGCAGTACTGTTCAAGTCTGGTGTTGTTAATTTTTTTATATATATATTTTGGAATAAGTCTCACCATGCTGCATTTATTTGATTAAAAAAAAAAGAGTTAAAACATAACATTTTTCAATGTAATTTATTCCTGTGATGCAAAGCTGAATTTTTAGCAGCCATATGTCTTTATTATAAGATTAGGCGTTCAAGAAACATTTCTTAATATCATCATTAATGTTGAAAACATGCAGTTGTGCTCTTTAATATTGTTGTGGAAACAATGATCCAGCATTATTTGAAAAATAAATCTTTTGTAACATTATAAATGTCTTTACTGTCACTTTTGTTCAATTTAATGCATTCTTGCTGAATAAATGTATTAATTTTTAAAAATAAATCTTACTGACTTTTGAACAGTAGTGTATATATCAAAGTATCGTGGTATGAATTGTCATCTTTTCTGCATGCTTGAGTTGTTGCATAGTAACAGTGCTCATGAGACGTGCGATTCAGGTGAAGTTGGCATTAAGCAGAATATTAACTCTGATAAAGTGTTGTTGTTTTGACAATATTTCATGAAGTGTTTCCTCCCATATGGTGAAAACTTTAAGGCAGCGCTTTCATACACCTCCTCAGCTCAGAATGATTTGTTATCTCTTGTTATCTGACAGGCCTGAATGAACTTGCTGAGGACTCCAGCTGCCCAACTTTATCAACACAACATCAAGTTCTAGCTTAAACTAATTTTATAGGTGATTCATTTCATATTTAAACAGGAGGTTGGAGCAGTATATTGAAGAGCTCAGCCTGTTTTTAATCATAATTTGCTGCTTGCTAATGCTAAAGAAATAGGTGGAGAAGGATGTTCTCGTTTTAGAAAGCATGTGACTCAACAAAAACATTTTATAGACCCAAAGAAAAGTCATGAATATTTTTGATCCATTTTCTTCATTTTAAGTGCATTTATCAGCTAAAATATACTTTACACTGTAGCTAACAGCAACATTTCCCATTTTCATTTATTTTAACTTTGTGTACTAAATTTCAAACTAAAACAAACAAATAAAACAATTATAAAAATCGAAATGTATAGACATTAAAAAATTACAAAATCACAGAAAAAATGACTAAAACCTCAACTAAAAATAAAATGGACACTATAAAAATAAAAACTAACCAAAAATATTAATAAAAACTATAATAGTATCTATGTAGCATCAACTTTTAGTTTTTTAATTTTTGTTTAATGACAAAAACCTTCTTAATGCAGTTACATTTTTAATAACACAAAAATTTCTTAGTGTGTGCATGTCATATTCTGATTTGCAGTCATCATGCAATGTTTCATCTTCATTGCCAACCTTTTCTCTTATTTCTAAACTAATCAAGAAATTTTGCTTTTCTCTCTAACTTCTATCAACTCTAAAGCCGTGCTCATACTGTTTAGAGCAAATGACAAACAATCTGTCTTTGAAATCCTTCAGGCCTTTTATGTTACTAATTATGAGTTTATTGTAAATACAACCATCTACAAGAGGAAATGAGCACCTCACCATGCACATTATCAATATTTATGCTGAACTGTGCTTTATACTTTCAGTCAAGTAAATGAATAATTTGTGAGTGTTATTGTTTGGTGAAGGCTTACTTTTACTGGAATCAAATTATTAACAAGCAGCAATGTTTTTCCCAGGCACCCATGCAAACAGCATTATACTAAACATTATTGTCATCTCAGCGGAGTGAGCGAGCCGCGGCGCCCCTCAGGGCTGGATCCATGCCCACCAAACTGATTAGCATTGCATTTCCCATCCTGCCTGCAGTAATTACTGTCATTTCAATAGGATACAATTGATTTTCATAACGTGTTTATAAGAAAACTTCACATTTCAGGGTATTAAAGACCCTGTGAAATCAAAATCAGAGATGTTTAGTCCATATCTGTTTGCTATGAGGCCATACTGTATGGAATAATAATAATAATCATTTAAAAAAAACAAAGGTAATTGTGACTTTTTCTCACAATTCTTGAGTTTATATCTCACAATTTGGGAAAAAGACTGAACTATGAGACAAAAAGTAAGAACGATGAGACATAAACTCACAATTCTGAGAAAAAAAACTGAATTATGAGATGTTAACTTTTCTGAAAAGAAAAGTCTCACACTACTGATTTTTTTTCTCGCAATTGCAATTTTATATCTCGCAATCTTGTGCGACAAGCTTGTTTCATCCACTTTTTTCTGCTGTTTGTGACTTCTCACAATTTGACCTTTTTTCTAACAGTTGCAGTTTATATCGTGGTTGTGGAAAAAAAAAGTTAGAATTGTGAATATAAATAAGCAGTTCTGAGAAGCAAAGTCTCAATTGTCAGATTAAAATTTGCAATTGCGAGAAAAAATAAGGTTGTTTTCGCTGCTTTGTTCACCACATGTGACTTTTTATCTCACAATTCTGACTTATTTCTCACAAATGCAAGTTTATATCTCACAATTGTGAGATAAAAACTTTTTTCTGAAGTTTGTAACTTTTAATCTCACAATTTTGTCTTTTTATCACAGTTGCAAGCTTATATCTCGCAATAATGGGATATAAACTCATAATTGCAAGAAAAAAGTCAAAAGTCAAAACTTCACATTTTGGTGTATTAAAGACCCTGTGAAATCAAAATCGGAGACGTTTAGTCAATATCTGTTTGCTATGAACCCATACTGTATGGAATAAAAAGAAAAAAAACAAAAAAAACAAAGGTAATTGTGACTTATTTCTCACAAATGTAATAAAAATAAATAAATATATATATATATCTCGATAAAAACTTATTTTCTGAAGTTTGCGACTTTTTATCTCACAGTTTTGACTTTTTATTGCAGTTGCAACCTTATATCTCGCAATTCTGAGAGATAAATGCAAAATTTCAAGGAAAAGTCTGAATTGTGACAAACAATAATTCTGAGAATTAAAGTCTGAATTAGATATAAATTTGCAATTGCGAAAAAAAGCTTGTTTTTGCCTTTTTCCTGCCATCTGCAACTTTTCTCAATTTTTTTTTTCTTTTTTGAATTTATATTTCCGTTCTTGCAATTGTGAGATATAAATTCAGAATTGCGAGAAATGTCAGAACTGTGAGATAAAAAGTTGCAATTACCTTTTTTATTTTTTCATTTCGTGGTGGAAATAAGCTTCCATACATGTGTATATTAGTATACTACATTAACTTTTTGCATAGGGGTCTTCAATAGGGGATTTGTGAACTAGTAAGAGTCTGGTATCACATAATTCATCATTATTTCTATTTATGGTCATTCCCACAGCTTTCCAGTCTCTTTTTGATAACAACACAGGAGGACACTGACCACAGTGTTCTTTCCATGATCACTCTGTCTGGATAATTGCTTCGGGCCTGTCTCTTTAAACTTACCCCCATGTCGTTCCAAACCCGTAAAAGCTTCGTTCATCCTCGGAACACAATTTAAGATATTTTGGATGAAAACCGGGAGGCTTGTGACTGTCCCATTGACTGCCAAGTAAATTACTCTGTCAAGGCACAGAAAAGTATAAAAAAAACATCTTCAAAATAGTCCATCTGCCATCAGTGGTTCAATCTGAATTTTATGAAGCTATGAGAATACTTCTTGTACGCAAAGAAAATGAAAATAACGACAGTGTAATTTACTTGGCAGTCAATGGGACAGTCACAAGCCTCCCGGTTTTCATCCAAAATATCTTAATTTGTGTTCCGAGGACGAACAAAGCTTTTACGGGTTTGGAACGACATGGGGGTAAGTGATTAATGACAAAATTTTCATTTTGGGGTGGAATATCCCTTTAAGGAATTTCTTTCAAAACGAGTGTAACATTTGATGACGCACATATTCATGGACCATTGTGCACATGGTTCTGTTATAAACCTCCTTTTATTTCAAACTGTGCACTGCTTCATTTGTTTTAATTAACTTGTTTACAGTTTGTGTGGCAGATGTTCCTGCTGCCTGAACTCCGAATGCAAAACAGCTGCTGCCCATCGTAATGTGATGACATGATCATATTTCTCTTGTTGTACCTTGAATTTCATTTACAAATAGTGATCAGAACCATCTGAATTATGGTCATCAAAACCATAATGCAGTTCAGTTTTTTGTGTGACAGTTTTCGCACTCTGAACAAACAATGACTCAAAATCAGGTTTATTTATCATACTGTAAATAGAAAATCTGGACGAGTATGATGGATACAGGTAATTTATGCATACAGAAAATTTGCATAGTACAGTATATATACTATGCGGCAGAAAGAGTGTAGAATACTTCATTGTTAGTATGCTGTTTTGAACATAGCCATACTTTTGAGTATGCGTAAATTCATCATCACTTTCATTTAGGTTCATACAGTTAGCTGAAAATACATGCTTACATTAAAAAATATATATATATATATACTGTGCATATACTGTGACTTGAGATGCATTTATTCTTCTTTTCCACACTATTTAGATAGTTAAGCTGATATAGTTTTCTAAAGGGAATATTTGCATTAAAGTCAGTTTTGTTTTTGTTCTCAGCAGTTGGTAATAGAAATGAGTCTGTTGTTGCAATTAAATCTCAGTTTTCAATTACTTTCTATGTTTTAAATGATGTAAACACAAGGGGGAAATGACTGAGATTTAAGTCAAATCTGGGAAAATGTCTTAGTTTATGGCTTGCCAGATTTCCTCTTGTCTCTTCAGACTCTATATAGAAGCGCATTAACATTATCAGTGCAATAGCTGCTCCTGGCAAGATCTCTGTTTGTCTATTCCATTCTGGGATTCATCCAGAAATCAGTCTAGACAGGACAAACGACAATCAAAGCAGACAGAGAAGCGTAATGGAAATAAATCTGATCATTTGTTGCAGCGCAGAATAAACCCTCTGTGTTTTGAGAGAGTTTGTAAAGGGCAGATGCTTGTAAAAGCACTCGTGAACTTCCCTCTCATTTCGAGTACTTACTCTGCACAAATGTACCAGACTGCTAATTAAAACACGGACAGATTGTGTGCAGATTAAGCCTGACTGCAAGGAAGTTGTTCCTTTAATTATTAAAGAACGAAACGGAGTATCTTTACAGCGCCTCCTGCTGGTTTCATCCGTCACAACTTCAGCTTGAACGTCATTTGTGCTAGAAAATGATTTTATTATTTTTTTATTATTATTAAATTTCAAAAAGGAATCAATATTTCAGACTACAAACACCATGAGAGGATGCATCTTCACAATATTCAGGTTGTGGTCAACAAATATGGGTTCCATTATAGCCAATTTTTTAAATATTACCTCCAATCAGTAAATATGTGGTTATAGCCTTTGGAAAGTAGCTTACCAGAAGTACTTTCATTTCTAATATTAACCCTAAAGCACTGCATTATCAACCTATATTACAGTAGGTTTAGTATTTATATAGGCCTACCTGAAATTTGAATTGGTAACCAAGAAAATGCATGTAGTGTTAATAATTTTTTATGTGACGTAATAAATTACACATTATAATTGAGGAAAAATCCACTTTTCTCATTCAAAACATGTCACATCCATTATAATACTGATAATACTGAAACTCAGTTTTAAAAAGATTTCTTCACAGAGGTTTCTTCACAATACCTTATCTGTTCTCAATTACTAATAAAATAATAATAAAAATGCCAGCTGGTCTGAGAAGTGCTTACAGAGCTGAATCAAAGGTGAGTTGAAACTTGTGAAAAGAATCAGAAGAATGGTTGTTTGTTCGAAATTGGTAATCTCAGACTCATATGATGTGACCAACCAAAAAACTTATCTGGAGGGGTCGAGAAAACGAGTTATGAGATGCCCATTAAGCTTGATGCAAACACTTGTGATCCAGCAGACGGGAACAATTGCTTCATTTTCAACTCCGAATCAAAGTCTTTTTCAGATTCACTTAACCAACAGTGAACACCCAAACCACAGATCATATGCCACACGGCT
Organism: Spinibarbus caldwelli; assembly: GCA_039654775.1. NCBI lineage: Eukaryota > Metazoa > Chordata > Actinopteri > Cypriniformes > Cyprinidae > Spinibarbus > Spinibarbus caldwelli. The sequence continues at coordinate 5,636,356 of CM077267.1, forward strand.
TTGATGTTCAGGCATAAAGGCCAAAGTGTTGGGAAGATTTGTCTCAGGAAGCCAAATCAGTGATGCCTTTTGGTGTTCTTGAATTCAGAATCAGAACCGGTGTGACATAACCATTCTTCTTCTTAACCCTGTGAAGCCTTAATAATACTAAGAAAAATAATTTTGGTAATTTAGAGGCCTTAGAAGTTCACGTATTAAATATGATAAAGTATAGGTTTTATAGGCTTAATTAGATGTGTAAAGTGAATCTGATACGGTGGGTGTCATAATAATGTCCATGCACCATATGCTAAATATCATGCACATTCCAAACACATCTACTGTGTATAATGCCCTTGTCTTAAGGTCAAACTCGGTTTAACTTTAAACGCAGCATGTCGTGCCTGTCGTATCTTAGCACTCTCATTCGCATGCTTAATATCTCATCCTGTTTTGTAATTCAGTAAATCTTCCTTTCTGTGCAAGCATTCATCAGCTTGACAATGTGATGTAACTTATCCATAAAATATATTAAAGTCTATGTAAAACACTATTTTACCATTCAAAATACAGCACCAGGTAAAACCAAGAAAATTTATAGACATAACTTTTGAAATCAACATAAGCTGCATTCTCTAAACTGAGCATGTCTGGCTGGCGAACAGCTCAGGGACCTGTTTTATGACCTGTGCAGATATTTTAATTGTGTAGTTGAGAAACAGAGACATTCTGTATAGATGTACCACAGAAGACTAGATAGACTGTCTTTGTAATTTTGTGACCCTATTGTATCGTCCACAGCATAGTTTTTTAAATGTAATCATTTTAAGACACAGGTGAGATGGAGGTTGCACATGCAAACAGACAGACATCATAAGGGCCACCATTACCTTTGTATCATTTTACTAATTAAATAAGAGTATTTATTTATTTATTAACATGATTAAGAGTTGAGGAGGCATCTTTAGTTAGTTGCTGCCACCTGTTGGACAGGAACGATAATTACACATGAATCGGTTTAGTGCTTTTCATATTTGTAAATATATAACCTTCGGATATTATTTCAGTATTATGATCCCATGTGATTTATTAATATCTCTACTGTACTGTTATCTTTATTCATTTTTTAGTTTGTTATTAATATTGTGAGGGTCAGTGTAATAGCCTATTTGTGTCACTTATAATATTTAACTGTGTAATTATCATGGCTACATTTTTTAAAAAAAAGTGTCAGATGAATCCATAATATCTAGTTAGGCCTATTAGAGTATTAATGGCTTGGGTTTGCGCAAATTGTGAAAAAGTTTTCATTTGTGAGGCTCATTAAACGGGTTTTTTTTTTCTTTGTTGGCTTCATTTATGCACTAAAAATACTATTTTTTTTTTCTATTAATTCTAAAGATTTTTTTATCTGAAATCAACTGCTATAATCTCTGTGGAATGATTTGTACAAAACTATAATCCAGTAACCACAAACGACTGTGATTGGTCCATTTTGGACAGCGCCGAGAAATGTTACAGGTAACACGTGAAAAAGCATAATTAAGGCCTATCGAACCTGTTTAATTATACACAAATTCTGGTCCACTACTCCTTCAATTTCATATTTTTTTTCTCCATTTCTGTGAAAAAGCCCGTCTCCGTGCAGTACTTGCGCCGTCCTCCTTTACAGCAGGGGGAGTAGCGCTCTGTTCGCAGTCCCGAGTTATCATCGAGGAAGAGAGCAGCGACAATAACAACAGCAGCAGCGTTTGGCAGCTGTGTGGTTATTGTCTCATGTGAGCTATCAAATTTACATTAAACATTATAAAATCACTTTGATGTATTTGTTTAGCATCAGGACAACTCATTGGGTCTCTTAAATATATTAATGGTGAGTGAGATGCGATGACAACCTGATTATATTATAAAAGGAAATTGTAATGGCAGCTTTAAAATGTTAAACCGCTGTCTCCTGCTCATCCAGGATGATCAGATCTAGACCATAAAACTCCTGAAGATATCAGAAAAGCAGCAGTGAACTCTTCTCTCACATCATGGCCCAACAGAGAGGAGTCAACAGCCTTCAGTTCAACCAGGACCAGAGTGAGTCTCAAACATAGTTTCCTTGAAGAACATCCTGCTGTTTAATTACTATTGCTGTCAGGTTGATTGATTAGTTATTTATTGTTTATATAATTTTAGAAAACTATTGCCCTTAGTGCCTTATTGCATATAATTTTGTCTCTTTACTACTAATAATTTACTAATAATGAGTGATACACAGACCTTTTTTATTTTTACATCTAGACAGCAAGGTGGCCAATATAATATTAATATATTTATAATACAGTTTCTTGATTGCAAATGGGTCCAGGGGAAATGTCAAATTAACACATTTTTTTACACAAAGGCCCGGTTTCACAGACAGGATTAGGCCATAGTTCAACTAGGACATTTAAGTAATTTTTATAAACATGCTTAGAAAAAAAAAAACATTACTGGTGTGCATTTTGAAACAAAACAAAGGCACTGATATATTTTAAGATCAGTCAGTGCAAGTTTATTTCAGTTGAAACAGCTAAGACTTACATTTTAGTCTAGGACGAGGCTTAAGCCTTGTCTGTGAAACCAGGGGAATATTTTTGAAAAAATAAAACTGAACTGCATTGACAAGGTGGATTTTTGAAGGGGATATAAAGCCAATATTCTCAAAAAATTAAATAAATATGAGAAAAAAATGTTTGTCAGTCAGTATTAATGATGTACTATTGATTTTACTGTATTCATTAGCTTTGACTGTTTCCATGTTATTTAGGTTGTTTCTGCTGTGCCATGGAAACAGGTGTTCGTATTTACAATGTGGAACCTTTAATGGAAAAGGGCCATTTAGGTAAGAGAAATCTGTGTTTTTCTTATTAAAAACCTAGTGCTGGGCAATGATTAATCGCATCTGAAATAAAAGTTTTTGTGTACATAATAAATATACACAGTACACACACATATATTATGTATATATAAATACACACACATGCATGTATATATTTAAGAAAAATATGTTATGTTCATATATTAAATATATTTATATATAATATAAATTATACAAATATAAATATATACATGTAAATATTTTCAAAATATATACTGTATGTGTGTGTCTTTTTATTTATATATATATATATATATATATATATATATATATATATACATCATAAATATACACAGTACACACATATTATAAAAAAAAATCAATCATGATCGTTGCCTAGCACTATAAAAAAACCAAATCTGTAGAGTTATGTATTAATTGTGTTGATTTGATTGGTTATAGATCATGAGCAGGTGGGCAGCATTGCTCTGTGTTCAATGCTTCATCGATCAAACCTCTTGGCTGTGGTGGGAGGCGGCGTCAACCCCAAATTCTCTGAAATCTCAGGTACACTGGAAGTCTAAGCGCACTTATATACTTAAACTGCCCCCTTCAATCCAGACTTTAAATGAGCCATTCATTTTCCAATGTTTTATCTTATCTCTGGCAGTATTAATTTGGGATGATGCTCGGGAAGTGCGAGACCCCAAGGACAAATTAGTTCTTGAGTTCACATTCACCAAACCAGTGCTGGCTGTGTGCATGAGGCATGACAAGTAAGATACACAGCCATAAGACAATAGTGCTTCATCTTTACACTTAAAAATGCTGTTTGAATTAATAATGTCTCATTTCATATCTTTGTATGTGAAGAATCATCATTGTCCTGAAAAATAGAATCTACGTGTATAGTTTTCCCGACAACCCTGTCAAGCTGTTTGAGTTTGACACTCGCGATAACCCGAAAGGTACTGTGAGCATGCTTGCAATTTCATATAGTTTCATCAGAAAGAGGTTTTCATCACTGTATTTTTGCATTTGTAGGTTTGTGTGACCTGTGCCCTAGTTTGGAAAAGCAGTTGCTGGTTTTCCCTGGACACAAATGTGGCAGCCTTCAGTTAGTGGTAAGATTTATGTGCAAATTGTTATAAAATATTGCAGTAGTGAATTTTGCATATTAAAACTTGCAGTCATTTATTGAAGGATGATGAATAGTTCACCCAAAAATTTGCTGAATATGTAGTCAGAATTTAGATGTAGATGAGATTGTTTCTTCATCAGAATAGATTTCGAGAAATTTAGCATTACATCACTTGCCCACCAATGGATCCTCTGCAGTGAATGGGTGCCGTCAGAATGAGAGTCCAAACATCTGATAAAAACATTGCAATTATCCACAAGTAATCCACACCACTCCAGTCCATCAATTAACAACATGTGAAGTGAAAAGCTGTGTGTTTATAATAAATATATCTATCATTAAGATGTTTTTAACCTCAAGCCATTGCTTGAGTCCTCTATCCATAATATTGCTTTCTCCAGTAAAAAATGCATCTCGTCTGAATCAGGAGAGAAATATGCACAGATCAAACACTGTTTACAAGTAAAAACAGTCCAAAACAGTTCTAAGCAAATTTGTCAGTGGATTTTGATGTGAGAGGACAACAGGGGATAGGTTTTTTTTTATTATTATTTTTTTTTTTAAAAATTTATTATTATTATGGATTATGGACTGTTTTAGTCGAAAGCAACGGTTTGAAGTTAAAAATACCTTAATGATGGATTTGTTTCTTACAAACATACAGCTTTTTGCTTCACAAGTTAACTGATGGACTAGAGTGGTGTGGATTACTTGTGGATTATTGTGATGTTTTTATCAGCTGTTTGGACTCTCATTCTGACGGCACCCATTCACTGCAGAGGATCCATTGGTGAGTAAATGATGTAATGCTAAATTTCTCCAAATCTGTTCTGATGAAGAAACAAACTCACCTACATCTTGGATGGCCTGAGGGTGAGTGAATTTTCATCAGATTTTCATTTTTGGGTGAACTAGACCTTTAACATATTTGTTGTAACTTTATTAATTAACATTGTTCATGACTCTTTGGCAGGACCTTTCCAACACCAAACCTGGCACATCATCTGCTCCTTTCACTATCAACGCCCACCAGAGTGAAATCGCTTGTCTGGCACTGAACCAGTCTGGCAGTGTGGTTGCGTCTGCGTCCAGAAAGGGCACGCTGATCCGTCTGTTTGACACTACAACACGAGACAAGCTAGTGGAACTACGAAGAGGAACCGACCCTGCTACGCTCTACTGGTATTGTATTTGAGCTTCTTCTTTATCTAGATTCCAGCTCTGCTCGCATTGGACAGTCTCTTAAATTCATGAGGTGTATCCTGGGATTCTTTCTGAACAGTATTGAAGAAGTTCACATATATACTGAACACCTGAATTTCCTTTCAATGTCTGATCAAACTGTAAAAAAAAAGTTTTACAAAGAAATTCATATGAAAACAATTTATTTGTGTATATCAGGGGTTCCCAAACATTTTTGTCAGCCAAACTACTTAGACGTTAAATATTTACTTGAAATGCCCCCTGAAAATGTAAGTTAAAATTTCAATAATTTAAAAACACATTTGCATGTTTATGGTTCTCTGACGTCTGATAATGGTCACATGGCATGCAAGAAAACAGCTAAAATATTTAATCATTTTTTATTTATTTTTATTTTGAAATATATATATATATATATATATATATATATATATATATATATATTGCAATTATTTTGTTAAATGTGATTTAATTTTACATTTGAGTCAGTTATTATTATTATTATTATTATTATTATTATTATTATTATTATTAGCTTTTCATGAACCACATTTGGGAAACCCTGGTCTACAGAACTAATTTAAGTAACAACTTCAGAAATATTTAAGTAGAAGCCTTTAGATCAAAAGAAAATTCCATTTGAGTTTGTCCAAACTTCTTCAGTGCATATTATATGAATAAATGTGTATTGCTGTTTTTTTTGTTGAAGAAAAACAAGCAGCTCCTATTCTGATGATAAATGAAATTAAATTACATAAATGCCATATTATTAATTATTGAATTTTGCTGTTTTACAGTATTAATTTCAGCCATGACTCGTCCTTTCTGTGTGCATCGAGTGACAAGGGAACTGTGCACATATTTGCTTTGAAAGACACTAAACTGAACCGGCGTTCTGCGTAAGATTAATCATGTCACTAAAAAAAAAATCTTTATTGTCATTTCATTAAAGTTTTCATTACATTTTAAGTGTTATTTAGAAATATCTAAATAGTAGTTGTAGTTAGAGTCACTGGATTTTATGTGAGGTTTCTTGTCTTCTGTAGTTTGGCGCGTGTTGGAAAGGTGGGTCCGGTCATTGGACAATATGTGGACAGTCAGTGGTCTCTGGCTAATTTCACAGTGCCGGCTGAGTGCGCTTGCATCTGTGCCTTTGGGAAGAACACCTCCAAAAATGTCAACTCTGTTATTGGTACGTGGGCTTTATTTCGAGACATCTGAGTGAACCATTTTTGATTTGTCAGTTTCTAATCCCATGTCTCTCTTTAAAGCCATATGTGTTGATGGGACATTCCACAAGTACGTCTTCACCCCTGATGGAAACTGCAACCGCGAGGCTTTCGATGTGTATCTAGACATTTGTGATGATGATGATTTCTAAAGCTGGAGATTGAGCTGTTCCTAATGTAAAATAGTGGTCACTTTAACAGCGAACTCTGCTGGTTGTTCCTGATGCTTATTTCTGTGAGATTGTGTTACTGTCTTGTATAATCAAATGTACATAAAATCAGTCTGTGAGTAAGTGTCTTGTTAACTTTTATCTTATCACTCCACATGCAGGAGTTTCAAAGTCTGTGATCATTTACTTGTCCTTCAGAGATACTCAACCTTTGAACACTTTTGAATGATTTCTCATCATTCTTTGTCCTGTTGGTGTCCTGTTACTCTAAAGGAATAAGGTCCCCCAATCTTATTCATAAAGGAACTTTATTCATGAATCAATACAGCCTTTTAGGACTGAATATATAGAACAGGGTTTTGGCTTTGTGTTGTGTTTTATATAATAGATGGTTCAACTTCTAATATGATAAGTCATAGATTTTATCTATAACAAATCAACCTCTGTATTTTATTTTACACTGTTATGTAAACAGAAAATATGATTACTAGGTTTAAATGTGTACTACAGTTCAAAAGTTTGTGGTCGGTAAGATGTTTTTGGATCTTATCCTTATGCTCACAAAGGTTGCATTTATTTGATAAAAAAAAATGCATTAAAAATAATGTAAAACATTACAATTTATTACAACTGTTAATTTGAAATAAATATATTCTATTTTAATACACTTTTAAGATGTAATTTATTCCTGTGATTGCAAACATTTCAATGTTGAAAATAGTTTCAAAATATATGAAAAAAAATTAAACGGCTTCATATTTTTGTGGAAACCTTGATATATGCAGGATTTTTGGCAAATACAAAGTAAAAAAAAAAAGGAAATGGAAATCTTTTGTAACATTATAAATGTCCTTGCTCTCACTTTTGATCAATTTAATGCATCCTTGCTGAATAAAAGTATTGATTTTTTTAACAAAATAAAAAATAAAATAAAAAAATCTGACCCAAACTTTTGAGTGTAGTTACAGGGAAATTCTAATATATCAAATGTAATATAGATAGATTAGATATACGTTATTCATCCCAAGGTAAATTTAAGGCGTCCTGTAGCTTATACAACATAGAAAACACAAATACACACAATATGAGACAACAAATATTTAAAAAATCAGATAACAATCAAGCATAAAGTAAATCTAAATATGAAACTGTAAATAAATATAATACTGTAATGTATCAACAGCATTGCATAGTTAATTAAATATTTCATTTCACATTATATGCATTACTGTATTTATATACATAACATTTTGTAAATAATTACACAAAATATTAGTGAACAGTTCTGTCAGGCAATGTAATAAATGGGTTTATGTCAGTGGATATCACATTCACATACTACAGATACATAGCTATATTTTACTGTAGATAGATAGATAGATAGACAGATAGATAGATTAAATGTATTATTATATAAGATATCGTGAGTTTCCAGTGCACATGTCTACTGTAACTTATAAAGTGATGGATGTTTTTTTTTTTATTTTTTTTATTTTTTTCAGATATAAACAACGCGACAGAGATAAATAATACACGTTTGCATCTGCATTTGCATTCATGTTCACAGAGATAAACATGAGTGTTGAGTTGAGTCAAGGGAGGGAGTGCTCGCGGCTCATTATTACACACGGATGTGCTGAACTGTCCGTGACAACCATCCAAAAACACGCCACACGACCGAAAGAGTGCGTCCCGAATCGATCAGAGACGGTGGAGGTGTCGTGTTGGCTTGTTTTTGTTGTATGACAGCAGAAGATTGTTGAGCCGAAGCTGGGATTTCTCCTCAGAAAGTGAGTTTTTGTCATGCTAACATGCTAGCCGTCTACGCTAACACAGCAGAAGTGACAAGTGAAAAAATACTGACACACTTTCTGACTGAAACGCTCTAAAATAATAATAATCTAATATTTAAACGTTTTAAGTGTATAAAACGAGATTATTTATATAGATAACGTGTGTAAATGTGTTACATTTACGGCTATGTTTGTGCTAGCTTTTACTAGCGTTTCATAGCTTTAGCACTAAACCGATTTGCTAAACTGATCATTTTAAAACATTGGATGATTGTGTTGAATATTATTTTAATCTAAAACAAAATTATTTTGAACTTTAACACTGACATTTCAAAAAATTGACAGGACATTTGCAGCTGGTTAGCATTTACTGAAAGCTAATCCTGACGTTTACATTGACAACAAGCATCTTTTCATTGTCAATAAATGTGAAGAATTGTGTTTTTTGTTAATGACACGCTTTATATTACATACAGTATGGTATATTTGAGACTTGGCCACATGACTGACATCGTGCAACCTTCCCTTTTCAACATTTTTGCGTGTGTTTGTTTGGCAATCACAGCCATTGCATGTCATTTGCGGAGGTTGAATAGTAAATAACTTAATTACATATTAAAGTGACCTCACAAGTGATCTTATCGTTTTATTAGGCACAGTTTAGTCCACAAGGATGGCTTCTCGTAAAAAGGTGCTCCTGAAGGTGATCATTCTCGGGGATTCTGGGTAAGTGATGACCTTCTGATCCAATGATTCCTGACAGTGTTATTTAATTAGGTTTTCAGATACAAACTCTTGGATTGTACAATAATCGCTCTTGTATTTGTGTGCTACAGGGTTGGGAAGACTTCTCTGATGAACCAATATGTTAATAAGAAGTTCAGCAATCAGTATAAAGCCACCATCGGTGCAGACTTTCTTACCAAGGAGGTGATGGTGGATGACAGGCTGGTGACAATGCAGGTATGAGCCTTTAGATGTGACAGATCATTTGAGGAACCTTTTTTTATTTAGCATAATATATATAAATATATACATCAGGGTCACCATCGCAAATTAAAAAAAAAAAAAAAGAAAGAAAGAAATGTCATTTAGCTGTCAAGACAGCATTTTTTAGTTTCAAAACTAAAATAACTAATTAAATAAATAAATAAAATAAAAGTAATATAGACATATTAAAAAGTAATAAAATGACAAACATAAAATAACATTAACTAAAATTAAAACTTATAAAAATAAGATATATAAAATTCAAATTATTAATAAAAACTGTTATCAATGATACTAAAATAACACATTTATTCTAAAAAAGTAATTATAAATAATTATGCATTGTAATGTGTAATTATATATATTATTATGCATATTATAATATATAGATTATTATAAATACATATATTCTTAGTATATTATTATTATATAATGTTATAATTCTTGTTTTTTTTTTATCTGAGGTCTACTAACAATGTAAAGTCCTTTTATGCTTTAATACATAAAAGATTATGTATGACTATATATATATATATATATATATATATATATATATATATATATATATATATATATATATATATATATATATATATATATATGAGAGAGAGAGAGAGCGCAATATTTATATTTATTAATATTTTTTTAATTATTTATTTTTCTTTTAGTTTTTTACCTGAGGTCCCTTTACAATGTTAGTTGAGTCTTTCGAGAAATATTTTTTTTGTATATAATACATTTGTGTGTATCATTACTTCATGTCCATGTGTCACCCTCCTGACAACTCTGAAAATTAGGTTATATTTTTGTTTGTTTTCTATTTTGTTTGTTTCTAAAGATCAAGGAAATTTTGATTTCTAATTATATGGCCCTTTAAATGCAAATGATGCAGCACTGGAATATTCTCATGGCCGTTTCAGATCTGGGACACAGCAGGACAGGAGCGTTTCCAGTCTTTGGGTGTGGCTTTTTACCGCGGGGCAGACTGCTGCGTGCTGGTGTATGACGTGACCGCGCCAAACACCTTTAAAACCCTGGACAGTTGGAGGGATGAGTTCCTCATTCAGGCCAGTCCACGAGACCCGGAGAACTTCCCCTTTGTAGTGCTTGGCAACAAAATTGACTTGGAGAACAGACAGGTCTGTCTTTATTCAACCTCATAGAAGTACGTTTACATTTTGACATCAAATTCTCAGAAGAATACCCCCAGATGATTTCAACATCTCATCTAAACACAATCTTCTTCTGTTGTTGTCTTATAATGATTGTTGTACATGTAAACACATTTTTTTGGAGGTACTGAATGGATAGATGGTTATGGGTCAAACTGGTTTTATAAAATAGTGTTGATTAGTGTTATTTTAGTGTTATTAAAATACCATATAGCTTTTATTAATATTTTGAATTGTTTATCTTATGTTGTTATATTTTAATATTATTATATTTGTATATAGTAATTTTAGTTGAAGTTTTAGTAATTAAGATTGTTTTTCTTTCTTTTCCCTTGAGGTCCACTTACAATGTTACTCAAGTCTTTATGCACCTATAAATACTTTATACTACAAATGATTATATTAAATATTTTTGTTTAATATTGTTAATATGATTGAGATACTATTATAGTTTATAATAATATTATGTAGAGTTTTAGACTTATAGTGTTTTATTATATATTATATAGTTTTATTATAATATATTAATATTTAGTTTTTATTTTTACGTTCAAGTTTTACAATTTTAGTAATGTGTTTGTCTTTTTTTTTTTCCCCACTTACAATGTTAGTTGTTTTTTACACGTTTTTTAATATAAAATGTAACTAAATTCGTTGGGTATTTTTTGTCATTGTTATTTTTTTTTTTTTAACTGTTTTAATTAATTTTATTTCAGTTTTAATTATTTTAGTATATCAAGTTAAACTAAATTAAAATTAGAAATGTTATGTTGGCAACTAGCTGAAATAAAAAATCTTAACTTTTTTAGATTTTATTCCAATCAATGTTTATTTTCAGTAACTTTTTTTTTTTTTTTTTAAGTTTTATTTAACGATATTGATTCTAAAATCTGATTAGATAAGCAAAATATCAATTTAGTATTTTGGCTACCCTGTACAGGTGACAACAAAACGAGCCCAGGCATGGTGTCAGAGCAAAAGCAATATCCCGTACTTTGAGACCAGCGCAAAAGAGGCCATCAACGTGGACCAAGCTTTCCAAACGATCGCTCGAAACGCCCTCAAGCAGGTACGCACCGTTTGACGTGTCCAATGACAGCATCTCCACTCTGATACTAACGTCTGCCCATCTCACAGGAGTCAGAGGTGGAGACGTACGACTTTCCAGATCAGATTAAACTGAGAGATGACAGACCCGTGTCCTCTGGTGACGGCTGCAGCTGCTGAGATGGGACGTCTGAAGACAGAGGGGACCAGTGAGGCAGAGGAGAGCCAGCGCGGGGCGGACCGATCCCGATGTGCAAAACATCCAGCATTCAGAAGAAAACACTTCCTTTCCAAACTTGTATGTAAAGAACTGTTAGGAATTTAAAGAAACTCCCTGCTACAGCATCACTTTTAATATAACTACCTTTAAGGATATTATTTCTATGAGAAAGAGATAAAACATGGTAGTTATTTCTATTATTTAGAAGTGATTTTTCTTTTTTTGCTTCTTGTTTTGTTTATTACATCATCCATGCAGATTATAGTCTTTCAGACTCGTCTCCTGCTTATATGTCTGTCTGTGCCTTTTTTTTTTTAGGATGTAGAAGCAGTCACACTTCCTTGAAATTCCTTTATTTTGCCAAATCCTTTAATATGCTAAACGTAATCGATTCTTTAACTAAAAACTACACGCACACTCAAAATAAACAGCCCAGCATGTCACAATATCACAATATCAAAATCTTCAGCAGAATTTAAGAGCTGCCAAGGCTAGAAAGAAATATTCAAAGTTTGTGCCTAAGGACGCCCACCTAAACAGTACAGTCTTCGGTAGAGGAAGGCCGGTGGTGTCAAATGAACGTTTTGGGGATCTGGGAGCTCACGAAGTATTAAGTGCAATCATTTTAACCATGCAACACGATCTCTTTCACTTGGAATGAAAGCGTTTCCCCCAGTTTTAATGTATGAATGTAAGATTAATGATTAATTCCTGTCTTGACCTCATGCTGTTTAATTACTTGGTTTACAGTTCATTTTTATGTTTCTATGTTCATATAGTAGACATTTCTAACGGGCTCATCTCATTGACCAAATTATGGGTATGATGTAGGTCAAATAAAGGCACAAAATGTGAAGGAAAGCTAAAATTGGAGAGTGAGTCCTGACAACCCTTGAATCCATGTGATTTTTTTTTAATGTCTTTAGTTCTATCAACCAGTACTGTAGATGAATTTGATTGAAAATTCTTAGTGATGTCTGCCAATAGAAACCAATAAACACATCTGTCCCTCTTTTATAAAACAATTATCTTTCCTTGAACACTGTTAAATCATATTGTTTTATCAACAATGCTCCATTAATAAATCTTTATTCAAATGACAAAACACTGGATCATGTGTGTTTTGGCTTCTGTTACACTGATAAACTTCAAAGGAACAATTCACCCAAAAATGACATTTTCCTAAAACATTACTCACCCTCAAGCCACCCAAAATGAGTTTGTTCATCAGAACAGATTTAATTTATAATTGTAGCATTACTCTGCAGCGAATGGGTGCCGTCGGAATGAGAGTCCAAACAGCTGATAAAAACATAGACTGTATAAAAACATGGACGTAGTGTCTGTGACGTCACCCGTAGGTTTCTGAAGAGCGTTTTTGAAGCTTAAAGTAGGCGGAGCCGGCCATCGCCATCTTGGCAGCACGTCACTCCCGGATAATCGAAAATGGGCAAAGAGGCGGGAACTGGTTGCTGAAACCACGACGGTGGTGACCGCAGCGGCAATCCACCTGTCACTCAAGTGGCCACGCCCTCAATTATGCAGAACTGTAAGGCTTAATATAATTTGAACGGATGAGTTATAAAAAAAAATTCACCCCCGTCACAGTTGTCATGAAGGCCAAAATTAGCTATATAGACCAAAACCACTTTTTGTACCAGGCTGTAAACATTTTTTTCTGCTGTAAAGTTGGGCATTTGTAGCCAGCATCTAGCGGCCAGTCGATGAATTGCAGTTTTAGTCACTTCCATGTTGGTTTCACGAGAGAGCGAGAGGTTGCCGCCTGGATAAAAACATAACAGTAATCTAATAAACTGTCCCTGTTGTGCTCTTACATCAAAATTCACCAACATATTTCTTTCCAAAAATTTTGGACTGTTTTTGCTTGCATATTTCTCTCATGATTCAGATGAGACAACTTTTTCACTGGAGAGGGTAATATTATAGATAGAGGACCCATATTTTAAGTTAAAAACGTCTTGATGGATTTGTTTCTTACAAACGCTTTCCACAAGTCACTAATTGATGGACTGGAGTGGTGTGGATTATTGTGATGTTTTTATCAGCTGTTTGGACTCTCATTCTGACGGCACCCATTCACTGCAGAGGATATACTGGTGAGCAAGTGATGTACTGATAAATTTCTCCAAATCTGTATTAACAATGAAACAAACTCATCTACATCTTGGATGACCTGAAGGTGAGTAATTTTTCAGTAAATTTTCATTTTTGGGTGAGCTATTCCTTTAACAAATCTCAAGACATTATGAAGTGCTGCACTTTTCAAACAGAGCAAAAGCATCATTAATTATGCTTTTTGAGTCCTTGCAATCCATATTGAACACATGGCAGCAGATGTTTCTCTTGGACATCCGCATAGCATAGTGCAAACAGCATCTGCATCCATATTTCTCCTCTTATGCTTGTATTTGTCTCTCAGAGTGTCATTGTGAATCAGGCGGTCCAAATGCATCCATAGTTTCCATCACTAGAGACAAATGGTCCAAGAACGAACTTACAGAAACACGAAGAATACGGGCTTCGTCTGCAGTCCATCTCCTATAAAGACATAAGCAAAAATCTGATATTTTATTGTGTAAAATAGAAATATTCTGTTAATTTCAACAACAAAACATCTTTTAATGAAGCAATATTATATCTATCACAAATACATGTGATGGTATTTGAAAAAAAAAAAAATCAGGTAATCAGATCAGTGTGGCAAAGTGTGTCGACCTAAATCTAAATTAGGACAACTATTTTAAACGCTAGACTTTTTTAGGTGATCGTTGATGTGGTTTAACTCACACAGACAGTGTTTGTCCTGAAACATCCAGATTTTTAGTGATTCCTCCTTTCCTGGGCTCAGGATCAGGAGATAAAGACTGCAGGGCGATAGTTGCCTCTCTCTCAGATGGGAAAGGGACCTTTAAAAAGCTGATGTTTGGTTAAAGTAAAAAAAAAAAAAGAAAGAACATGCACCTTTATTTCTCATATCTTGAGTGATCTACTGTTGGCTGCACATGTCCGTCTGTGAGCAAACCCCGCAGTGCAAGCAGGTAAGAACTGAAAAAGTTTTAATAAATCCTACGATACAAAAGCAGAGCTCGGTTGTGTAGTAATGAATTATTTTGACATTTAGGAACAGCAGTAAAAGGATACAATTCAAGTTTTCTATCTGAACCGTTTTCGCTCATGCAAGCCGCCATGTTGACGTGTTTTGTTAGCCTTCAGATTGAAATCTGCACTTTCGTCGTGTTTTGATAAAACGTAAACCTTATAAAACAACATTCGACAAAATTCGATTAATATTACAGCCGATATATCCTGCACTCAACATAAATGTTTAATGTTTTCGTATATGTAATGTTATGTTTAGTGATTATTGTACATTTGGTTTAGACTATCATAGTTAAAAATGTGATTCATATTTTTACGACGAATTTTCATATTTTAGAATGTCTGGAACGAGAGTAAATTAATAAAATCAATACAAAAATACAGTAGCAAAAATAACACGAAGTGATTTACATAAATGTCAAATGTTAATTAACATTTAAATAAATGTTATATTATTTTGTTAAATTATTATGTTTAATATTATTGTATTATTTTGTAAATGCCGCAAAGTACACGCACAGACATTTTCTGAACTTATTAATTAAAATGAATCATTCGAACGAACCGATTCACTCAAATGAATCGAATGCTTCATACAAGAGCGAGTAAACGTAAAAGAACCCGTTACAAAATAGCGATGTGTCCCGTTACGCTGCTTCTTGTCGATGTAACGTTAAGTAGCTCGTTACTGGAAAATCTACATGGCTAAGTCACTGTCACCGAAAATGTGGTATTATTAGTAACATTTTACCTCTTTAACACTGCTCAGTTTAAATGAATCAAACCTACATTCAGAAAAACACCTGCAGCACATCCATCACAAATCTTCTACAGCAAGACTCGTTATGAAGCCGCGAGCTGGTGGAGGCGCATGTGATGCCCAGAGATGCAGTCTAGTTAGTGTGTGTAGGCAGCGCACTAGGTGTTGAAACAGAGCCAAGTCTCTCTCTGGTCATCTGCGCTGGATCGCTTCAGTCCTCTGTGCTTCTTTATCGCAGGTAAGTCCGACACAGCGGAACCTCTTTTATTACATGCTTTAATTTCATTTTAAGCGAAAACTTTTTTCTTTTGTGAAAAATCTAAAATCTTAAAAACATAAATGACAGCGTTTTAAATATTTTTCCATATTTCTTTTTTTATGTTATGATGATACGAGTTTCATAAACAGCTTACCTGCGAAGTGATTTTTACAAGGACATAATAATAATCATACTAATAAGCCTTTCTTATTTTGTTACTTGTTTTTCATTTACTGTTACATATATCTTTATGATTGAATACTGAAAATAAATTATATTATTTAGAAAACAATGTGCTGAACATGTACAATGTAATATGTAAAACAATACATCTAACTCACTTCTGTTGTTATGTTACATGGCTCTCTGTGTATTTGCTCATTTGAATATTTTATTTATATATATATATATATATATATAACATTTATTATTATTATTATTATTTTTATTATAGGCTTTCTAGGATTCAAAGACCTTAGTTAAAGCAGAAAATAAAAAGGAAACGGAATAAAGAAAATGACATAAAGTAAATAGGAAATATTTACAACCAAGTACTAGGAGACTATGAAATTCATAAGTTTTTATTCAATAATTTTCCAAATTCAGCTTCACACTTGAATTGTTGCTCTAACAATATGTAATGAAAAAAATAACTATTCAAAAAGAAAGCATTTTAAAATCTCACTGTATTTTGCGGGCTATTTAATGTATTAATAATGTATTTTAGGTGTTTGGTTTCATTTATTCATAAACTTCAAAAGATAAATGTGAGACCAAATACTAACAGACAGTAAAATTCATGTTAATTTTTGAAATTCATCTTCAGTGTTACACAATATAATTTGTAATGGAAAAAACTGTATTCAATAAGAAAGCATTTTCAAGAGGACTCCACTGTAATGGCTATTTATTTTAATTAGACTGTATTTCTGTTTCATTTATTCATAACTCTGTCCTTATTATCCCATCAGCTGTAACACCTCCATTTCCTTCTAAGATCAATAACGTGTCAGAAACATCCATCCCAAACACTGTAAAGTTGCTTGTCATGCTGCGTTTTACTGAATACTTTATTGGATTTCATTGCTTTTATAGATGCATAATCCTCCAGGCTGATGGGAACTCTCCGTGACCTCCAGTTTGCCCTGCAGACTAAGATTGAGGAGCTGCGGCAACGTGACGCCCTCATCGATGAGCTGGAGCTGGAGCTGGACACTAAAGATGACCTCATCAGACAGCTGCAGGGCGAGCTGGACCGTCTCCGCACCGCCTCGGTCTCACACAACCCCTCCGGGACGACAGAAGTCACAGGTGAGCTGGGAACTCAAACAAAAGCCTGGATTAACCATACAGAAGCATTTTATTTATTGTTGCATTTTATTTTATTGGTGCCGGAGCAGCGTTACCAGATGAGCCCCAGCGCACTAAACGCCAGGCCATATCAGCCGAACCCACGGGGCTGGATCCAAATCAACTCACCCACGTCACCCTCACTAACTACAGCAAGAGCGACGAACCCACGGGGCTGGATCCAAATCAACTCACCCACGTCACCCTCACTAACTACAGCAAGAGCGAGGAGTGAGTTAGAGTCCGTACACATCAGATAAAGCTTCAGTGAGTTAGAAAAGCAACATGTTTGATTCAATCCCATCTCGCTGTGCTCATCTCAGGTCTCGAGAGTTGATCCAGAAGGCTCTTTTGGAGAATGATTTCATGAAGCACCTGGAGGCCAGTCAGATCCTCACCATCATGGACTGCATGTATCCCACCACACTAGCACAGGGCTGCTGCGTCATCCAGGAGGGCGACGACGGCTCTACCGTCTACGTACTGGAAGGTGAGGAGGATCTGCTTCAGATCTACTAGTTTTACTTTTTGAGAAACAGTTTATGTAAAACTAAAAGGGTTCCAAACAACAGCATTTGTTTTTATGCTAACCTCTGTCAAGTGGGCAACTGCCTGTTCGTCATGTGTTTGTGACAGCGATCCTCTGTGCAAGAAAACACTTCACATGTTGTGTGCTATTATTTCATGGCTTTGCACAGGAATAGTTCAAGCACAAAAAAACACAAACACAAAAGGAGAATTTACATTTTTTGCAGATTCTTTAAATAAACCTATTCAAAAGTTTGGGGTTGGTAAGATTTTTTAATGTAGTCTCTTATGCTCTCCAAGGCTGCACTTATTTGATTAAAAATACAGTAAAAGCTGTTATATTGTGAAATAATATTACAATTTTAAATAACTGTTTTCTATTTGAAAATATGTTAAAATGTAATTTATTGCTGTGATGCAAAGCTGAATTTTCAACATCGTTACACCAGTCTTCAGTGTCACATGATCCTTCAGAAATCATTCTAATATGTTGATTTGTGGAAACCGTGATCTTTTTCCAGGAATTTTTGTAATGAATAGAAAGTTCAAAATAACATTTATTTGTAATATAATTTTTTTGTAACCTTCTAAACTCATTTTTCATCAATTTAATGCATCCTTGCTGAATAAAAGTATTAACGGTTCCCCTACACACATTCATCTCATTCTCAGACTCAAGGTTGTTGTGTTTGTTTGTGTGTGTTGTGTGCAGAGGGGTTGGTGGAGGTTACCAAAGGAGGGCAGAAGCTGTGCACCATCGAGTCGGGGAAAGTGTTCGGCGAGCTTGCGATACTCTATAACTGCACACGCACGGCCACCGTCACAGGTGAGATTCACTCAGTCTGTGTGTTTCAGCACAAAATATTAGTCAGACTGTGTAGCTACTGAATATTTAATTTTTCCTAATTCTTTCTCATGTTCTCTGTCTTTCAATTCAGCTTATTTGGTTTGCTTTAAAATAAAAACTGTACATTTATACAGCTAACATGTTTGCTGCTTAGCTATGTACAGTCAATAAAAATATAAACATGTTGGCTGCTTAGCTATATACAATTGATAAAAATATAAAAGTAAAAGTAATGTAAAATAACAATAGAACAAATGGAGTAAATAAGTTTAATTAAGAATTTTGTTTTAAATTAAATAAAAATTAAATAAAATTTCAGAGAAAGTAACAATCAACCAAAACGGAACAGAATGTATCATGCAATCATACAGTAATTTAAATATAGAAATGTTAATGGTAATATAAAATGATACATGTGTGTATATATAGAATATAGGTAAATATATGTACATGTAGAGTAAAATAACAGTAGAGCAAATTGATTAAATAAGTGTTATTAATAAAAAGCAAAATGAGAATGCAAAATTGAATTCATTAAATTAGAAATCGAAAAGGTTGCAACATACAATACTTAAGGAACATAAATGATATCTATTATATATAAAGGATATATCATAATATGTATAAAGTAATATAAAAAATATTAAGATTAATAGTAAATAACAACAGCACAAATGGAGTAAATAAGACATTTTAACAAAATGTAAAAAATAAAATAATATTACAGAGTAAATTCAGAAAGTATAAAAAAAGAAATGAATGCAACACAGTTAGTTTGTACAAAGCATCATGTGAAGATAAAAATGAACTATGCCTATAATAGTAATAAATTTAGTCACAGGGACACATAGACACTGTTTCTTTGTCTCTCTAATTCTGACAAACACGAAGCATGTAAGCCTGAACCTATAAGATCACAAATACAAAGTTTGTTGTCCTGAGTCTGAATTCGTGCTCATCTGTCAGCGCTGTTGGCTATAGACAGTCTGCCATGCGTCTGAGATTGAGTTCAGCCCTATTAATGGCTCTCTCCTGCAGAGTGAACGTGGAGGAATTGGTGGTGTGTAATTGCTGGGATGTTTGGCCATATGTTTTTTCTAATATATATATCCTCATCCTTTGCCCTTTTATGACATATCGGTTTAGTGTGATGGATTGGGGTGAAATGAGTTGACTCGGGTGGTGTCTGTTTAATCGCAATAATAAAAATGCAATTAAAATCAGGCCTTTGGCTGTCCCTGTTCATGCAGAGATTGCTCTTTAACATTCTCACCTGTGAACCCTGATCAGATTTGCTGGATTTAAACAAAAAAGTGCTGAAAATTTGCTTTGTTTATGTGCAGCTCGGATTGAGTATAATTTAATTTGGATTTGCATAATTAGAGAACAAAATGAATCAACAATGTTTCTCAACATTCTCACGTCTCTTTCGTTTGTGTCAATAGATAGATGACAGACGGTGTCTACTGTTCAGGGTCAGCTAAATGAATAGCTTGAAAATAAAATAGCTTCTTCATACTCAACAATTTCTTACAGCGCCCTGCGTTCATTGTCCGCTCTCACTCCATCAGCCATTTCTGGGCTTTCTCATTTCTTGCCGTGTTTGTGGTCAGAGGTCAGCTCCGCTTTCAATGTACATCTGACGTCACTGAAGCATCAAATAGGGTGAAGGTCTGTTGGAAATGTCAACAGTACTTAAGGTTTAAAGTAAGACTTTATAAATCTAAGTTAAGGAGGTGGATACTTCACTTTAATCAAACTTGATTAGCGTATGTCAAAATCTTTTGAAAACACTTCAGACGGAGTCATTTTAGTGATTCATCAGATACTGAGGTCATTTAACATGAAAATTAAAATGTTTAGCTACTGCTTGCATATTTCTTATTATGTAATGCACAGTATAGACATAATTTGTGAAACAGAATGCATTGCATTGTGGTAGTATGCTACATTGTCACATGATCATTGTTTAAATCGGGGAATGGCATCCAGCTATCATCTCATAGATAAGATCTATCTCAGAAGAGAGGAAGCATGCAGGACATGCAGGATATTGAATTGTACAATTATGCCATCAAATAATATTTTGGCATAAAATAAGGGTGTTTTGGAGGTTGTTGTATTTTTTTAGAAAATAATTTAGTGGTTTTGCAGGTTTATTGGTGTTTACTGAGGAATATTAACAGTATGTGATAGTGTTTGTGTGCAGTGGGCTGGCAGAGTAATTACATTGAGTGGGATGTGAAGAGTTCTCAAAGCAGCCGCTGTCAGTCATATTGAGAGGAAGTACAGAACAAAAGTGTGATGAGGTGAAGAGATCGAGCCCACAGTCATATTTGCACATGTGCTTGTTTATGAATTATGAAGCAGAGAATTATAGTAAATCCATCTGATTTGGAATGTTGTAATCCATGTCATAAATTTCAATAAAAGTGTTGTTGACTGTAAATTCCATGATGAAATGCAGTACTATTTTTATATTATATTATTTATTTTTTAATAATTTAAATTTTTTTTTTTATTATTATTATTTTTGAGGGCTTTTTAGCTTTTCTTTGAAAGGACAGTTTAGGAAACCAAATAGTCAGGAATTTATCTAGTAGTAGCATTTATTTGCATGTAAAGCCATCTTTAGAATTAAACTGCACTTTTGTTTAAAGATTAATTTCCATCCTTCCTCACTATGGTCATCTTCTTTCCTTTCAGCCCTAACTGATATCAAACTATGGGCTATAGATCGACAGGGTTTCCAAACCATCATGATGAGAACTGGCCTTCTCAAGCATTCAAACTACATGGAGTTCTTGAGAAGGTAACACAATTTAGCATTAAATCAAATTCAACATCTCAAACCAAATCAGAGTTTTGATGCTATAACCTGAATTGTGTTGTCAGTGTGCCTTCCTTCAAGACTCTCACTGAAGATGTGCTGAGTAAAGTAGCAGATGTTCTGGAAGAGGTGAGCTGTTCTAAAATCAATTCCAAATTGATCCATGTGACCATTGTGACCTTCAAACGTTTATATTCTGTGTTGTTCTCCCTCTCTCTCTTTCCTCTTTAGACTCACTACAGTGATGGCGACTACATCATTCGTCAGGGCGCCACTGGAGACACATTCTTCATCATCAGTGAGGGTCAGGTGAGAAAAGAGCCCCTCTGAGGTTTCATGCTGAGTTGTGGAACAGAACATTTATTATGAATTTTGTGGTTATTTTGGTCACAGGTGAGGGTCACCCAGCAGAAATCAGCCAATGAGGAGCCAGTGTTTTTGTCCACTCTGTCTCGAGGGGATTGGTTTGGAGAGCAGGCTCTCAAAGGGTCAGTGAGGAACTTTAATTCTCATTCTAACCATTGTGGTTAATTTAAGAATAGCTTTTTACATTTGTATCCTTTCTTCCCAGGGAAGATGTGCGTACAGCAAATGTAACGGCTGTTGGAGATGTGACATGTCTGGTTGTGGACAGAGAGTGAGGAGCTCACAGAACAGTCACAATCAGTGACCATTCACAAACAGCAGTCATCTATCAACATCACAGCAGCACAATCACAATCAGTCAAATCCACAATCACAGTCATTAAAATCACAACCAATATCACAACCATCCCAAGCAATCAAAATCATAACTATCACAATCAAAATCTTACTCAGAATAATTATCACATGTAATCAAACTGATCACAATCAATATCACAACAATCCCAATCAATCAAAATCATAGCGATCACAATCAATATCACAATCCCAGTTGATCAAAATCATAACTAAAGCAAAAAACTAAGCAAAAGCTCAGTTAAAATAATCATCACATTTAATCAAAATCATAAGTCACAATCAATATCACAACCATCCCAAGTAATCAAAATTATAACTATCACAATTAAAATCTTAGTCAGATTAATAATCACATTTAATCTAAATCATAACTGTCAGAATCAATATCACAACCATCCCAAACAATCAAAATTATGGCCATTACAATCAAAATCTCAATCAAAATAATAATGATCATATGTAATCAAAATGATCACAATCAATATCACAACAACCCCAGTCGATTAAAATCATAACCTTCATTATCAAAACCATAAACATCACAATCAATATCACAACAATCCCAATCAAAATCATAACCATAATAATTAAAATAACCATCACAATCAAATCTGCTAATTTCAGTTAGCATAAGTATCACATTTAATGAAAATCAAAGCTATCACAATCAATATCACAACAATCCCAATCAAAGTCATAGAGATCACAATCAAAATCTCAATCCCAATTGATCAAAATCATAACCATCACAAGCAAAGTCTCAGTTAAAATAATCATTGCATTTAGTCAAAATCATAACCATCACAACAATCCAAATCATCAAAATCATAACCATCTCAATAAATATCTCAACAATCCCAACCAATCAGAATCATAGCGATCACACTCAGTATCACAATCCCAATTTATCAAAATCATAACTATCACAAGCAAAATCTCAGTTAAAATAATCACATTTGATCAAAATCATAACCATCACAATCAATATCACAACCATCCCAAGCAATCAAGAATCATAACTTTCACAAACAAAATTATAGTCAAAATAATAATCACATATAATCTAAATCATAACTGTCAGAATCAATATCACAACAACCCCAGTCGAATAAAATCATAACCTTCATTATCAAAACCATAACCATTACAATTGATATCACAACAATCCCAATCCCAATCATAACCATAATAATCAAAATAACAATCACCATCAATATCACAACAGTCCCATTCAAAATCAGAACGATCACAATCAAAATCTCAATCCCAAATGATCAAAATCATAACCATCAAAAGCAAAATCTCAGTTAAAATAATCATCACATTTAGTCAAAATCATAACCATCGCAATCAATATCACATCAAAATCAATTAAAAAAAACTATTGCAATCAATATCACAACACTCCCAGTCAATCAAATCATAGCGATCACAATTAATATCACAATCCAAATTGATCAAAATCATAACTATCACGAACAAAATCCCAGTTAAAGTAATCATCACATTTAATCAAAATCATAACCATCGCAATCAATATCACAACAATCCCCAATCATTCAAAATCATAGCGATCACAATCAGTATCACAATCCAAACTGATCAAAATCATAACCATCACAAGCAAAATCTCTGTTAAAATAGTCATCACATTTAACCAAAATCATAACAATCCCAATCAATATCACAACAATCCCAATTTATATAAAATAATTACAATCACAATCAAAATCTCATTAAACTATCACAATAACTATCACAATCACAATATCATAACCATCAAAATGGATATTTCAAGCAAAATAACAATCATCTTGTTTACTCAGAATTATAGCTAGCATAATCAATATCAGAACTATCATAATCAGTCAGAATCAGAACCTGTACAATCACAATATCAGATCAGTCAGTGAACTAGTAACATCTGCTAATAAAACTCAACTCTAACAGGTCTTTCAAGCAGCTGATTGGTGGACTGGACAGTATGAGTGACAAGATGTATGAGAGTGAAGAGGTGAAGGCCAGGTAAGCCCATGATGAGCTACTTCACATCTGTCGATCAGAGATGAGACTCATCAGAATAACTGACATTTCTCGTAGGTTAGAGGCAGAAGCCGCGTTCTTCTCTAATATGTCTCTCAGTGACTTCCGCGTGATCTGCACTCTGGGGGTTGGAGGGTTCAGTCGGGTGGAGCTGGTAAGACGAGTAGTTAGATGTCTCTGTAGGGGTGATTAGAAGTTTATTGAGAGCATGTGTTTATTGATTCTCTACAGGTGCAGCTGAAGAACGATCACAGTCGCTCCTTCGCCATGAAAGTCCTGAAAAAGCGTCACATCCTGGACACGAGTCAACAGGGCCACATCATGTCTGAGAGACGCATCATGATGGAAGCCCGCAGTCCTTTTACTGTCAGGTCTGTTCAACTCGGTGCCTGTTGATGTAATTGATTTAAATCTTAAAGTAAAAACTAACATTTCATATGAACCTATATTCATTCCTACATTACATTTTAATGAGTTATGCAGAATTACAGCCATGGTTTTTTACTTAAAGTCTTTATCAGTATTTTATTGTTTACACATGTTGGTCTCATAAAGCTCAACTCTGTTAAAGGATAATTAAAATAAATAAATAAAAAAAAATAAAAAATGAACATATTTGTTGACCACTAATCTGATTATAATAATTTATAATATTATTATTAATTTAATCATTATTATAATTAGAAAAATGTATGATAATTCTAATTATAATTATAATTATAATAATTAATTATAATTATCTTAGTTGACAGGTGACTCTGTAACTCTACGTCTTTTATTAATTACATGGTATTTTTATGAAAAGCCTGTGATGATAAGCCCATGTTGTTTCTATGCTTCAGACTTTATCGGACGTTCAGAGATTCGAAGTACCTGTACATGCTGCTGGAGGCGTGTTTGGGTGGAGAGCTGTGGACTCTGCTCAGAGACAGGTATCAGGAACCCGCTCACTATATTCTCTTGTTCTCCTGAATGGATTGAGTGAATGACGGGAAGTTGCGTGGCTGTTTTCAGAGGCTCGTTTGATGACAGCAGCACACGCTTCTACGCTGGATGTGTGGTGGAAGCTCTCGCTTTTCTACACTGCCGTGGAATCATCTACAGAGACCTGAAGCCTGAGAACATCATACTGGACCACCGTGGATATGCCAAGCTGGTAAGCAAAGCAGTGTTATTTTAGTATTATTTATATACTATTAGAGTATTTATTATTATTTTCAGTTTCAGTTTAAATTTTAATTTTTAATGTAAAAAGTTGTTGTAATTTTGTATTGTACTTTTGTCATAGTTTTTTGTAGTATCTTTATTTAGCTTTAAATAAAGCTAAATTAATTTTTATTTCAGTTCTAGTACTAAACTGAAGTGCTAAATGCAACATAACATACTTAAATGTTTAGAGTTTAAGTGTTCTAATATTTATATTTTATTTTATTGCTGCTATATTTTGTATTTTTAATTATATGTAATTTTGGTTTTTAATTTTTGTAGCATTTGTAGTAGATTTAAATGAGCATTTTTACATTTTTATTTCAATTCAATTTTCATTTCATCTTAATTAAATTTTATTTCAAAAGTTGCTTTTAGTACTTAATTTTAGTTTAATAAGTGTTCATGTGATATTTGTATTTGATTTGATTTCAGCTTTATTTTAATTAACAAAAACATTTTAATATTTTTAGTATTTCATTTTTATAGCATTTCTATTTAGTTTTAAATTAGTTTTCAGTTCTAATAATTTTAGTACTTGAAAGTTCTATTTTTTCTAGGTTTCAGTGTTCATCTAATATTTAGAATTTATTTTATTTCTGCTTTATTTCAAGTAACAAAAACTATTTTAAAAAGTATTAATTTTATCTTTGTTATGCAGATTTATTAATTTTTTAATGAATATTTTTAATATTTTTTTTTATTAGCTTTACATGTACTTTTTTCTATTTTAGTTCTAGTAATTTTAGTACTTAAAATATGAAGTACTTCATTTTAGTTGATGTTTTCATCTGATGTTTATTTCAGCTTTGTTTTAATTAATGAAAACTGTTTTTTTTTTTTCATTTTAGTGTTATTTTTAGTTAATCGCAACACTGAACCAATGTACTTCTGTTGTAGGAGTAATAGAAATGAATTAATTAAATTACTGTACATACTACATTTCTTATCCATATTCAAAAAAAGTTAAAATACTAAATAAAATGTTAAATGTTTATTTAGTAAAGAAATTTATTTGTAACCATCTACAAAAATTGTAAGCATGTCTTTAGATTTCTAAGAAGATGAGAAACACAGTCAAGTGTGGCTAAACTTTTGTATATTTACCAACAAAATATTCAAATGGCAAAGAACAGTTGTTGTTTTCTAGGTGGACTTTGGTTTTGCTAAAAAAGTTGGCTTGGGGAAGAAGACATGGACGTTTTGTGGAACTCCAGAGTACGTGGCCCCTGAGATCATCCTAAACAAAGGACACGACGTCTCGGCTGACTACTGGTCTCTAGGAATCCTCATCTTTGAGCTGCTGAGCGGAAGGTTGGCGATTTACTAATGCCATTATTAACAAGCTTCAGTTTTTCCTGTTTCCAGAATCCCAGGAAGTGAAGTTCACACTCTGCCTCTTCTAATTCTTAACATTCAACACCATTGTCCTCTTTCTCTCCAAGCCCTCCTTTCTCAGGCTCAGATCCCATGAAGACATACAACATTATTCTCCGAGGAATCGATATGGTGGAGTTTCCCAAGAAAATCACCAAGAGTGCTGCGAACTTGATCAAGAGACTGTGCAGGTATAAAGTCAGCACGTTTATTTTAATAGACAGTGCTTAACTTTCAGTTAGACTAAAATGATTTACTATGACAATTAATTTTGTAGTCTGTAACATTTTTTTGACAAACATTTTATAATATTTTTTAGCAATTAATAAAATCTAAACTGTTCTTTTGTTATGAAAACCTGAGCTGCTGAAATAACATTATTCTGTATATTATATTTTTGGGGCATTGTCACAGAAATACAGTGACTTACAAGTTCTTACTATGTAATTTAGTGAAGGTTCACCTCTGCATTTGCATCACTTTCTGCAAGATGCAAGTTGTAATATTACATTCATGTTGTGTATATATCCGATTAAGTTTTTTACTTGCCATATTTTCATTAACAGCATGTTGTAAGGAAGCCCTGAATCACAATGAAAAAAAAGTATTAGTTCCTTCCTGGGAGAGAAACAAAAATGTTTTTGGGATAGAATTTTTTTTTTTTTGGAGTATTGCTCGCTACATTTTGAAAAACAGCCATGAAGTGTGTCATAAGTTTGCACATGTCTAACCTGACAGGGACAATCCATCCGAGAGACTTGGCAACCAGAAGAACGGCGTGAAGGACATCCAGAAACACAAGTATAGATGATACATGGAGCTCTGACATTCTCATTACATATTCACATTACTGCATTTCATTTCAGACAGTCATGATGTGTGGGCTGTGCTGGTTTTGATGTCTCTTACAGGTGGTTTGAGGGGTTTAACTGGGATGGTATTCGTGAAGGAACCTTGACTCCTCCGTTTATACCAAATGTAAGCGAGAAATTAATCATTTAATGGACTGCTTTTAACTTGCAGAGATATGAAAAATAAATGTTCGAAATGAATGTCATCTCCGATAAATAAAAATAAATATTAGTTGACCTCACAAATCCTGATTTAATTTTACTCGGAGATATTTCTAGACTGTTGCTGTCTTGAGCAAATGAGTTTCTTTGCTTTATCTTGCGTTTTCTTTCAAAGAAAATGAGTTTGGTTTGTTTGCCGCAGGTGGATGGGCCTTTGGACACGAGTAATTTCGACTGTTTCCCTGAGGACACAGATGAGCCGCCGCCTGATGAGGAGTCTGGCTGGGACTTTGAGTTCTGATCGGATGAACCAAATGCTTATATGAACGGCACAGAAACAGACGCTGCATTTCAAAATAAAACACCAACAACAGAGCTGTTCGCACCTGAATGTCGTGCAAATAAATGTTTTTATTCTTCTGTTTTGCTAAGGATATCTTGATTATATATCCATATATACACACATTTAGATAGATAGATAGATAGATAGATAGATAGATAATTTCTCTCTTTCAGCAACATAGTGATGTCGTGAAGTATTTTGTGCACTATGGAGTAAATAAAACAAAATAATATATATATATATATATATATATGTATGTGACCTTGGACCACAAAACCAGTCATAAGTGCCAATTTTTCAAAACTGAGATTTATACATCATCTGAAAGCTGAATAAATAAGCTTTCCATTGATGTATGGTTTGTTAGGATCGGACAATATTTGGAAAATCTGGAATCTGAGGGTGCAAAAAAAAAAAATCAAAATATTGAGAAAATTGCCTTTAAAGTTGTCCAAATGAAGTTCTTAGCAATGCATATTACTAATCAAAAATTAAGTTTTAATATATTTACCATAGGAAATTTACAAAATATCATGATCTTGATCTTTACTTAATGGCCTTATGATTTTTGGCATAAAAGAAAAATCAATAATTTTGACCCATACAATGTATTTTTGGCTATTGCTACAAATATATCCCAGCGACTTAAGACTGGTTTTGTGGTCCAGGGTCACATATATATACTCTCATATAGAAAGGCAACAGAGCAAAAAATAAAATAAAAAAATTTAAAAATATATTTATATTATATATATGTTAGATTTTTTCATCAAAAATCTCACTTTCTCTCTCTCTATAATATGTAAAATAAAATATTTTATAGCATATAATATTTATATTAAATATTTAAATAAACATTAAATATTTATCAAATAATTATGACATTTTTCTTTGCTTTTCCTTCCTATATATTTAGTGATTTTATAGAAATATTTCAAATAGTTCAAATCATTATTAATCTTTCATTTATTAATATAGTTTGTAATCATCTCAAAAGATGTACTGAAAAGCAAGCATAGAACAAACCCTGATATTTTCTATCAATATCATCACGCACGCACGCACACACAAATAAATAAACTGTGTATCATATAGATAGATAGATAGATTTGGGGGGAAATGGTGCACTGCACGGTGTATAAAAACCAAAGTAGAAAGAGTTTTAAATCAAAAATTTATTAAGCAAAACAAATCATTTTTGCTATCATATTTAAATTTAAATTTAAGTATTTTGCTTTCATTAAAGTTTTTTTACAGAACCACAGCTGATTATGTGATATGATGCATTCAGTATCAAGACTAAATGACAGGTAAGACACATGGAGCGTTACTGAATTAGCACAAGATCCAGATCCTCACACAAAACAGTGCACTCAAAAACACATTCTGTCATCATTCACTCACCTCCACGTCATTCCAAACCTGTGACCTTCTCTCTTCTGTGGAAAACAAAATGTGTTTTTGAAAATGATACACAGAAGAAAAAGTCTTGAGGGTGAGTAAATAATGACAAAATGTTCACTTTTGCGTGAACCATCCCTTCATTCGCATAGTATTCAAGAAAGGTTCTGCCTTTACTATGTGTGTAAACGTTTTGTCACTCAATTCAATATCCAAACTAAAATATAAGCTTAGTGACCATCTAGTGAGGATTTGAAACAGAAAGACTCTGCCAGCAGAATCTGACGACCATGATGTCTCTGAATAACATGACTAGGCACAATTATGTGGCGAACTCACATTTTCCGATATAATTTCAGCACTAGAAGCTAGTAGTCATGCCTGTTATAATCAGGAGTATATATATGATATGATACAGGGGATGAATCACAAAGAGCCATTGTAGGTACAATGCTAAAAATCAAAATGTTATTGGCTAAAAATGCACAGCGATCTGTACAAACAGGTTTCGTTTTGTTCTTTAGGTGACTGTTCAGTTTTCCCACAGTTCTGCTTTGAGGCTAAATGGTTTTAGATCAGTGGTTTTTAATTAGTGGATCAGGGAAAAAACAACTTACTAACTAAATATTTAGCATAGCAAAACATCTGAATTATTAATATTTTAAATATATTAGAAATCTCAATGTTGTTATTGTTAACTAAAACTATTGAAAATTGTTTTTGGTAACTGAAATGAAGCTGCAATAAAATAAAATATAAATATCAAATGAAAAACTTAAAAATTGAAAATACTGCCTTGACAAATAAATTGAAATAAGTTTGAAACTGTAGTATATATAATATAATATAATATAATATAATATAATATAATATAATATTAGTAGTAAATATAATAATAGTATATATAAATTACTATAACCAAACTAAAAAAGAAATTGAAGCTAAAAAGTAATTAAATCTCAAAAAGAAATAAAATATCAACATTTTCAATATTAATATTTTGTCAAAAATGACAATCACATAAATGTACTAAAATTAAAATAGAAACAGAAAATATAAAAATTAAAGCTTATTCAAAAGGTTGATAAATACTATAATAGTATATAAATAATATACTACTACAATAGCAATCAATTCAAGAGGTTTTTTTATGATAAACAATTTTTGACTCACCATTTGATGTTCAAAGTAAAATCTGAGTTGTGAAGCAAATTCACCACTATAACACTCCAAAGTTTCTTCATTGTTTTGAGATGAAATGCTTATCTGTTTTGCTTAAAAGCAGAACGACTGTAGTCACATTTGGTAAACATTTTACATCTAGTCCTGTGTAATGCCTGTACGCTTCCAAGTGCAGGACTTCAAGCACCAAGAACTTCAAAGCACAACTGATGAGATGTCGATCTGAAACCAGCTGTGGAAAAAGCTGAAAAATCTGAGGTTCTGCATCTATAAGGCTTCACCCTCGTCTCTTCAGATGATAGCAGAGGAGCCTGAGGATGAAGACGATGAGGAAGATGAAGAGGGGTTCGAAGGGGAGGGCGGAAGATTCCACAGCACCCATTTACGCTTGTTTTGGCGTTTTTGGGAAAGGTAGTCCTCCTTTTCCCGCTCTTTCCGAGCTCTCTGGTAGTGGTCGTCCTCCTTCAGGTACCAGACTGGAGGCCAGCGGTGCTTCTCAAAGTATTCTTGGTTCTCTGAAAATGCAAATGAACATGCAACCAACAGGGTTATTGCAGAAAACATAAACACTAAAAAACATTTTTGTTGCTTGAAAAACAAAATATTTGAAAAACATACTTATTTGATTTCAGCTTGTCGCCAAAGCAAAATTTTAATCTAGTTTAACAATGTACTGAAAGAAATAAAACGGAAATAAATAAAAATGTATTTAAAAAATATGGAAGCTTGTTTCTGCCACAGAATAAAAAATTAAAAGTTAAAAAAAAAAATTCTCAGAATTGCAAGATATAAAGAATATTGCAGTTGTCTTTTTTATTTTTTCAGTGGTGGAGACAAGCTTGATTTAAAAAAAAAAAATACATTTTGAAAAACAAAAATGAATAAATATGACGAAACAACAAGAAAATTAATAAAAAATTTAAAAAAGAAAAATATAAAACTATTAATAACAACTATAAGATATCTCAATGCTATTAAAATACAAAAAAATCTAAAAGAAATAAAAGACAAACTTTTGATGTACTACCTGCTGATTTGGCCCTCATGTCTCTGGGGAATTTGCGGCACACGTTGTTGTAGTTGGTGCAGATGTGGTGAAGGCACCAATCGGTGAGCTGGTAAGCACAGTGGAACTGAAACCACACAAAAAATAAAAATCATCATTTACTCACCCTCATGTTGTTTTAAAAACATATAGACTTAAACTATCATTCAAAAGTTTGGGGTCAGTAAGATTTTTCAAACTTTTGAAAGAAGTCTCACATGTTCACCAAGGCTGCAAAAATACAATAAAATAGTGATACTGTGAAATATTATTAGAATTTAAATGAACTGTTTTGGATTTAAATATATTTAAAATGTAATTTATTCCTGTGATCAAAGCTGGATTTTCAGCATCATTACTCCAGTATTCAGTGTCACATGATCCTTCAGAAATCATTCTAATAGAAACATTTATCATTATTATCAATGTTGAAAACAATTGTGCTGCTTCATATTTTTGTGGAAACTGTGATACATTTTTTCTTCAAGATTTTTTGAAGAACAGCATTTATTTCAAATATAAATCGTTTGTAAGAGATTGTATTTACTGTCAACTTTTGATCAATTTAATGCATCCTTGCTGAATAAAAGTATCAATTTCTATGGC
The DNA here is from genome assembly GCA_039654775.1 of Spinibarbus caldwelli. Classification (NCBI taxonomy): domain Eukaryota; kingdom Metazoa; phylum Chordata; class Actinopteri; order Cypriniformes; family Cyprinidae; genus Spinibarbus; species Spinibarbus caldwelli. The sequence goes on from CM077267.1 coordinate 5,668,781, forward strand.
TGACTTCAATCTTTTGAATGGTAATGGAAACATCGAAGTTCCTGGTTTTCTTTTGTCCTGTAACCAAAATAGTAGTACCATGATGTCCAAATTAAGTTTAAATGTAACCTAATGGAGGTGTTATGAACTTCTCATTTTCTTTCTTTATGTCCTGGTCATTGAACAAGTGCCCAATATGCTAAGTATTTCTCAGTTTGTGTTTCACTGAATGGTTTGTAATGACATTAGTGTGAGTTAGCTCATTCTCCACAGTCAGTTTAAACCATGGAAATCAAGCTCTGTTGAATGCATCGCATAAATCATTCCATTTAGTTTCATTATCACATCAGCAGAGTCATCTACAGAATCACACTTTATGGCAGAGAGCTCCTTAGACATGAAATGCTCAGCATTCCTGAGAGTCTTAAGTACAGCAAGTGACTCAGCTTGACCAGTCAGGCATGACAGAAAGAACCACGTGAACCGTCACAGGAATGCTGCAAAAATATGTCTGACTTCACACCAAATCCCAGAGCAGGACAACGTTTGCAGGAAACCTATTATTTCCTCATGCAGTTTCTTATTTAGTAAACTCAACAAATCTAAAATGCCTGTGATTGTTACTCAGCACAACAATTGCCTCAGCTCTTGCTGCATAACAGGTGGGTTAATCAATAAAGGAAATAACTTGAAAACTTCATTAAATAACCTATGCACTTCTACTTATATATGCTATATTTACTGCAGAAGAAGTTTGTGTGGGTTTTCACTTGAAGTTTTACCTGAGCCATCTCCAGATATACCAGCACATCTCCATCAATGTCTGTGCCCATGGCAGCAGCCTCCTTCAGAACAGTCACAGTATGCAGTTCTGCAGCAAAACACAATTAAACAGTTAGTTCACCCAAAAATTACAATTCTCTAATCATTTATTAACCCTTATGACTCTATTTTTCTTCAGTGCAACACAAAATGAGAGGTTTAGCGCAATGTTCACGCTGCTTTTTTCAATGAAATTGAATGGTGATCATTATTAATTTGATTAAAAGGGGTGACTGCATATTTTTATCCAGTATCTTAAAAAAATCATAATATTTACACCACTGTTTAATTTTTTGAAACATTTTTTACATTTAAAAAATAAGAAATTATTTTTTTAATTTTTTTCAAGAAATTAATATTTTTATTCAACAAGGATGCATTAAACTGATCAAAAGTGACAATAAAGACTTTAACATTGTTACAAAAGATTTATATTTTGATTTCTATTTTCAAAAACATTAAAAATCCTACTGACCCCAAATATTTGAAGAACAGTGTATATATTTGACCCTGGACCACAAAACCAGTCATAAGGGTCAATTTTTCAAAACTGAGATTTATGCATCATATGAAAGCTGGATAAATGAGCTTTCCATTGATGTATGGTTTGTTAGGATAGGACAATATTTGGCCGAGATACAGCTATTTGAAAATCTGGAATCTGAGAATGCAAAAAAAAAAAAAAAATCAAAATATTGAGAAAATCGAAAATACAAAAATACAAAATATCTTCATGGAACATGATCTTTACTTAATATCTTAATGATTTTTGACATAAAAGAAAAATTTTGACCCATACAATGTATTGTTGGCTATTGCTACAAATATACTCGTGCTACTTAAGACTGGTTTTGTGCTCCAGGGTCACATATTTTAATATAAAACCCCAGAAAACTTTTCATTATAAAAAACCGTTATAAAGTAATCCTTGTTAGTTTTTATATTCATTATTGACATGATTTCCAATCATCAGACCTGTGAGGGCGACCAGGTGAGGCAGGCAGAGGCGATTAGCCAAGATAATGAGCTCCATGGCGTCCAGGTCAGGTCTGGAGCAGAAGTGTCCCGTGTAGAGATATTCCAGCACCGCCTGCATGCTACTACGGGTCGTGTTTGGGAACAACACCTGCAGAAACACAACAAGTCATGACAAAAGCTGTACACAAATGCAAAAAAAAACCAACACAAATCAAAAGCAGATGTCTTTGAGGTTAATATTAACATCTGGACTCTAAACAAAGATCAGTGTAATATTGTTTTAAATCCCGCAGAGGACAAAAAGACAAGTGGAATTACACAATTTATCAAATTATCTTTCTGTCACAGTGATGTTTATGATTGCTGTACCTCTTTAGTACAGCTCTCGACAAAAGGCCCTCCAAACATGGCTGCCATCCAATCACAGCTGGAGATGAGCAAGGGTTTATGGGCCTGAACGGTACCATCATCCAGTTTAAACACCACATCTGGGGTATAAAGAAAGAAGTGTTTATTGCAGCAAAACTGATTTCCGTGAGGCGGAAGATAATGAAACAGGATGGAACTGGGGCATACAGTCGTAAAATGTCATTTACAGTATTACATGGAATGTCACAGAAGCTGGCAAATTTTAGATGAATAAATCAAAAGTCAGGCTGTACACTTAATGAAGTTGAGACATGGCCAAGTGTCTGTAGCCCCTTTCACACATACAGACTTGACTGGAAAATTACCAGTAAACTGCCGTAAAAGTGTGTCATGTGTGAACAGGCCCTTTTTAAAAATACTGGTAAAATTGTTCAGGCAATTTACCGTTATGAGAAGTTGTAACATTACACTGACCGTGTTTACAAACACAACACCAGGAGGCGCAGCTGTTAAGAGGTCATTTCTGCTTAATGATGTCACAGAATTTACCAGTATTTTGAAACAAATGTGTGAATGGTGCTTTACTGGAAAAAAGACGTCGTTGCCTGTGTGAAAAGCACATTTTTGTATTTACTGGTAAAGTCGTTCCGGTAATTATGGCAATTCACTGGTATTGTGTGAAAGGGGCTTGTGAATATTAATGCCAAAAAAGACTACTTAAAAATGAAGTCTGCAATTTTGGCATGTCTCTGTGTGAATGAGTGCCGCAGTTTTACAAAACATCTGCAATCTCAGTTGTCAAAAAAAATAAAAGAAATTGTTAAACTTCCATCTGATTCAGCATTCACTGAAAACATGAATTGTTAATGTTTCATGCCTTCATGTGACTACCACCATTTTTTTTATAATAAATGTATATGGAATAATACATCCATAAAACAGCATATTTTCTGAAAGAATAAAAATAAAAGAAAAATCATGGTGCCCTATTATTGTAATTTTTAAATAAACTGTTATAGTTTTATGAATTGATTAGATATGCTTTTTATTTGTTAAAATGTAATTAAACCATTAAAGCAGAATCCTGAAAAAAAAACAAAAAAAAAACTGGAATATAATTTAATTTCATTCACATGTGTTTCAGAAACACATAATCCTTTCTGGATTACAATCCGCCATCAAAATGATAAATTTAATTATTCGAGCTGCTGTGAGAAAAGGCTATAAATGATCCACCACCTGCAGGATCCTCACGTGCCATAGCCTAGTAGCCGGGAAAACTTCTTCATGTTTACAGATGTGACGTAATGACGCAGTGCCATGCTCGAATTTCCCGCGGAAACCTACCCATGCCACTCAAATTAGAAAACATTATTATAAGTTAACCGTTGTGAATCGGGCTAAAGTAAGGTGATAGTTTTGAACACTGGCTGGTTATGTACTTTCTCAAATATTGATTTCGGATCATTTTGAACCAAAAAAAGTTACGGACTGCAGCTTTAAATTAAATTAGGCTTGCTTTTTGATTACTAAAATTTAATTTAACCATTAAAACAGAGTCTAGACAAATTTAAACCAGAAAAAAAAAAAAAAAAAAAAAAAACGGATTGCAGATCAATTAAAACTGAAAAATGGGATTTGGGGAAAAAAATGGAATTTGGGGAAAAAATTAAACATTTTATAAGGCCAAACATTAGAATCTTTGTGACATAAGATAAAGGAAATTTAACCTGAGAAAGTTCCTTTAGCCAGGCATTCCTTCACCCGATTGGTCCGTCGCACGTGGAAAGCCTTCGTGATCTCCTGATTCATGAAGGCCTCATTGTTGAGGATGTTGGCGACCATCATGCGCAAGTCAAACACCTCCAGCAGCTCAGCGATGTGTGCGATGTGCATCAGGTCCTTCTCATGTTCGTCCAGCTGTCCCGTGTAAAGGTAACGCATGACTACGCGAAACGGCCCGAGCAGCACCGAGGCGTCCATGTGCACCACTGTCATCGGCTGGGAGATGAATGTGACAGGGTCCTGGACCATTTCTCTCCTGATGCTGACGAAAGCCCGACCCAAAGAAGACAAAAGTCGCCCGCCACGGCCGCCCTCCGGGATCCCATTGGAGTCTGTGCCGATTAGGGTCCCGTCACTGATGCAGGGCCTGAGGTTGACTCTGCTTTCTTCATCGCTGCTCTCACACATGTCAAAGCTGGCAGCCCTTGCGGGAGGCTCCCATCCGGTGAGTTGCTTACAGTCAGCCTCGGCCTTTACATCCTGGCAGAAAAGGTCGTAGAATTTTGAGGAGGCCGTGGCGAGGTAGACCTTATGAGCGAAGACTCGCTGGTTCTCTTGGAGGACCAGAACCACATCAGCACACAGCGGCTCCTCCAGCAGCCGGCCTGGGTGCTCCTCGGTGGGGGAAGGGGGCGGAGGGATGACTATAACGGGCGGAGGAGGCTTGGGAGGCAGGAAGGGTGCCTGCAGTAGAGGCCGTTGGACGTCTCGCAAGTGAGACTTCCAAAACTGCAGGTGGCGCCGTGAGATGAGAGCAGCGCGGATGGCATTGTCAAAAACGTCCTTCACGCCAAACTGAGCCACCACGCTGGTCTCGTAGTACGGCACGCCCAACTCTTTGGCCACCTCACGACCCTTCTCAGGAGGAAGAATCTCATTCGCTTTGATGGGTCTGTAAGGTTGGTTCATGGAGAAATGTCAACAAAAAGGATGTACTAAAATATCTTTGATGTGAATGTTACATATTTGGGGTCAGATTTACTAACAGCTTGCGCCAGCACATAAAATAGTACTTTTAGGATTTACTAAAGACGTGCAGTGAAGAATTAGCATTGAAAAGGCGTGGACACAGTTATTTTTGCACCTGACCTTACTGAATATGCATTTGTAGGAGTTTCCCTTTCAGACGCAAATTTATGTGAGGAAAGTATTCAAATGAATCACTCAAAGTGATTTACTAACGTTTGTGCTCATCAAATTATTGGTATTTGCATCATTTAACGCCCAAAAAAAGCATGATTTAAAGCAGGCGCTAATTTGTGCTGCTCTTGGTAGATTGCGCTGGTCATTATGGAAATGATCTGGCTGCGTCTGTGTTCGTCTGTGTGCACATTGTCATTAAATCACACGCAGAATTTTCACTCTAATGCTAATTTGCCCTGTTTAGTAAATCTGGCCCTTGGTCTTGCATTAATGAAAAATGTCCAATACATGATGTTCAAATTACACTGAAGAGCCAATGAAACAGTCTGAAATAAAGCAAGCCAAAGACATACAGATGGACCAACATTTACTTCTTGCTGTTGCTAGTCAGAAGCAGATGACACTAATATAGAGACATTTATACTTACAGTCAGGTCCATAAATATTGGGACATCGACACAATTCTAACAATTTTGGCTCTATACACCACCACAATGGATTTCAAATGAAACGAACAAGATGTGCTTTAACTGCAGACTGTCAGCTTTAATTTGAGGGTATTTACATCCAAATCAGGTGAACGGTGTAGGAATTACAATAGTTTGCATATGTGCCTCCCACTTGTTAAGGGACCAAAAGTAATGGGACAGAATAATAATCATAAATCAGACTTTCACTTTTTAATACTTGGTTGCAAATCCTTTGCAGTCAATTACAGCCTGAAGTCTGGAATGCATAGACATCACCAGACGCTGGGTTTCATCACTGGTGATGCTCTGCCAGGCCTCTACTGCAACCGTCTTCAGTTCCTGCTTGTTCTTGGGGCATTTTCCCTTCAGTTTTGTCTTCAGCAAGTGAAATGCATGCTCAATCGGATTCAGGTCAGGTGATTGACTTGGCCATTGCATAACAATCCACTTCTTTCCCTTCAAAAACTCTTTGGTTGCTTTTGCAGTATGCTTTGGGTCATTGTCCATCTGCACTGTGAAGCGCCGTCCAATGAGTTCTGAAGCATTTGGCTGAATATGAGCAGATAATATTGCCCGAAACACTTCAGAATTCATCCTGCTGCTTTTGTCAGCAGTCACATCATCAATAAATACAAGAGAACCAGTTCCACTGGTAGCTATACATGCCCACCACCACCATGCTTCACTGATGAGGTGGTATGCTTAGGATCATGAGCAGGATGTTGTTCCAGAACTGTGAAGTCGTTTGGCAAACTCTAATCTAGCCTTCCTGTTTTTGAGGCTCACCAATGGTTTACATCTTGTGGTGAACCCTCTGTATTCACTCTGGTGAAGTCTTCTCTTGATTGTTGACTTTGAAACACATACACCTGCCTCCTGGAGAGTGTTCTTGATCTGGCCAACTGTTGTGAAGGGTGTTTTCTTCACCAGGGAAAGAATTCTTCGGTCATCCACCACAGTTGTTTTCCGTGGTCTTCCGGGTCTTTTGGTGTTGCTGAGCTCAACGGTGCGTTCCTTCTTTTTAAGAATGTTCCAAACAGTTGTTTTGGCCACGCCTAATGTTTTTGCTATCTCTCTGATGGGTTTGTTTTGTTTTTTCAGCCTAATGATGGCTTGCTTCACTGATAGTGACAGCTCTTGGATCTCATCTTGACAGTTGACAGCAACAGATTCCAAATGCAAATAGCACACTTGAAATGAACTCTGGACCTTTTATCTGCTCATTGTAATTGGGATAATGAGGGAATAACACACACCTGGCCATGGAACAGCTGAGAAGCCAATTGTCCCATTACTTTTGGTCCCTTAACAAGTGGGAGGCACATATGCAAACTGCTGTAATTCCTACACCGTTCACCTGATTTGGATGTAAATACCCTCAAATTAAAGCTGACAGTCTGCAGTTAAAGCACATCTTGTTCGTTTCATTTGAAATCCATTGTGGTGGTGTATAGAGCCAAAAATGTTAGAATTGTGTCGATGTCCCAATATTTATGGACCTGACTGTATTTGTATTTTTTATATTTAGAAAATTTAGGGAAACGTGTGCTATTTTGATATTTATAATATAAAGACATATATAATTATTGATATTTTTAGATTTATAATATAGATATTTTAAATGTATAATTTAGAGAAGCAGGTGGCATTTATAATACAGAGGCAGTTAATCATTTTTTTAAATTCTTAATGCAGTTTTTTAAAATTAAAGTATTAGTATTAATTATTATTAGTATTATTTTGATTATAAAAGTATTTGATCAAAAATGAGAGGAAAGACATTTAAAATGAATAATTGTCAAATAAATGTTGTTCTTTATACTCAACTTTATATTCATCAGTGAATCCTAAAAAAGTACCATGTTTTTCACAAAAATATGTAATGGCTGCTGAGCATTTTATCCACAGGAATAAATAGCATTTAAAAATACATTAAAATAGAAAATAGCTGCTTTAAATTTTAATAATATTTCATAATATCACTATTTTTACAGTATTTTTAATTAAATAAATCGGCCTTGGTGAATGTAAGAGACTTCTTACACAATAAAAAAAAAAAATCTTATTGACTGCAAACTTTTAAAAAGTGATGTATAGATTTTAATTATATAAATATATTTCTAGACATTTTATTTATGAACATTTTATTTTATCAACAACAACAACAACAAAAAATGATCCACCTGTGCGTGCAAGATTCATCAATATTTTTGGTCTGTTTTCCAGGAAAATAATGATTATACATCTTAATGCATATATCAATTAAATTACATTAATTTCAATGGGTCTTTAAATCACAGATCAAAAATTTGACAGTTCACCTGGCAAGTGGTCTCCTTGCCCTGTTAACAGCCTCCAGGTCAGCGTAACGCAGGTCTAACTGGCAGCCCACCAGAATGACCGGGGCACGAGGGCAGAAATGCTTGATCTCTGGGTACCACATGGTCTTCACGTGAAACAGAGAATTGGGGTTGGCGATGGAGAAGCACAGGACCACCACGTCTGACCTAGTGTCCAGACACAAGATAAAGCATTCAAGAAAACATCTAGTCGTTTTCAAGAAAGATGTGGTCCACAAACACACCTGCCATAAGCGAAGCGGCGGTCTTTGTGATGGTCTCCAAAGGTGTCCCATAATCGAAGAGACACGCTCACATCATCCACAACATCTCTGGAGCGTTCCAGAACCTTCAAAACCAGAAGAGGTTTGGATTTAGTTGGAATTGGATTGGAGTTTCATTACTTATCTTATGCTTCTGAAGTGTCATGAGTGGAAGGATAAAAACCCAGACCTCTTGACAGACTCTATACTGGTCAATGGCCCAGACAGTGGGCACATGCGTGGCCAGCAGCTGGTACTGTGTGAGTGTGGCGTTACACGCGCGGGCACAAATCAGACGCGTTTTGCCCACAGCATTGTCTCCCACCACCACACATTTAATGGTTTCGACATTAGGCCTCTCATAGTCCATGTCAGTATCTGTAAACTGGGACCTAAAAACAATGGATAAAAATTCATGCTACTCAAAAATACTGTGGAAGAAAATGTCAAATTTAAGAGGATAAATTCTTTACACAGTCAGACATACTGTAAATGATGTCTATAAACATATACCTTTTATTTTCTCATGTTCAACATGCAAGCAAGATGGGTGTTTATTTAAAAGATTAAATTAGTATTGATATAAATGATAACATCCCAAATACAAAACGATAGTAGATTTCTTCATTATGGCAATAAAAACTTTGTGATATAACAAGAACAATAAGTTGTTAATGCAGTATCCATATTTTACCATATCCCATCATAATTGTTAAAGCTAATTTTTGCTCCGTTTGTCCAATGTTTGTGAAATGTATAAAAGTAATATTTATACTTTCCTCACTAAATTAGATGCCTATTTTCTAAATAACAATGAATAAATGCATTTGTAAAGAATCAAAACTTTTTGTTGTAAGAGTCATTTTAGGCTTCCGCTAAAAAATAGTCCATTACACTGTAGCAACAAAATAATTTAAATATTATTATTACTCTGCAAAGAATAGACTACATTTTCTACAGACTATCACCAAACGTTTTTGGCAAAAACTCTTATAGCAATGTTTTTTTCTGCTTTAACTGGGGACTCCCTCTCTAAATATCTCTCAAAAGTTATGATACAAATAAAAGTAGCGCTGTTAAGTTGCTATGGACAACAGCGAAATATCCAGTTTAGAGTCCATTTTAAGTATTTTTAAGCTTCCGCTACAAAAAATAGTCCATTTACATCGGAGCAACAAAAATAATTCAAATATTATTATTTCTTCATATAGAAATTTTTATTTTTTTGTATAGACTATTTGCAAACATCTTTTGCCACAACCTAAAACTTTTATAACCATGTTTTTCCTGAATATTTCTCAAGGTACGAGAAAATAAAAGTAACACCAATAATCTTTAAGCTTCCACTACAAAAAATAGTCCATTACATTATAGCAACAAAATTAAATATTACTATTACTCTGCATAGAAAAGATTACTTTTTCTATAGAATACCAGTGAAAATTTTTGGCGATAACTTAAAACTCGATGTTTTTGTACTTTAACAGGGGACTCCCTCATATTTCTCAAAAGTTATGATAAAAATAAATGTAGCACTGTTAAGTTGCTATGGGCAACAGCGAAATATCCAGTTTAGCTTCCATTTTAAGTATCTTTAAGCTTCCGCTACGAAAAAAATAGTCCATTTACATCGTAGAAACAAAAATAATTCAAATATTATTATTTCTTCATACAGAAAATATTTTTTTTGTATAGACTATTAGCGATTTTTTTTTATTTTTATTTTTTGCCAAAACCTAAAACTTATAACCGTTTTTTCTCTCAAGTTACGAGAAAAATAAAAGTAACGTTAATAATCTAAGCTTCCCCTACAAAAAGTAGTCCATTACATCATAGCAACAAAATTAAATATTACTATTACTCTGCATAAAAAAAGGATACTTTTTCTATAGAATAGCCATTAGCGAAAATTTTTGGCGATAACAATGTTTTTTTCTGCTTTAACTGGGGACTCCCACTCTAAATATCTCTCAAAAGTTACAAGAAAAATGAAAGTAGCGCAGGTAGCGAGCAAATTTAACCAAAAATGAATAAATCAAAGTTATAGACACAAAGCGTCGTTACCAATCAGAGTCAAGTATTCAAGCGCAGTGTTGTGAATAAAAACAACAGGTTTGCCGTCAGCATCTTTAAACGCGCTCAGAATGGGCTGAAAAAAAATATGCCTACGATGCCGACAAACGCTGTCTAGGTAGGCAGCTCACTAGGTTTTGAAACACAGCCTTCACCCTGAACTTATGTAATACTCCTCCGGTCTGTAATGTCCTGCTCAAAAGGGCAATTAATGTCGCCTACACAAGCACATGCATTTACGAACGCGCAAAACCTTACCGAAGTGAACTGAAGGGATGCATCGGGTTGGCAGTCGTTTGTGATCTTACAGATGAAGATGATGGTGATAAAATGCCCGTTGGATGCGGCGTGCACCTGAAGCGAACCGGGCATACACTTCATTTTCCCGGCGGAGACGCGGAAGATACAGAATTATTTTACCGTAGTTTACCGCAGCAAGACCTTAGCTAACCCATGTTAGCAGCCAAGCCCTTGTTCTTGAGCTCCTTCGAGTAAAATACACCGACTGAATGAGCAGAAAAGCGCGACGGCTGGAGGTTTCTGATTCGTGACATTCCCGGTGTTCCTTGGTTTCTCTTCCGCATGTAACGTTAGGCAGCGCCATCTGACGCACCACACAGACTCTGTTGAGAATGAGTGGCTGGAAAGAAAAACTCCTAGACATAAAATAATTATATTTGACACATTTAACTACCAACATGATGCCATCTCCGGTACTTTAATCTGCATTTCCACCATAGTGTGCACTGCTTCTATTCAAACTCTTGTACCTATGAAATAATAATAGACTTAAAGTCTGCAGTTTCATTGCTTTGTGTTAATCACAGATAATTAAAGTCATCAATCAAGTCTAAAAGTCTGAGACTGAAATGCATTATACTTTAAGTTAATATAAAATCTGTCATTATTAAATAATATCAGCATGGCAATCAGAATGAAGAACTGGATTAGAAAATTAGCACTCATAATTTCTAGTTTTTAAGATATTTGTTAGGCCTGTAAACCCTTAATAATAATAACAATAATAATAATAATAATAATAATAATAATAATAATGAAAAAAAAAAGTTTGCATGTTCGATTTCATTACATTTCTTATATTTGATAAGTGACATAATAGGGCAAAAATGTATTATTAATTTTTATTAATTATTAATTTATTATGTATTTTATACATTACATATTTTTATATTACATTATATTTATTTTTATATTTATACATTTATTATATATTTATAAATGTATGCATCATAACTTTCCTTTTTACTTTTCAAAAATCCTAAAACTTTATTTCCAGGTTTAAAATGGAGAAAAAATATCCAAGATTTCCAAAAATCATCTCAGACTTTTGGAGCCCACATTCTCTCATGAAGATTCTCATTCCTCATTTTTGGAAAATGATTGAATAGTGATGAATTCTCTGGTTTAATTTACTGATGTTGTGCTATAAACATTTTCATGTTCTGCTTATTCCCCTAAATGTCTCAAGTTGACTAAAAGTCAGGTAAATATGACTTCAGTCTCTCATGAATGAGAAATGATTGATTAGCATTTCCATGTAGTCAGAGTCAATGGGTTATTGGAAAATTACAGGCCTACGGTGTGTGTGTGTGTGTGTGTGTGTGTGTATTTATTCTACTCATTCACATTATTCAGTAAAGATGTGGGTGTGACTTTCCTCCCCTACTTCAGCAGTAACAAACAGCCGTCTGTGTGAACAAAGGTAATAAAACCAAAATAGCTACGTCTCCAGCCCCCTTCTACAAAACCAGTGACTGCTTTGATCATTATCAGTGTAATTAACCCTTTAGGGGAGGAAATTTCTTGAGGCTAATGAAATTCATCATGGAAAACACATCACTTCCTCTAAAGCCTTTTCAACATCCACTGATTAGACACCGATAAACGCTTCTCTGTCAGACCCAGCACTGCAAATGGTGGGAACGGATGTTTAGTCAACTAGCTCTTACAAGCTACACTATATTGCCAAAAGTATTGGGTCATCCCCTTCTAACGAACAGGTTTGACTACTTTAGTAATTTCCATGAGTACAAATCTTAATGTTTGTTTAAGCATATAATGATATTCTAGGGAATTGTGTGCTTTTAATTTTAAAGCAACAGTTTGGACAGGACCCTTTTCTATTCTAACATGACAATGCCTCTGTGTATAAGGCAAGGTTCAAAAAGAAATGATTGATTTAGTCAGTGTGGAAGAACTTGACTGGTCTGCAGAAAGCCAAGTCCTAATCCAAGCTGAACACCTCTGGTGTGACTTTAAATGCAGACCTTGAGCCAAAAACTCTTTACCAAACACCAGTGACTTGTACATACACTATATGGACAAACGTATTGGGACACCCCCTTCTTTAGAACAGAAAAAGGCACTTCCAAAACTGTGGCAACAAAGATGGAAACATAATGCATGTATTTAAAAATTGTATTTCCATTTCTGTTGCAACAGTTTTGGAAGTGTCTAAAATGACTGTACACATATGTACAAGTCATTGGTGTTTGGTAAAGAGTTTTTGGCTCAAGGTCTTCATTTAAAGTCACACCAGAGGTGTTCAGCTTGGATTAGGACTTGGCTTTCTGCAGACCAGTCAAGTTCTTCCACACTGACTAAATCAATCATTTCTTTTTGAACTTTGCCTTATACACAGAGGCATTGTCATGTTAGAATAGAAAAGGGTCCTGTCCAAACTGTTGCTTTAAAATTAGAAGCACACAATCCCTAGAATATCAATATATGCTTAAACATTAAGATTTGTACTCATGGAAATGACTAAAGTAGTCAAACCTGTTCATTAGAAGGGGGTGACCCAATACTTTTGGCAATATAGTGTATATGTCTGTTTTGATGAAGCCCTTCAGCATTGTCCAAAAACCGCTTGTACTGTACCTTTAGCACAGTTACCTGTGCCAGGTGTCAACGCTCTTTGGGAACCGCAGCCAAAAGCATCAAATAAGAGAGATGTGCATAAATGAAATCACAGAGACATGAAATCCAAACTAAACATACTGTAGTTTTCAACAAAGAAGCCATTGAGAATGACCTGCCTGAGGGGAATATCATTTATCTTCTATATCGTTATTGAACAGGATAAATCAAGATCCTCCAGATGAGAATGTAAACCAAACACCATTTAGAATCATAATAAGAAATCTGAGATTGTTTTTTTTTTTGTGATAGTTGGTGTTTAGCAGTTTAAATACCCTCTTAAAAGTTAAAGAAACAATGGTTAAATGAAGAACCTTTAACATCAATGGAAACTTTCTGATGCATAAAAGGTTCTTTATGGAAGAATGTTCTTCAGATCTTCACACTAAGGAAAAAAAAAAAAAGTTCTTTTAAGAACCTTTGTTTTTAGGTGCAACTTTAAAATGGACTGTACTTGTATAAGTATCTAATTTTTTTATCTACATCACAGATGATAGCATTCAAAATGTGTTGTAACAAGAATTTAAACATAAGATAAAATCATATCAGGTGGGTCTGCATTAATATCCGGCCATGAATATTTACGAAGAGATGGAAAGTTTGAGCTTTCAGATCCTGCGTTCTGATTGGTGATGGTAGGGATTTATGAGCCGTCAAGCTCAGCTGAAGATCTGTATAAAGCTGAGGCTGTCATCAACCTGAAACACAAACCCACAGAATCAGCAAACGCCTCCTGTTTTGAGTCCTTGTTTTTGTTCTAAGTGCAGACATGCTCCTGAAAAACGGATTTGTTTTACTCCTCGTTTTGGTTGCATCTGTGTTTGGAACAGATCAAGAACCTGCACAACCAAGACGAGCACGATTCTCAGCCAACAGCCCTAGTAAGTATTATTTTCTTTATTGAATTGTCTCTTTGCTTTTATTTTTTAGGAGTGTGCATGGGCAAATGTTCAGAAATGCTTAGTGGTTACCGACTGAAGGTTGTAGGTTCAATCCCAGAAATTCACCTTTGAGCAAGATCTAAGCAACTTTAGAACTGCCTATCAAGTAAAAATGTCCACTTTTACACTTCTTTGAATAAAAGTACCTCCCAAAAACGTATTTTTCTTCTTCCTCCAGCTGAGGTTGCCCGCTGTCTGAACGGAGCTCTGCAGGTGGGCTGCGCAACTTTCGCATGTCTGGAGAATTCAACCTGCGACACTGACGGCATGCATGAGATCTGTAACGCCTTCCTCCACACTGCTGCAATCTTTAATACAGAGGTACAAACGCTCATTAACCTGAGCCCTTATGCCTTTTTACTTTCCAGATGTTTTTGCAATGCAAGTCATATTCGGTTTTTTTTTTTTTTCCAGGGTAAATCATTTGTGAAAGAGAGCATCAAGTGCATCGCCAACGGTATCACCTCTAAAGTCTTCCAGACCATCAAACGCTGTTCCACCTTCCAGAAGATGATTGCTGAAGTGCAGGAGGAATGCTACAAGAAGCTTGACATCTGCGAGGTGGCCAGATCCAACCCTGAGGCCATTGGAGATGTGGTCCAGGTGCCCAGCCACTTCCCAAACAGGTAATATAGCGGACGAACTTGTTTGGTGTGCGTGATTGGTTCACTAGTCTTAAAGGGATAGTAAACGCAAAAGAAAATTCGGTCATTTTAATTATTTACTCACTTTTTTTCATCCATGAAACAAAGAAAAAGTGATTTTTTTTTAAATGCAGATCTTTTCTATATAATGCCAGTTCATAGAAATAAATAAGTCCATACGATTTGTTCAGGTCATTTTTTTTTACTTTCATACAATATTGCCAAACCAACCATACACACAAAACAGCGACAAAATATATAAATAAATATAATAATTATAAGGTGTTAAAAATTATAACAATCCTAAAGCAATATACTGTGCAATATAAGGTAATACATGCAATATTACACTCTCCACCTTATTTTTTAAGGAGGAAGTAAGCGAATTTCTGTGAATGCGCTAGACTTCCTATTCATTATTTAAAATAACAAAGTGGAGTAAAAGGTACAACTATTTCTGTTAAGCCAGTTTACATCAAAATAACACATTAAAATGATAAAATATATTATATGAAATAACAGTTTGCAATAGCAAGAAGCACAAAAGGCTCTTTTTGTAGGACTAAAATAACTGGAAGCAAATGACACAAATATTATTATGTTTTTAGTACTTTTTGGAACTTAACCGACATGAAATAGAAAAGAACTGTAAGTAAAATTTTGTGTTTCTCAGAAAAATGAACACCAGAATGTAAGCTAAATTTAAATAATAACAGAATTTTGCATTTTGGAAGTCCTGTAAGCTATAAAACGAGCGTACTCAACTGTGCATTCAAATGCATCATACTTTGGTGCTGCAGGTACTACAGCACACTTCTGCAGAGCTTGATGGAGTGCGATGAAGACACTGTGGAGGTGGTGCGAGCCGGGCTGGTGGCCAGATTGGGACCTGATATGGCCACACTCTTCCAGCTGCTTCAAAACAAGCCCTGCCCACCTGAACCTGCTGCCGCCGGGCCTTCTGGGATTGAGGGCCACACCGGCTTCCGCTGGCCTCCCACGTTCAAGATCCAGCCTAACTTGCGCAACAGGGACCCCACGCACCTCTTCGCCAAGAAACGCTCAGTTGAAGGGAGCTCTTAGAGACGCACACAAGTGGAAGATGGTTATTAGTAATTAGTGCATTAAAAATGTAGTTTTATAACGGGACACAATGGAAATCTTTGCTTAGTTCACAAAAACCAACAAGTACTTGATTCTTTAATTGCATTACATTGAATATACATGCCAATGTCATTTATATCATAAAAATGTTTTAGATTCTTAATATTTATTGCATTTTTGGTTTATGGCCTAATGCAAGAGAAGCTAAATTGTGATGCGCAGGATATCATCATGAAATTTTGAGAAAGCAAACCTGTCACCTTAATCAGCTTGTAGTGGCAGGACAGAAGTATTTATTAGTGTACACTGAAAATAATTTATATTTATTTTTCCTACCAAATTGTAATTTATATAGCATATTATTGTTTATTGTGTTATGAAATGAAAAAGTCTTTATTCTTTAAGAGAGAG
Source organism: Spinibarbus caldwelli (assembly GCA_039654775.1). Taxonomy (NCBI): domain Eukaryota; kingdom Metazoa; phylum Chordata; class Actinopteri; order Cypriniformes; family Cyprinidae; genus Spinibarbus; species Spinibarbus caldwelli. The sequence goes on from CM077267.1 coordinate 5,685,042, forward strand.
AAAACTACATATTTCTGGATATGTTTCAGATGTGTTTCCTATGCTGGTCATGGGAAATATTATATATGATTACGAGGGGCATACTTTGTTCATGTTGGTGATATTGTATAGTTGATGTGCTTGAATAGAAATAAAACTTCATGATATACTAAATAGTTTCATCTTTCATTGCTTACTGTATGAAATTTGTCCGTGATGTTGCCAATAGCATCCATAAAAATATACTGTTATAATAGAATCTAAATCTAAACACATCAAACTGTAATGTTTGCTGTACTCGCAAAGGGGCGCTGCTTTCAAACACATCGCGTTCTTACAATTTACCAGACAAAACACTCTTGGTGGAAAAGCAGTTGTTTCCTTGTAGTCACACATTTCTCCTAACAATGAGCCATAATATTGAAACTGTATTTAAATATTTGTTTGTATATTTTTACATGTTACAGTAGGAAGTCATCTCGTAGCCTATTAGAACTGCACAATTTGCCTAAAAGAAATGTGTTACTAGCCTAAATAGAGTTTTTAACCCAACCCAAAAGCTATGTTATACAAATATTGAATTTGTCTGTCCTTCAGTATAAAAAAAAATATATGTATTGCTGATTGCCTAAACGATAATGCTGCTCAATGATCATACTGTAGTTTGATCAAATTATGCAAAAAGTGTGATTTTTTTAATAGACTGTGTTTAGGATACATAAAATGCTAGCAATGAAAGTATTTGATGATTTTATTACAATTAAATAAATTATTTAAAAAAAAAAAAAACTACAAATCCACAAAGGACAAAAGTGCCCATAGAAACTTTATCAAATCATAAATGGAAAATGACATAAATGAAAAAAATTAGTCACTCTCAACTATGCCATTTCCACCATATAATCAAAAAAAAAAAAAAAAAAATCATGCTTTGATCATTCATAATTACAACATGGAAAAGTAATATTTAGGAGGAGTCTAAAGTATTACATTAAATTATTACATTAAAAGACAAATATAAGATTAAAAGTCATAATCATGACATAAAAAGTCTAAATTATGACATAATTAGATTTATCAAAGCATGGTTTTTTTATTATTTTTTTAAGACATAATGTTGAAATTGTGAGAGGCCTAGTAAATCATAATTATGACAAAAAGTAATAATTATAACTTAGTATCTCACAATTTCAATTTTTATGTCATAATTTTGATGTTTATCTTATTATTTTGAAATTTTTCTTATTATTTTGAACTTTTTATCTCATGATTTTGACCACTTTTATCTCATGATTATGACTAAGAATATGTCACAAAAAGTCATAATTGTGATTTACCAAAGCATGTTTATTTTCTTTCTTTCTTTCTTTCTTTCTTTCTTTCTTTCTTTCTTTCTTTTATGTGGCAGAATTGACTTCCATAGTCAGGAGTGGGTGAAGACACAGTTCATTTATCTTGACCTTGATCCTTTGCATTGAACTGCACTACGTCATTGACAAGAGATGACTGTAACCGCACACTTTTCTAAAACAAAAGCCAATTTCCGAGCTTCCCAGAATTATTGCCCAAGACAGAAGTGGTGTGGTAACCTACTGTTGCAACTGAGACCAAACAAATAAACATCTAATCAAGTGATCCTAGAAAGCAAGTAGAACGTTTCTTAATTTGCTCTTGGGTGTTTGGCGGGCAAAAGGAAGACATGAGGAACAACATGGTATAAACAGACAGACGATACGGTTATTATCCTATAAAGTTACATCACAAAGGCTTTTAAATTTCCTGCATAAATGATGATGAGGAAAAGAGCAAACAGACTGATCAAGTTACTGCTGCCAATGTATGAGAGTGTTTATGAGACAATGGAAAAGAATAAAGTAAATGTCTGTTTTACAGCTATAAAATAAGAACACCCTCTCATTCTGAGGTAACCTCAATTGGACATGAACACTCATTAAAATGTGATTTATTATTCCATGCACATTGTATCACAGTCTGACTCGCTCAGTAAGCCTTTTTCTTTCATGAATATAAATAGATTTTTATTATTTGCTGTCTGTTCTAATATTTGCCACTTATACAGTTTCATACTTTGAAAACTGCAAATAACAATCTGCCTTGAATCTGCCTGTCTTATTCTTGCCTTGTCATCAAGTCTTGGCTGAACAACAGTTCTCCTCTCTTTATATGCTATCTGAATATCCTTTTCGATCAAAACGTGTCAGCACATCAGCCCTATCTTATAATAATGTAAAAATTGCTAACAAGTTGCTAAATAAGGTTTACAACTACCACAAAATGTGTGTATGTGCTTGATGAAGCAGTAAGGCATTTACCTGCTTATTAAGCGCAGAACAAAACGTTAAAGTCTCTGTAAGCAATACTAACTAAAAAAACTTGTTTTACTTAAAAATCTAAAATCACCGAAGGATTCCAGAGGGAACACATGACTTGAAAATTCTTTTCTTATCTAGGACAACAAACGTAATCGATATCACACACGCACAACAATGACGGAAGTGCCAGTAGATATGCTATGCTAAGTCTTTAGTCTACAGCTTGGTAACATAACACTTTTATGGAGCCCAAATAATTACATTTGTTTGCTCAAATGTTTGTCTAGAGGCCGTTGGTTGTAATGACAGCACTGTCGCTATAAGAGCACTTGAATCGTTTATCCAGGACTTTCCTGGACCATCTGTCAAAGGTGATAATGGTCGACGGTTAATTGCACCTCATGGCCCATTAGCTGCTCATAAAGGCAGGTGTGCACTCCATAGATGGCTTTTACAGGGGTGCAATGGCACAAACAGACTGGCAGATGTGACTCTTAACGGCTCCTAGTTCCAGGCATTAATACAATTATGACCCTTTCTTGCCAAAAGCAACAAGATTACTGAGATTGAAAAGACAAAGATGCTAAAACGGTTCTGATGGATCAAGCAAATGAAACATCCTGATATGCAAGTTACTGTAGCTTGGCATGTCATGCTAATCATTTTTACAATTATTTTACATCCATTGTCAGTGCTCTCACAATGGTAGGGTTCTTAGCGGTTGCTAAAGTGGTTAATGAGTAGTTATGTTGCTATACAGTTACTAGTCCAGTTTTGGGTGTTCTGCATGATTGCTAAGCAGTTTCTAAGGGAAAAGATCCCATCTCCAATTCTGAGAAGAAAAATAGATATTTTTGTGTTTTATTGTCCTATCTATCTATCTATCTATCTATCTATTTTAAATTTTCAGATGATAGAAACACCTGAAGGATTGAATATTGAGTTTGGTTTGGATTGTAAAATAGATTGCCACATTGGATTCAATCTACTGAAAAACTGCTTAGCATTAATCAAAGACTCGCTGAAGTGCTTCAGCCGTCTTGTTTCACTGCCGTGAGAGTTTTTCCTCCTGATATACAGCCTGATGCTGCTGTGTTTGCTCTTGGTGTTGGCGTGGTTAATCGATGAGGGACTAGCGGAGGGGAAAAACACTTTCTTCTCACCGTTAATCATGCGCTTAGCTCTCAACATGAGTGGACGGTTTGCATTTAAGTCAGCAACTTCTTATGCTCATCTGCCCTTCCAACAACCTCTGGAGATGTTTGGTTCATCTGTCATTTATTTCCTACATGCATGAGCTACATATACAAATGCGAGATCATATTTTATATATAACATTTTTTATTTATATTCCCACAGGAAAGGCAATATCAGTCAGCTTATTGGCAGCCTGAATATAAGTGCATGGCCACTGCCTTGAAATTCACATCAGGACATACATAATCACACAAGCATCAAAACTCTATTTGAGAACACTTTTACACTGTTCCTCACAACAAGTTGCCAATCCTGTCATATAAACCCTGTCATAGAGTCTAGCTTAAAATAATGAAGAAGCTACAGACATGCTATGCTTTGAAACTGGTGCTAACAGATTGTCAACCACCATGCTGATGCTAAACAGACTTACATATTCCAGCTGTTTTATATTAATAGTTACTAAACATTCATTCACACTTGAATTTAGTGTTTCAGGACACTCTAATCGCACTTTACGATCTTAACAGCAAGTAATAGTAACAGATTTCATTTGTAGCTTATTTTTAACATATAAATCTTTGTGACACCATCTTCTAAACAGGCACAAGATGAAATTTTTAACCATAAGTTATTAATTTTTCCACAGTGAAAGAGAAAATGCAACACAATCACAGCCAGTCAGAACATATTTGATGTTTAAAGGTGAAGTGTGTAATTTCTACAAGACTAGCATTGACAAATGGCATAAAATAACAACTGTTTTCAAACAGGTTTCCTAAACTTTTACTCCATCTGCCATTGGTCGAACAAACCGATAGTCCCGCCCCAAATTCAAGATATTGGTCAAGCCAATACTGCTGCATTGAGCAGGTCAAGATCAAATAGAGAAATGTTTTGAGAGTGCAATAGTGTTTATAATTTTCAGGGAACCAACCTACAAATGGCATTTTTATATCGCTGAGATACAAGACAGTATCTGAACATCTTCTAAACAACAAAATTACACACTTCATTCTTAAAGGGATAGTTCACCCAAAAATGAAAATTCTGTTATTAATTACTCACCCTAATGTTGTTCCAAACTCGTAAGACCTTCGTTCATCTTCAGAACACAAATTAAGATATTTTTGATGAAATCTCTGCATAGACAGCAAGGGTACTACCCCAATCAAGGCACAGAAACGTAGTAGGGACATCATTAAAACAGTCCATGTGACATCAGTGGTTCAACTGTAATTTTACGAAGCTATGAGAATAAATTTTGTGCTCAAAGAAGAGTATCACGACGCATGAGCGTGCTTTGATCTGAACATAAACAAGGTATGCATGTGCTTTGATCTGAACGTAAACATACGCACATGCATACGTTGTTTACGTTCAGATCAAAGCACGCGCATGCGTCGTGATACTCTCCAAAATGGCACCAGGGTGACGCGGAGGAGAAAAATTGTTGAATAAAGTCGTTATTTTTGTTTTCTTTGCTCACAAAATGTATTCTTGTAGCTTCGTAAAATTACAGTTGAACCACTGATGTCACATGGATTATTTTAACGATCATTTTAACGTCCTTACTACGTTTCTGTGCCTTGACCGTGGTAGTACCCTTGCTGTCTATGGGAGGGTCAGAGAGCTCTCGGATTTCATCAAAAATATCTTAATTTGTGTTCTGAAGATGAACGAAGGTACTTACGGGTTTGGAACGACATGAGGGTTAGTAATTAATGACAGAATTTTCATTTTTGGGTAAACTATCCCTTTAATATAATATCCAATGATTTTTGACCAATGAGATTTCATCGCTAGATTAAAGAAATAGAAATCAAACCAAAGACAAAATGTCGCCCGGCTGGTTGGATCATGTTTGAAAATAAAAGGGGATAAACAAGCTCATACAAAAATAATAATAATTATAATAGTTATAATAAAAACAGTGTTTATATAATTTCATATTTGTACAATTTAACTACATTTACAAAGCCAACATACTCTACTGTGTAACACTTGAAGTTATTTCTCCACCCTATTGACTTTGTTGACGTTGACGACCATTTTATCCTTTTGTGATGCTTTTCGAATATCTCGATCCCTCTGAAGGACAATCGATGAACAAAATAATTCCCTCTCTGTTGTGATCAGTCTTGTTTAGAGAGTCTGCTGGTATGAAACCTCCTCCTGCTTGTGTTTCTGTGCTAGAACGGCCCAGGCTAAACTCCTCAGTCTCTGAGCCTGCAGAGTTTACGAGTCAAAGGAAGCAGAAAGATGTAGAGAGATCCTCTGTGAAAATGGAGGTCCAGGCGTTCTCTACTGTCAGCGTTTTTTGAAGGATCGTACAGTTTGTTGTGGGGGAACTGTGCGAGGGATGCAGGGTTCTTCAGGTCCAGACTCTCTTAAAAACACTGAGTCCGGCTCGGAGGAGCAGGTGGAACTCCGTTCATTCAGGATGACCTGAGAGTACATGGGCTCCAGGGGAACGGAGAGGTCCAGATACTCCTGCAAGGGAAACATATACGTTAATAAGTACTTGTCAGAATGCACTTCAATGAGAACAGTGAACATTTTCTCCAAGTTGGCAGATGGAACAGCATATCTGAATTTTGGACCCAAGCCTCAACAGAGTAGCAGCCCATGATGTGCATTTCACATAAGTCATTTATGAGGATTCATTTTGGGTGGGAGGCTGAATTAAAAGGTAGCTACCTATGCAGTCTGCAGGCCTTACCTGATTGGATATCATGGACAGAGTGCGATCAAGGTCTTCTACCAGCTGTTTAAAAGTTGGCCTCTGTGTGGGAACCGCATGCCAGCAGTCTTTCATCATCAGGTATCTGAAGAAGGAAAAAAAAAACAAAAAAACAATTGGATAACTGAGTCATGTGAAGACAGTTCATCTGTACATTTTATCATAGAGGATAATATATTTTAATATTTTAATTTCTGGTAAAGTAACTAAAAATGGAAAATACAGAATCTTTCAAACTTGTATTAAAACGGTATGACATTTTTTTTTAAATAGTGATTTATTTATTTAAATAATGATAATAAAAAATACAAATTTAGTTATATAATTACTTATAAAGTTTTATTATTAAAATTGTTTAGTGTATTTAATAAATATTTGTTTGTTTTAATAATAAAGTAATACTAATAATTATTATTATTATTATTATTATTATTGTTGATTAAATAGTTATTTAAATAAATTACAAAGTCTGTTTCACTCCAAATTTGTTACATTATGTAAGTTAAATGTTTCTAAAAGATTTTATTTAATCCAATTCAGAAAGATTTCAGTTGCTAATCAAAATATCTGAATGGGCCTTTTTATTCTAAAGAAAAAAAATAATTCAGCTAAAGAAAAAGAAAAAATCTAATTAAAATAAAATAAAAGAAATACATATTTATTATTATTAATACTACAAAAAACAAGCAAACATAACATTTATGGCATCTTTCACTCAAAAATGTGTTACATTATTGAAGTTAAATGTTTTGTGAATGAAATTTTTTAAAGATTCTGTTTAATCAAATTAAAAGAATCATCTTTTAGTTGCTGATTATAACATTTGAAAGGGTCATACATCTCCTGAGTGCAGGCTGATGGTCTGTCCATGCGATGACCTTCTCGCAGTAACTTGAAGAGCTCTTCCACAGGCACTCCTGGATAAGGCGAACCCCCCAGAGTGAAGATCTCCCATAGAAGAACACCAAAAGACCACCTACAACAGGAGAACACTCAGTTAGTACCAAAATACAACACAGAAAATGGACTTCTATGAAATAAGAGCACTGATATGAAGATATACTAGGATTGAAAACATATGGGCCATCTTACACGTCACTTTGATGTGTGTAAATCCTGTCAAACAAAGCCTCAGGTGCCATCCATTTGACAGGCAGCCGGCCCTGAAGAAGAAATAAAGACGTTCACTTGTCATATATTCGCTTTTTAGATAATAAATATGACAATTTGAAGAACTGAATGCTTACATTTGTAGTCTTCTTGTAGTAATCTATGTGATGAACGTCTCGGGCCAGACCAAAGTCTGCTATCTTCATTACATTGTCCTCTGTTACAAGTACATTACGCGCTGCCAAGTCTCTGTGGATACACTGATGGGGAACGCACACAGACCACAAAAAGTATTCATTTCAGCCCACATTTTGAAGAAATTTTTCAATAAAATCGCACAATGTGTCAACAATACCTTTTTGGATGCCAGGTACTCCATGCCACGAGCCACCTGGTAGGCACAGGAGACCAAGTCTTTAATGGACATGCTCTCCACAGGCACCTGGTCAGGATTGTAACAGTACTCCATGCCATGCGGTCGACGTGCACGCAGATATTCCCGCAGGTTTCCTTTAGAGGCGTATTCCACGATGACATAAAGAGGGCCTGGATGAAGGAAATAAGAGTGTTTTAAGAGGGGAAATCCTTGCAGTGTGATCCAACATCTTCAAATGCTGTGTGATTGGAAGGATCCTCAGATGGGCTCTTACCATCCTGGGTACAAGCTCCAAGCAGGTTGATGATGTTCTTGTGTTTTCCAATCATCTTCATCATCTCCATCTCTGAGATGAGGTCAGACAGGTCCTTCTCAGTGGCATCAGCTAATGAAAACATGCGAAATATTGACGAGGTCTGGTTCTACATGAGTAAACATCTGATAAACAATGTGGTTTGATCTTAAAGCCCCCATGAAATCAAAATTGGAGTTTGATGACTAAAAGTCCATGTCTGTTGGATCTACATTCCAAAAAAATCATTTTATTTCCCCCCAATTACTTGTTCTTGTTTTAAGCATAAATTTAATACAATTTTGTGAGGTTTATCATTAAAACAAGAAGATTTGTCAATGAGGTAGAAACAATAAACTTAATTCAAGATATATTTCAAATCAAGTGTATGCAAAGAAAATGTACACAATTTTGCTGCTCAAGTAAATATATCTTGTTGTAAGGATTTTACAGAAAATGAAGATAAATGTAATAAATATAAAATAATAAAATAAAATATGTAAGTCTACGACGTTTTTGTCATTACTTTATCAAAAATCAGTCAGGTCCCTTAGAAATTGTCTCAAACTATTTCATGGGGTCTTTAAGGCTGTTACTTTGCAAAACCATGTACATTTCAGCATCTTCACAGCAACTTTAGTTGTGCGGTTGGGTTTGTCTTTGTCCAGTCCAGTGGCTTCGCCCATCACCACCTGGCCAAAGCAGCCCTCGCCCAGAGGTTTCCCAAGTACTAGCCTGTTACAAACATGAAATTGCAAAATGATGTCTAGGCTGATGCAATTACAGAGGAAAAGAAGCAAGAGAAGTTCAGATTTTGGATGAGCAGTGTCCGTACCTCTCTCGGTGCACCTCCCAGCACGGGTCCTGGGGCAGCTCGTACTCAGACACCCCTGACAACATGGGCGTCCCGCTGGAGGAGAGTCGTGAAGGTCGGACCAACATCACACCAGAGTTCAGAGAGGAACTGGATTCCACTGACACCTGTAGAGCGAGGAAGCAGAATGGGGGTTTTTAAGGGCCTTTAGAAGGATACAAGGGCCCTTCTTTGGACAGCAGTACATCAAAGCCCTTATCTGTTACCTGTCTGCGGAGAGGAATGCTTTTGGCCAGCTTATGGACGGCCAGCTGGCTGTTGAAGTCACTCTTCTTGGAGGAGCTGCGGACTTTGACGATGGTGGCGATTCCTACCATGAGGAAGATGAGGAAGAATCCAACGCAGTAGATCAGCACCTCCAGATAGGACTGACTGGGGACTGCAGAGGGAGCGGTTGGGGCTTATGGGGCAAACGGAATGCTACGGTCAGTAACACAAACTAGATTTATACATCTTCTGAAGAATTCCTTATTTATTTTATTTAAGTGTTATTTTAGCATTATTTTTAAACTATTATATTTATATATTTTCAGTTTTCATTTTAATTTGTTTAATTTTTAGTCATTTTGTTATGTGCTTTTGTCATTTTTATTAGTTTTTATATTACTACTTCGGTTTAATTTATTTTAATTTCAATTTTAGTTTTAGTTAACTACACTAAACCTGTTTTGTAAGTAGTATTGTCTCAAAACAAGATTTGGTCCCACTTTATATTAGGTGGCCTTAACAATGATGTAGTTACATTTAAATTAATCATTTGATATAATGCACTTATTGTGTACATGTTTTTATATTGTAATTATATTTTTAAAAATACCTGCATGTAACTGCATCTGTAATTTATTTCTGTAATTACATTTATAGTTACACTGTTGACCCATCCCTTACTCTTTAACCCACCCTTAAACCTACCCTTACCACCAAACCTGTCCCTAACCTTACCCGTATCCCACCTCAATAGCAGCAAAAGTGTTTTGCAATATAATATGAACACAGTAAGTACATTGTACTTATTTTTTGATGTAAGTACATAGCAGTTAAGGCCACCTAATATAAAGTGGACCCAAGATTTTACTTGATTTAATTGACAAAGCAAAATTAAAAAGATATTAAGTCTTGTTTTAAAAGGAAATTCTATTTTTTAATTCACAATTCTATTTATTTTAAGTATAAATCAAAAAAATATTGGTGATGTTTATATGGAAGCCAGTTTCCAGCAATGAATAAAAAATAAAAAAAGGTAATTGCAACTTTTTATCTCACAATTCTGGCTTTTTTCTTACAATTGTGAGTTTATATCCTGCAATTCTGACTTTATACCTCGCAATTCTAACTTTATAACTCACAATTGCGAGTTTGTATCTCACAGCTTTGCGAAAAGTAATCATAATTGCAAAATATAAACTCCCAACTGCGAGAAAAATTCTGAATTGCGAGTTTATATCTTACAATTCTGAGAAAAGAAGTCAGAATTGCAAGGTTTAAATTCTCAATTGCGAGAAGTCAGAATTGTGAGTTTATCTCTCACAATTCTGAGAAAAGAAGTCAGAATTGCAAAGTATAAACTTGTAATTGTGAGAAAAAAGTCAGAATTGCAAGATGTAAACTCGCTGTGTTGCAATTAACTTTTTTTATTTTTTAGTAATTGGCAGAAACAGGCTTCCATAGGTTTATGCTTAACTTGATTCAAGATATTTTGTCTGGAAACAAATCTTATTTTACATAAATTTTGATTCTCATGTAAATGTGTCTTGCTTTGAGGACAATTATTTTTTTTCCTGGAAAACAAGACAAAAATACAGATATAATAGTGATGCTTGCCATAGCAAACAGCACTAATAAGGCTAAATCCACTTGTACAGTGTCAACCGACATCAAGAACACCTCTGTTACTGTGTCTACAGCATAAAACAGTGCTGATACACACTGGTAGACGCTGGTGACAGGCACACACACGCACACGTATCCACACATACACCCAGCTCTGTTTTATTTCAACCAGTGCATTTGACACTATTGGCACTGAGAAAAGACCACAAGCTCCCTTTGTGGCTGCATAATGGATCCTTTGTGGCGTAGTATTTCGCCCCACATTCTCCACTGGCATGAGGCTGCAGTCATCCCATGCACAAGTATGAAATAGAACCATCCTGGCCAAATTGTCCTGGAGGCAAAAGTGGCACACACCTGATGGGCTGTTATTAAATTAGAGCTTCGTTCATATAGAGTTGAGCTGTTCTGCAATAGTATGCAGTGGTTGAAATTAAACAAATTCTCCAGAAGAAACGGAACCTAATTTTATGATGCTTGATCATTAATATTTATTTTTCCCACAAGGACACACATATTAGTTGTGGGTTTCAAGCTGATCAAGCTGATAATCCATTGGATTAGAGGAAGTGACATCAAGTGACAGCTATCACAGCCACACAACTCTCGAAATAGATGCCAACTTCATATATTAGTAAGAAATGTTTTAATCATGCAGTGATAATGCAGCACCAAGTCACAGTAATTTCAGATTATAGTCAAAGAACTATAATGCTGCTCCAGAATTAAACCGGACCTAGATCCCATTTTAAGGCATTATATTCATGCTCCACACAAAAAGTGGTTCAAAAATGATTTCATAGTTCAGTGGGTGATTTTACTCAATATTGTTTGCGCCATTTTGAGCAGAGGTTCTCAACCAGAGGCCTGGGGCCCAATAGGGGGGCTTAGTAAACTTAGTAAATGATTAAAATAACACAAAACAAGCATTAAAATAAGCCCAAACAACTACAAAAAAGTTAATTCTTATTTTAATTCACCCCCTCCACAATGTTTTTTTTTTTTTCTTTGAAGAACCAGGTCTTGAAATCATGAGGTAGCCTATTTTTAAAAGTGACATTTCCAGATCTAGAAATCACATGTAAATTAATAAAGTCTTGAGCTTTAATTAATAAAACTCCATGGGCATTTTTATAATGAATATACACTTATATTTTATTGGGTAGAAATTGTGAGTAAAACATGTTTTTAAAAATTATAATCTTTAATCCTTATCGAGTAAATCACGAAAAACAGAAAAGTCCTGAAACTTCTGATTATTCTTGTGGACTAAGGGGAGTCAAAAAGGTTGAGAACCGCTTGAATAGATTATCGATTTGTCATTTTGACAATATGTTAACACCAGTTTATAGTGCTAATCGAATTTCCTTTGTGCTATTTGTGGGTCGCAGGAAGTCACAGTCTATGTCAAGCATTCCAAATAAATCACTTAAGAGGTTCAGTGACAGTTAGGATGCTGCCTTAGAAGACAACAAATTAGCTCATTAGGTTTTGTAACAGAGCTTTTATGCAAATTGTTCTCATGTCAGTCTGCTAACTCATTTGATCTGAATACAGGTGACTTGATCTGCACAAACCACTCATTAAAACAACAAATATAGCAGGTCAGAGAGAGAAAACGAGGTATTTAGAGAAAGAGAGGTAGAGGAGGTGAAACAGTGCCATAACTGGTGTCATTTGCCAAGTCAATGGGAAGTGAAAATCCCTGAGGGCACCTAAGTAAGATGATACTTATAGGGGAAGATGTCACTAAAATCCAAATGTCTGGTCTATTCGGCATGCTAGTGCCACGCATGGGTGGTTGTGCACCTGTGGACGGAAACTCCTCGTCCTTTGTCAACGGTGCAAAATATACATCGGCTAAAGTGATAGCTGAGTCAATGCTCTTTGACTTAAACGTGGTTCACCTGAAACTGGCGAATGACACAAACAAATGGCCACTGTTGGGACGAGAAGAAAAGGTCTAGAGAGGACAGGAAAGAGTTGCCGGATACCTTTGACAACGGTCAACCAAGCTGAATGATGGGAGATCCCAATTGAATTGCCTGCCAAGCAAGTATACTCCCCAGCATCCTCAAAGGACACATTCCTCAACTGGAGCACCTCCATCTCCTTGTCGGTGGTGTTGAGGCCAGCCGTCTGGAAGAGAACGAGAAAAGCAGACCCGAGGCCCAAGATGTGAGGGGAAAGGAGGAGGAAGCGGGACAACATTGAGCTTGGGAAATTTTGGGGAGTCGTTGCGTCTATCTGGTTGGTTTAAAAACCAGTTAGATGCTCGGGAAACCACCTTTCCATCACCTGTAGAGGGATCAAATATTGCTGCCCAGCACCATCACCTTTGATCTACCTCCACCCGCATCAGGCAAGCCACATGGAGACTCTCTCCAGCATGACCCAATCCATAGCGAAGACGTTATCGCCATTGGTTGGGTCAACTGGGAATTTCCATGGCATCATGGGATAGGAAAACCCAAAGCATAAGAGAAACCCAAGGCTAAAACCTCTACGGAGATCACTTCAGACTATCCTGTGGTCAAGTTACCTTGCATGTCATGTCTAAGGACAGTTAACCAGGCTGACTGATTGGCTTCTCCTATATAATTGGACACTTTGCATATATACTCGCCGCCCTCTTCTTCTGTGATATTGTAGAGTGTCAGCACCTGGGTGTCCGAGCTATTGACCCCCGAGTGCTGGAGACGACAAGAGACCAAATTCATCACATCCAATCCCAACCCAAGACATCCTAATATGTGTGGACCACTTATGAAACTGCTCCATATAAGTCAGACTTAAGTAAACAGACTGCATTTCAATGTAAACCTTTACCTTTAGGACGCGTACGTAAGGGAGTCCATCAGGTCCCAGTTTGCTTCCGTTCACCAGAATGTGTTTGAGCCACTGAATGTGAGGCTGGGGATCACTGAACACCTTGCAGACGAACTCTACATCACTGCCGACCACAGCCGTTCGGTTTGCAGGGAGACCAGCGTACAGGATGGGCCTGTGAGGCGATCGCTCTGAAATATACACAAGACGGGGTTTGTTAGATTTGGATTTAAGCGCAGTATTTATTCCTGAAATGCCACTGGTTGATATTGAGAGATGACTGACCTACTACATCCAGCTGATAGGTGTGATTGATGCTTCCGTATTCGTTCTCCACCATGCATGTGTAGTTGCCCTTGTCTGAGGGCACCACGGACTCCATGATTATGGTCCACATGTGTTCCCGCAGCTGAGAATGGAAGAAAAGAAATATTCTTTAAAATGTATTCAAACAATATTCACTCCAGATATACTAAAATTGCAAACCAAATCAGCATAATCCACATATTATATATATATATATATATATATATATATATATATATATATATATATATATATATATATATATATATATATACACACACACACACACACATATATACATATATACACACACACACATACATACATATATACACACACACACACACACACATATACATACATATATACACACATATTATATATATATATATATATATATACATATATATATATATATATATATATATATATATATATATATATATATATATATATATATATATACACACACACACACACATATATACATATATACACACACACACATACATACATATATACACACACACACACACACACATATACATACATATATACACACATATTATATATATATATATATATATACACATATATATATATATATATATATATATACACATATATATATATATATATATATATATATATATATATATATATATATATATATATATATATATATATATATATGGTAACACTTTATTTTAGGGTCTCTTAACTAGTTGCTTATTAGCATGCATATTACTAGAATATTAGCCATTTATTAGTAGTAATTAAGCAAATATTAATACCTTATTACAAATGACCTTATTCTACATCCCTAATCCTACCCAATACCTAAACTTAACAACTACCTTACTAACTATTAATAAGCAGCAAATTAGAAGTTTATTTAGTCAAAAGCCATAGTTAATGGTTTGTTAATACTAGAGAATAAATAGCGTGTTAATAGCGAGTGTGACCGACCATCATTTACCAAACAGAAGTCTGAATAAAAAGAACAATATTTAATCAATTTCAGTTATACTGACCAATATGACAATAATAATAATAAAAAAACACACACACACATATGGGTAAGGGTTTGAATCAGTTCATTGAAACTGACTGATTGGTTTTGAAATGAATCATGATTCTGAAACTGATTTACAGAAATGAATCAAATTTACTGAATGCCATTTTTGCTACTCAAGTTTACAGAAACTTAAAACATCAGTTTTAATGCTCTTGTAACTGCAAAAGTACTGCAATAATGCACCTTGAAGGGAATCTAATGGCCAAATAAAGATCAAAATCACTTCGATATTAATGATGTTGCTTAATTTTAATTGTTGGTTACTAATTGTTTTAGCACATCGTGGTACTTGTTGTCTTCATATTTGTACATTGTCTCTCAATTATGAGCCATTTTTACAATTTATTGGGGCCTTGAAGGAACTGTATTTCACCCCCTCTGCATATTGTATATGGCTGGTGTGACAAATGATCTCATGAATCTTGAATCCTTTTTTTATTTTATTTATTTTTTTTTATTTTTTTTTTTTAAAAATCGGCAGCAAATGCCAAGCACTAATCACTATGGCTAACTATTTGTAACCAGAGCTCTGATGTTTCGTGCACGTTTACATCAGGGTGTGTGTATTCAGGTGTCAGGTTCAGGGTGTAGAGATTCAGGCTGTGATTTTGGCCTATTGTAAGCTGAGGTATCAGCTTTCGTTCCCTCAGCTCAGGTACAGAGTAAATGAGGGCTGTATGTCCCACACAACAGTGATATCAGTCAGGTGCAAACATACCTTGTAGCCCCCAATGCGCTGGTCTCTTTTGAACTCTTTTCCATTCTTGAGCCAGCGTAGTTTCGGGGTTGGGTTTCCCTCGGCCTGACATCGGAATTTCACCGTTTTGCTGGCTGGTACGGCATGAAGCTTTTTCTCCATCTTTTCAGGTTGGGCCCAATGAGGTGCCATCGCTACAGAGGAAATATGGTATTAATAACAATGAACAATTCATCATTTGATTTCCTTCCCGAAAAGGAGAGTGCATGCTTACGTAAGAGCTCCTGGCTACTTGACGGCTTATTCTCTTCTGACGATGACTCATCGTCGTCCTCATCCTCGGAAGAAGCTACTGCATGACCTGTGACAAAGTCGACAGGATGTGTGTCAGAGAATAAATTCATAAAGGTCAGAATGTAGCTATGCATGAGTCCACAATTCATCATGCGCAATTTAGAGGTCACAAATTCAGCAAATTCAGTATTTGAGTTTACCAGTCACAAAGCAAATAATAGCAGCAGGTTGAGAAAGGAGAGGCTTGCGATACTTTTATTTATGAAATAATAACAATATTTTGGTGATTTTGTATTCTTGCTCGATCTGAAAAGTGAACCAAGACGAACTAACACATCCGCCCTTCACAGAGCAGTGGACAGCGAGAGCGCATGAGTCACTGCAGGCTCCCCTCCAGAGCCGTGCCCACGCTCTCAACACACAGACGCAAACACACACACTCTGGGGAGCTGTCTAACAAATTCACCACTCAACGCCTGACACATTCCACAGCTGAAAGGAGAGAAACGACCTCACAGTGTCTCAGCTGCTCATCTGTAACAACACAACAATCTCAAAAAAAAAGCAACTTAAACTAGTTTTTAACAATTTCTGAAGACAATAAGTGGTGTTTGCCTGTGCAAAACTTGCCAACATGATGCTAGGGGGTTGCTGTGTGGTTGCTTAGATCATGTCTGGGTCATATTTTAACCATATTTGAAATTTAAAAGGAAGTACTGATCATATTTTGGAAATAGAAAATGAAGCCTTAAGCATGAATTCTAACATTATTTTCATGACAGTTAAGCATATTACAATTAAGCAAATTAGAGTAATGCAAAAAAAAAAAAAGTTAAAAAAAATTTTTTTGACTGGAATGTGAAAAAAATAATGATTTAAATAATAATATTGATTTTAGATATTATTTAAATCGTAAAGTATTTATACATCAATGTAGTGTTTGTTTTCTTATCAGATAAAAAAATATCCACCTTAATTTAGCACATAATTTTAATGCACATTTTAAGATTTTATCTTGGCATTCCCATCCATAGATTTTTTTTTTTTTTAAAACTTATATATTATATAATGTGGATGGAAACATAGATCATGCACTGTAAAAAATAAAATAAAATAAATAAATAAAATAAAATAAAATAAAATAAAATAAATAAATCAACTATTTCAACTTAAAAACTTAAGTTAATTTGCTGCCATTTGCTGTCATTTCAACTTAATTTATATTAAACTAACTTTAAAAAAAAATCAATTTGAATCTCATATGACATCTAAAAGTATAAAAACTTATTTTGCTAAGTTAAAGTAATGTAAAAACATAAGTTGCCATGACTTAGACTTACTGATCATATCATTTTTTACAGTTTGGTTGCCACCAGGCCAAAAGGGCCTCTGATTTTCTGGTCTCTAAATATACTTCAGATTTCTTCTTCAATAGTAGTTAATATGACATTTTGTCACTTGTTTCCTTGTTCGTTTGCTTAGAAAAGTAGCAGAACAACTCTGTTTAACAAGCCAGATATCATTCATGTCCATAGCACAAACGGAGTCATTTGTGAAGAAGAAACACAAATCTTATCCTCTCTAAGCTCCTACAAGACATACCTGTCACGTTAATGATGAAATAGGTAGAGTGGTTGCCGAACAATCTCTGGACAGTGCAGGAATAAAGCCCAGAATCTGTCGGCTCCACTGACCCGATCTCCAGTTGGCCCCCGTTCACCCGCATGTGGTCTCCATTCAGCACTGCAGCATGGTCTTTAGTCCAGATGACCGCTAGGCCTACGACTGGGGTCTCGTCTTGAGCCAAGCACTGCAGCACCAAACGCTCCCCGGGGAACAATGTGTACAGCTCCATTTTCACCTCTGTTCGGACTAGTGGTGGAACAGAAGACCAGCGAAGGTTTGGCAAAGGGGGTACTGGATCAAAATCGGAATTTAAAAACAAAGTGTGAGACAAGAGATGATTCTTGTCCAAGTGAAGAACCGCGGAACTTAAAGTTAAGGGCCATGACTAACAAAAGAGGGATGAGCTTGTAAAGCACCATGGAGAAATAAAACTATGGAAGTGATGCCTCAAAAACACCAAAAATGAATGAATGAAACTATAAAAATATGACAGGACCAACACCAACCAAAAAATTAAAGAAAACTGAGGCCACAAAATAAAAAATGAATACGAAAAAGATGAACATGAAAAATCATCTACATTTTTTGAGTCTCACAAAACCTGTCAAGATCACATTTGGCCATATTCTAACCTAAAATTAACAGAAAATAATTATTATAATTTGGACAAAGGAAATAAAGCCTTAAGCATTAATATTTTTGAATGATAACATTGTTTATGACAATTAAGCACATTACGGTTAATCTAATTACAGTAATGCAAAAAATATCTTTCTTTTGATTGGATTGTGAAAAAAAAGGTTTAGATAATAATTTTAGATATTTAATTAAAAGTATTTATGCAACAAGATATATTTGTTGTACAGCATTTAACGATTTAAAAAAATAATCATCATTTTAAAAATAAGAAATAAATAAATGAAAACATTGCATGACAATTTTAGGTATTACCGGAATATAATATCTCTTCGAGAAAAATAAAAGAACAAAAAACAACAGAACAAAAAAAAGGTAAAATATCTGAATATTATAAGAATATGCTTATTTTTCATAAAAATAATGTCACAATGCACTAAACCTGAATAGTCTTAACAGTCTGTTTTCTTAAATATACTACAGCAAAATATAATTATAAAATATATAATTATTTCTTGTTTTGTTTTTTCATTGTTTTTGAGCTGTAATGTGGTATAGGCATGTTTACGATGAGATTCACTCACAAATTCAATATTGCACACAACTCAAACACTTTGAATCTAAAACAGAAATGCGATACTTCCTTTACAAAAGAGGGGGAAGTTCTGAAGGAAAAATTAAACAGTTTAAAGATTAACCTCCAGTGGCCCATTACACTTATTAGGCCTGAGTTTCAGTACATACAAAACAAAAGCCAAAAAAAACCCTGTCGACCCACAACATACGGACGTCCCATTCAAAGAGACCCCCCACCAACCTAAAGTCACCTTAATTGTCAAACAAACTAATCTGTCCCTTTTGTCCTCCGCAGTGTTTCCTG
Organism: Spinibarbus caldwelli; assembly: GCA_039654775.1. NCBI lineage: Eukaryota > Metazoa > Chordata > Actinopteri > Cypriniformes > Cyprinidae > Spinibarbus > Spinibarbus caldwelli. The sequence continues at coordinate 5,704,122 of CM077267.1, forward strand.
ACAATGCGAGCGGATCCGTAAGAGACGGAAGGGGGAAAAAGAGCACGTTTGGAGAGACGGAGAAGAGCCTGTAACAGCAGGTTCCTCGGCTAGTTGTCATGGAGATCTCACTTGAGCCAAGTGGAGGTATTTCCTGGATCACAGGCCCCTTAATCCCGGCAGGGACGAGAGAGGGTTGGGATCAACTTTCCCTTCAGCCCAATTTAACAAAAAAAGCATGATGAGCAAGAAAGGTCGAGGCTGAGGGAGATGCTGGTCTTGAGAATAAAATGAGAACTGATGTCTCATCCGATATCCTTCCATTCCCTTTATTTCCAGTCATTCCCGTCACTTACTAGAGCAGAAACATGACACGCACCCCTAAACCTCACATTTACAAGAAAAACAGCACTTATAACTGGAGTTAATAGGGCTGACAACTCCCAGCATGCCCTTTGATGCCTTTATACTAAAATTAAATGCCTGGCTGTGACTATTGTTGCAATAAATCCAGATAAGTTATTTTTAGAGGAGTATAGCATTTATTAATTCTTCACAGACAAGTGGTTTTGCTTAAAGTGGCAAAAAAATTACAAAAATGTCCATAAAAAACATCAATGTTACCCTGCCTTTTATAGGCCCAGCATATGCAACATTAAGAGTTTGCTTTTTAAATTGCTCTTGAAATTCAATTGGTTCAGTGGCTGAACTGATATTTAATGTAGTCTGGGTAGTACTTTTTTACTTTGCGTATGGTTTTTGAGGATGACGACATGTCAAGGAGCCTGTCCTTGTTAGCATGTGCCTAATTAGCTAGCTTCTACCAAGCTATGAACTAATTTGAAATAAAAATAATGTAGCATTTGATTTGTGCAAAAGTTTGGGGTTTGTAAGACTTTTTTTAATGTTTTATAATGAAGTCTCTTACAGTCACCAATGCTGCATCTATAGCTGCATTTTCATTACCCTTAAAATTGCACAAATTGAAATTGCAAATTGAAAATACGCCAAATGGAAACCTGTCAATTTTCACAAAAACTCCCACATATCACAAAAACAGTTTTTGCGCTTGCATGAGGTATATTTTCAGGCAATTCGAAAAAGGAATATTTCTCAAAAATTTTTCGCATTTACAGGTCACCTGGCATACGCAAAAGTCACATGATCATTCTTTAATGTGCTATAACCTTCAAGAAACGCCTCATATGTGGCTGATCTCAAGTATAACAGGTTTTCATCTCCTTTGATTAAAAATAACGGCTAGTACAGTAGCTGCGATATACGTACTGTAACTTAAATATCTGTTACCATGACTTCTCGCAAGAGGAAAAAATTACGTTTTAGCCGCATAACATGGGTGAATGGAAACACCGTCATTTTGCAATAGTTTTTTATTAACATTTATAAAATATCGCAAAAGTTTTGTGAAAATCTGTAATGGAAATGGATCTATTGAGATCCAAATACAGCAAAAACAGTGAAATATTATTGCAATTTAAAATAACTATTATCTAATTTAATTACATTTTAAAATGTAATTTAATTTTGTGATGCAACACTGAATTTTCAGCATCATTACTCCAGTTTTCAGTGTCACATGATCCTTCAGAAATCATTCTAATATGCTGATTTGGTGCTCAATAAACATGTATTATTATTATTATTATTATCAATGTTGAAACAGTTGTACTGCTTTATATTTTAGTGGAAACCACAATATATATATTTTTTCAGGATTCTTTGATGAATAGAAAGTTCAGAAGAACAGCATGTATTTGAAACTTTATCAATTTAATGCATCCTTGCTGATTAAAAGTATTCATTTCTTAAAAAATAAATAAATAAAATCATCTTACTGACCCCAAATTTTTTAACAGTAGTGCATGACTAGTTGCCAGTATTATTTTTTTCCCTCTGTTCTCGACAATCCTGTCAGAACAGACCCTTTTTTGGGCTTTAAAACAGTTGTCCAGTCAGAATATCATACAAAGTCAGAATATCATTCAAAGCTACTGCACAAGCTTAACTTAAAAAACAGCACTGTGAATAAAAACGCAGTCAAATTTGATCCTCAACATGCAGAAATTCGAACCATTCCTCTGGTAAAATTAAGCAGTCGACAAGAAGGGGAGGAGTGCACCACCTAAACAGCCGAATTGGAAGCACATTTTGTTTACAGAAGAAATTCTGTGGAAAAAACACTTGTTTATGACTGCTACAAAACAATCTAACTAAATTAAAACTGAACATTTTCCACAAAAACAGAAAGAATCTCGATATGCTCCTACGTCATTTTTCCAGTCTGACGGACCCAAAAACACAAGCATGATTTCATCAGTGAGCCGTACCAACGCACATCTGTGTGCTCGGATTCAGGCCGCTCTGGACTCACTTCTTGGAGAAGCGTTGAAAATGTGTTTTCTCAGTGGGAGGCGGAGGCCTGACCCATTTGTCTTGGTCAGTCGGTCCAAGCTGAAGTGGACAACATCTGTCATCACCTCGTTATTCATCCGCGACATCTTTAAAAGCCTAAAAGTCATTGCATTTCAGATCATTACGAGCCTTTTAATAAACTAAAGCTTCAATAAAACAAGCCTTGAATCCTTATAGCTGTCCATCTCTCCGCATTGACGAGGATTGGTGCTAAACTCTGGACTTGGCTGGGAATCAGTAGAGGAAGTCATAGCCTGGATGGATTGCTGCTGGGATTTCCTGCCTGGCTAGTAATAGTGCTGGGCACCGAGTCACTACAAGAAGTCAATTCAGGCGAGAAGGCAAACAGAGAGTTCGATCAAGGCTCACAAACAATGGAGCAAGAGTTTATGCAGCAACAGGATATGGACGATGGCTGTTTTCACATGCAGATGAGCTCTGCGGCCCACAGTGTACAACATATCAATGTATTAAGTGGCTGTGAATGCACTTGTATGCAAACATGCATGATCAATTATGCTGACAATCGAGGCTGTAGTGTAAGTGTGTTGGTGTCAGGCTGTCACAAAAACAATTCTGACTCCTGCCTTTACAGTAAAGTTAAAAGCAAATTATGAGACTTCTTGATTCCACTTCTAACAATGAACAATAAGGATGCATTAACATAAAAATTCAGGCTATAAAGATGATAATAATTTTCATGATATGGCCAGTAATGATTGATAGTAAAATATAATACTATTTTGTCTAAATAGATAAAAAAAAACAACAATGAAAAATGCACATTAATTTAGATTTATTACATTATTACATAATAAATGTTTTTAAAGATTACCCTCAAGTGAGCATGATGATGACAAAGGTAAAATGTAAAAAATTTAAATCATGGAGAATTTTATATATATGATAACTATATAATAATTAAAAGTTAAAAATGATTTAAATTTAAACAAATAATAGATTTAAATGTAAAAATAAAAACATCTGTTATTACAATTAAACTAAAACCATAAAACATTTTTTATTGCTTGAAAAAAAAAAAAAAACTTAACTATAAATTATTTAGATTATGGGTTATTACAGTTAACTAAAACGGTTTAATTAGTTAAAACTATATAAAGTATTTTTTTAACTAATAAAAAGTACAAAAACACAAACTAGACTAAAACTTGAATAAAAATATTAATAAAAACTATAATATTATCCCAATAATTCTAAAAGAATAGAGATATTATAGATACTGATATCCAATATAAAAAATAAATAAATAAATATCAAAAACTTTACCTGATATAACCGATATGGTATCAATATATCAAAACCAAAGGGTAAGAGAGAAGCAGCCAATGAACATTCCAGATTAAATGAATAAATTATTCATACAGACATTCTCTAATTGCTATAGAGGTCTGTATTGTGTTTGGAGATCTTTAGCACGTTACGGAGTCTTTGCAATGCTGCACATTCCACCATGATCCATCTGAACCTCTAAGGTTTCAAGAAAGAGCGAAAGACCCCGAAGCTCCTTGGATGCATAAAGGAAAAGCATCTGGAGTCCTACAGCACATCAGACCCTAATGAGTTCCAGCTCCGCTAGTTAACTCCACATCAAAAACGGAGCCGTGACCAGAACTCTGCTGCTGCATGAGGTAGAGCCAAGTGTAAACTGAATGAATGTATTCAAGCCTAAATCACGCAAGTAAAGGATGTGCTGCTTTCGTCCATTTGTTCAGATTAGAAACAGCCTGGAAGTGGACATGGGAACAGGAAAAACTTACCTTGTTCGGTTACTGCGGGACGTGAGTGGGCCAAGGGGAGCTGAGCTAGAATAACCCACAGGAGAAGCAAACGCCATGACTTCATCATCCTGAGAGAAGCCATGCTACGGCAGCTGGGTGAGGAGGCTGGGCCGAGACAGCTCATTCACACAGCTGTGGGCAGCACTGGCCCATCAACACCGGCAGCATAGAGCTACCTGCCAAAAAGTGAAAGAGAATGTGTACAGGAATTAGTCTAACATGCTATGCATAGACACAAAGGAGGAAAAATGAACTTTTCATTGGAATAATCTGGCTTTTTCCCATTATTCTTTATTGGCATCAATGGTTTCAAGAAGAACCTTTAACATCATGGAAACTTTTCATTGCACAAAAGTTGCTTTATAGTGGAAAAAAGGGTTTCTTCAGATAATTAAATATTTTTTACACTAATAAACAATGGTTCTTTTAAGAACTGATCACTGAAAGGTTCTTTGGGTAGCCAAAAATGGTTATTCTATGGCATCAATGGTTGCTCACACTCTTAAAAATAAAGCTTCTTTATTGCATCAATGGTTCCATGAAGAACCTTCAACATCTATGCAATCCTTCCATTCCATAAGTTTCTTTATAGTGGAAAAGGGTTCTTAAGATAATTTAAATGTTCAAGCAATGGTTCTTTTAAGAATTGCTCACCCAAAGTGGTTCTTCCTGCTCTGAAAACCCCCTTTTGGGACCTTTATTTTCATCCCCTGAATTGTTTAGATATCCAAATAAGTCAAGTTGGAATGAGTTGAGCGCATATAAACACAACTACAATGTAAATACCACTGAGACATGTTCATTTTGGGGGCGTGTCACTGTCCATTAAAAATCATGACAATCAAATTAGCATTGGTCTTAATTATGATTTAAATGTAAACGCTGCACATTTTGTACACAGTTAATGAAAATAGCTATAAAATCTAGATATCTACATGACTGTGGCGACAGAGTTGCATGATAAAACTCCATGTCCCATAATTCTCTGTGGCAACACAAGAATGATAAACTACATCTATTAAATATCAAATAAACATCTAATATGCAGTCTTTGTTCTTAATTTTGTGAATGAGTCCATTTTATTCTAATCAAAATCACATCGCAGTAGGAAGTAGGAACAACTTTAAGCAACGTAAACCATTCAAAAGTTTGAGGCAAGTAAGCTTAATAATAATAATAATAATAATAATAAGTGTTTCTTGAGGATCAAATCAGCATATTAGAATGATTTCTAAAGGATCATGTGACACTGAAGACTGGAGTAATGATGCTGAAAATTCAGCTTTGCATCACAGGAATAAATAAAATTTTATTCAAAATATATTCAAATAGAAAACAGTTATTTTAAATTGTAATAATATTTTCACAATGTTTTTACTGTATTTCTGAGCAAAGAAGTGCAACCTTGATGCGCATAAAAGACTTCTTATTCATTAAAAAAAAATCTTACCAGCCCCACACTTTTAAAGAGTAGTATATAAAATAAGCCCAACTACACTCACGCTCTGCTTACAAAGACCAGACCCCTCTCATTTACTGATTTAATAATGTCACCTGGCCATAAAGCCCATCTAGTACTCACTAATTTGACTTCTAAGGCTTCTTCATTGCTCTTAAATATTAATAAAGTTTGATTAGCATTGACAACTCTTTATGCATCAATCCACCACCCAATAAAACAACCACTGGTAAATAAATTAAAAAAAAAACCTCCTAATTTCAAAGCAACAAATATCCTATGAATTACAATTCAAACTTAACTAAGAGAAAGCTGTAAGATTGGGACTAGAGACCTCACAAATCAAAACCTAGTTCAAACATAGTTTTCCCACAAGTATGAAGAAAACAGAGGCCCCAAACCTCTCGACCCCTCACCCGACAGCAGCTGCCCCCCTGAGTAGGTGTGGAGAGGCCATCCCAGTGGTGTGAAACACATCTGTTAATGCTATGCCCTCCTAAGACTCGCCACTTGACACTTAGCTTTCCTTGGGACCCCGGTCACGCCTACATCCCTGCCAAACGTTACCCAACAAAAGCCTTGTAATCTGGCGGTTGTTTTTGTACCCCCTCCTCCAATAATCACTCTGCAAACCATTTGCTCTCGCACCTTCAACTTTACTCACAATCTGAAACAACACAATTTGGTGCCACATGTTTTGCTCTCATTACTGAGAATGAGGGGAATTAGAGTATTAGTGAATGCAAACAAAGTTGTTTAAACTCATTAGCACTTTTGTTGCATAGCTCAACTTCGCACAAGAGCGTTTAAAATACTCAACCGTGATGCGTTTTCATCTAGAAGAGTTGAAGTACAGCAACATTCAGTTCTGTTAATTGTGATCACCTCATTAGAATGATAAACGAGGGATGTCCGTCCATTACTGAGAGCAGTCAGATGGTTTTATGCCAGAGTAATTCAGCTGAAGGCAAGTACATGAAGAGACGGTCGTTCTGCGGTGGGTGGCGACCCTGAATGAAAAATCCTAAATGCTGGTGTGCAGCGGGTTTATGATAAGGCCATAAACGCAGTTCATTTACCTCACAGGCGCTGTCCATAACCGTGTCAAAGCAGTAAACTTTAAGAATCTCTTAAACTGATGAGAATGTGGAGTTATTTGTGGTACTTTTTCACACATGAAACTGCGGCACGCCGATGAGATTCAAAGAAATGTTATTGGACGAGCTATAAAAGTGTTTTTCAACAACAGTCACGAAAACGTATTAAAAAAACGTGTGAAGTTCTTGAGGGATAATAGCTAACATGTTACACAGTTCTACCACCAGTCTGATGGATTTTGAAATAAAAAAAGAGAGTTTGATAGTGCTCACACTTGATGTACTTAAAACTTTATGTACAGGAAACAAACCATTTGCAATGTTAACCTCCACAAAAAAGACCCCTACAACACCAAAAAAATAAAAAAATTAAAATTAAATTAAATTAAAAAAAAAACAAACAAAAAAGAAATTCACTCAGAAATTGCTAATAAATTTCACAATAACTACAATGAAATGCCAGTAATTAAGTGAGAAAAACCGAAATAGTATTTTCTTGCAAAACATACTCAAATTATCTGTTTTATTTACCTTTAACTTTGAAAAGTATTTTTTTTATAGTGTACTCCTTATCTCTAATGAAACTAATCATCTTAAAAAAAGCAATATAACAAATAATGCGTGCATGCATATTACAGATTAACAAATATGAAAATGCATGCATGCATATATATATATATATATATATATATATATATATATATATATATATATATACACACACACACAGGTGCATCTCAATAAATTAGAATGTCGTGGAAAAGTTCATTTATTTCAGTAATTCAACTCAAATTGTGAAACTCGTGTATTAAATAAATTCAGTGCGCACAAACTGAAGTATTTAAGTCTTTGGTTCTTTTAATTGTGATGATTTTGGCTCACATTTAACAAAAACCCACTAGAATAATCTCAACAAATTAGAATATGGTGACATGCCAATCAGCTAATCAACTCAAAACACCTGCAAAGGTTTCCTGAACCTTCAAAATGGTCTCTCAGTTTGGTTCACTAAGCTACACAATCATGGGGAAGACTGCTGATCTGACAGTTGTCCTGAAGACAATCATTGACACCCTTCACAAGGAGGGTAAGCCACAAACATTCATTGTCAAAGAAGGTGGCTGTTCACAGAGTGCTGTATCTAAGCATGTTAACAGAAAGTTGAGTGGAAGGAAAAAGTGTGGAAGAAAAAGATGCACAACCAACCGAGAGAACCGCAGCCTTATGAGGATTGTCAAGCAAAACCAATTCAAGAATTTGGGTGAACTTCACAAGGAATGGACTGAGGATGGGGTCAAGGCATCAAGAGCCACCACACACAGACGTGTCAAGGAATTTGGCTACAGTTGTCGTATTCCTCTTGTTAAGCCACTCCTGAACCACAGACAACGTCAGAGGGATCTTTTCAGATGAGAGCAAGTTTTGTATTTCATTTGGAAACCAAGGTCCTAGAGTCTGGAGGAAGGGTGGAGAAGCTCATAGCCTAAGTTGCTTGAAGTCCAGTGTTAAGTTTCCACAGTCTGTGATGATTTTTTTGAAAACCAAAGTCACTGCAACCGTTTACCAAAATTTTTTGGAGCACTTCATGCTTCCTTCTGCTGACCAGCTTTTTAAAGATGCTGACTTCATTTTCCAGCAGGATTTGGCACCTGCCCACACTGCCAAAAGCACCAAAAGTTGGTTAAATGACCATGGTGTTGGTGTGCTTCACTGGCCAGCAAACTCACCAGAGGAGTTTGTCAAGAGGAAAATGAGAAACAAGAGACCAAAAAATGCAGATGAGCTGAAGGCCACTGTCAAAGAAACCTGGGCTTCCATACCACCTCAGCAGTGCCACAAACTGATCACCTCCATGCCACGCAAATTGAGGCAGTAATTAAAGCAAAAGGAGCCCCTACCAAGTACTGAGTACATATACAGTAAATGAACATACTTTCCAGAAGGCCAACAATTCACTAAAAATGTTTTTTTTATTTTTATTGGTCTTATGAAGTATTCTAATTTGTTGAGATAGTGAATTGGTGAGTTTTTGTTAAATGTGAGCCAAAATCATCACAATTAAAAGAACCAAAGACTTAAACTACTTCGGTCTGTTTGCACTGAATTTATTTAATATACGAGTTTCACAATTTGAGTTGAATTACTGAAATAAATTAACTTTTCCATGACATTCTAATTTATTGAGATGCACCTGTATAGATAGATAGATAGATAGATAGATAGATTTCTTTTCATATTTGGCCCTAAATAACCTTTGAGTAGTTGCTTATACTTCTCTTTTGCAAGATGCTTTGGACAAAAGCATCTTTTGAATGGATAAATGCAAACGAAGAAACTTCTACTCAACCATCGAGAGGAAAACAGCACTGAAACCAATTTGAAAAGCCCATTTTGATAATTAAAGGTTGGGGTTTGCTGTGTTCCCTACCCCCCTGAGAGACCAGCCCAGACCCTTAATTACTATGCTGCTGCATCCATGCATGACATTCCTCGACTCAGTGTTTGTTTTGGGAGATAGTCATGCAATCCATCCCAGGACCCCTCCAACCCGCACCAACCCAACCCCCCCATCTCGACCGCCTGGGTAGTTATCAGGCTTTACACCTGTAATTGTATAGATTAGGAAAGGAAATCCAAGTGAATTATTTCGCCATTTGTCTTCCTATCCACACCTCCGTTGGCTTCGTTTTGCATAATCACTGATGCACACTAAAAACTCCAAAAAATGGGAATGACATTAGTGGTTATGTATACTCCTAAAACTAGTGGTTCTTTACTGGCATCAGAAGAAACTTTAACATCAATGGAACCTTTCCATTGCACAAAAGGTTCTTTATAATGGAAGAAGGTTAATAAAATATTCTTTACACAAAAAAGTTATTTTAAGAACTTCACTGTTCACTAAAAGGTTCTTTGGGGAACCCAAAAAAGTTTCTTCTGTGGCTTTGCTAAGAAAACCTCCGTTTGGAACTGCAGTGAAAGAAAATAGGTTTTACTGCTGAAAGTGATATTGAGAAGATTACCAGAAAGAAACCAGCAGCAGGATTAAGTCACAGAGGGCGACTGAGCAGCGCTCTGACCAGGTGCATGGACGCAGTTCGTCTTTCAGCGCAGCCAATATTACACATTCAATTTGGATGGGCTCCAGCTGACACAGTCGACTATGAGATTCGGTTGTAACTCAGCACAAGTGCCACAATAAGTCAAGATGGGCTCCTCGGGGAGGGAGGTTTTGGTTTTGAAAAATATCAGTTTAATTTATGAATCATATCTGAAATTAATGTTTGTGGAATGAAATAGTCATCCTCGGAGATGCTGACATGCTGACACATTCACTCGTGATCAGAAAGTGGCCTTAAAGGTAAATTAGCGTAACATGTTGAGCATGGGACTGACTCAGTTTCAATGGTTCTTGACTAAGATGTTTAGAATGACTCTTCTAGTGCCAGGGAGGTCGGCCAGGGAACATCATCTCAGTTAAATCACAAAAACCCCTGATTTTTCATTAACACAGAAGCAGATCACCCAGGAAAGGTTTGTTTCCTCAAGGAACACAATGCATCCATAATAAACACTGGACAGACAATGCCACCTAGGGTTTTACAGCTCAAAATAGGTCACTTTTCATATTCTTTGATATGCAAATTGAGGAAACACAATGTAGCATTCTTATTCTACTCCTGCTGTGAGCACCTATTCAAGGTTTGTCTCTTCATGAATGTACAAATACAATGGAAATGAGAATGATTTACTTTAAAAAGCACAACTATACATATAGACTGTGTGTACAGCATACATATAGCCTCTATATTTATATCTCAATCATAATGGGGTATAACAATACTTCTGTATTGACCTCTCTAGATAAAACTTGAAAGTTTCTTTTAAAAAAAACTGAAATATAAGTGTCTGAAGATAACGTATTTTTTCTTACGTATTTAATCTTTAATACAACCTACTTCAGTTATAAACATGAACATCACAAAGCATCAGAAAACACGTAAAATGTTGAGGTTCTTCTCAAAGTTAAAAGCACTCACCTGATTTTTTGTGAGCACTGGGTTGTGTTGAAGTGCACTTCTTGTAAGAGTTATTTCGGTTTGTAAAGCGTTACTCCAAAACAAGCGACCTCCGTAGAAAATGTCCCACGCTGAAGTGAATCAAAACCAGCCACTCAGCCAGATGCCTCTCGTGCAGCGCGCCTGTTTTTTGCAAAAAGTAGCGAGTCACGTTTAAACCAGTTGAACCAAACAAAAGGTTTTGGTCCAGGTGCGTAGGTAAACCGTGAGAAAACTTCCACGTCTTTGCTGTTTGGGAAGTTTTTCATTCATAAACTCGCGCGGGTGTCTCGCGGCGTACGGAGATTTACGAGTCACACCGAAGTAAACTGCTGCGAAAGAGCGTGTTTGTCTTGCGCTTTCTCTGTCGCTCACAGCAGCGATTCTTCCTCTCGAAAGGCATATGAAGGAGGGTTTTCTTTCTTCGTAACGTTACCTCCCACTTCCAAGATTTGAGGATTCGAGAATTCCACTGCCCCCCTCCACCATCCCCCCAATACGATCCTCCCATTCACCTCTGAAACTCAATGCAGATACTGATCCTTACCAACTCACTTCTCCCTACTATATTTACTAAATAGACAGATAGATAGAGTCTCAGCTCCTAATTGCATAGATTGGTTCAGTTGATGTCATGTGGTCTCAACAGCACTTAATATCAGAGTGATTGGATTTAAAATATGAACTGCAAAAACAAATAAAGACTCCATTTACTGTTAAAGTCAATAATTACCCAGTCAACTGTATTCATCAATGTCCAATGAACAAGAGTTCTGTTGAAATATATATCGGCCAAATTTCACTTACAGTAGAGACCGGGTATGGTTGTAAGATGGGGTGAGTTGTAACAACACCATTTCCACCTATTAGGGATAAGCTAGAAGTCCTATGATAATTTCATTATTTACCCACTTCCACACTGATCTTATATGAATGGTCGTCAAGGCTGTAAATAGGTATATGTAGATTTTATAAAGAAAACAATTATTTTGATGTAAATATCCAATTTTTTCGACCGAAACTACACTCTAAAAAATGCTGGGATGTTTCAACCCAATTTTGGGTCAAATATGGACTAACCCTAAAAAATTGAATGTAAAAATTTAACCCAACAGCTGGGTTAGTCCATATTTGACCCAAAATTGGGTTGAAACTACCCAGCATTTTTTAGAGTGTATATTTTGCTTAGTACTTAAACTGTTGCAGATAAAATCATATAACTTACATTAGAATAAACTGTAGATTCTCGGGCAAAATGTGATGCATTTTTAAATGGCTAATTTCAAACCATAATGCCAATACAGCTAACTCTACACTGGATGACAGAGGCGGGATAAGTTGTAGCACATTTTAGCATTCCCTTACATAGAACTGAGAACTTTAATGTTGTCTATATGGAGCTTTTTTGGCAGCTCAGAGCCAAAGGAAATGTGGGTAAAATGTGCCTTATGCAGTTTCTGGATCCACCAAGTCTGCACTCTAGGGTTAAAAACATTAGTTTGTCACCATTGTGACTCTGTTTGAGAAAATTCATAAACAGACACAATCTCACACACAAATTTATACAGTTTTTTGTTAGATCTACATATTCTTTACCTCATACAATGGAGTTGAGTGTTCAGTAAGCATAAATACCGTTAAGGAAGTTTGTTCTAGTAGTCTAATTTGCACACACACACACACACACACTCTCACTCCTGCATCGAACATGGATTGGAGATGTGGTCATTCGTAGAAAGTGCGACATTGTTTTTTATTGTTCTTTTAGATTGTTTCAATAAACCAGTTTTTGAAGCTAATTTTATGAGGAGGCTGCTGTTTTTGCTTCTTTTGTCTGACTGTTACAATTTACCCCAGTATGTGTTACAACCTACCCCGGCAGTGGGGTAGATTGTAACAAGGGCACTCCATGTATTTGACATCAACTTATAAGGGCTGTGATATTCTTGCAGAGGTTTGGAATTGATGCCTTTTGTAGTGAACATATGTGGGTACTTTTTATAAAAGTTTGAGCACTCTAGCTCAAAAATTCAGCGAGTTACAGATGTTGAAACAAAAAGTGTTACAACCATACCCGATCTCCCCTAAATGAAAAAAAAAACAAAAACAAAAAAAACATTGTTTTTAGCAACCACCCACAACATCTTAGCATCACGGTGGTAAGTATCACTTACAATATTCATCTGAAAATCTAAAAACCTAGCTTTCTTTTTATTAAAAATTAGTATGTCTTGTGTATTTAAGATTTGGCCACATGAAACCTCTGATGACAAATCGAGAAGTAAAACAGAAAAGCAGTTCAGCTTCTAAATGACTTTAAGTGCATTTGATGAATTACCTTTTTACTGTGACACCATTGTATTTTTCAAACGGCTCAGCATGAGGTGCTTTACATCAACATTCAACTCCATTTGCTCACTTCTCTTTCAGAGTGAATGTATCTCCATCTGCTGAACCCGTCCAGCTCTCAATCCACACACCACACCTGCTTTACTTATGAACATCTGATGTGGTAAGTGGACGACTTGGATCATAGAAAAAACACCTATAGTGCGGGTCTGGGTCCCACAGCATTACATCTGGAGATCCGTTTACAGGCCGTTTCACAGCAGTGTGTGTGTGTGTGTGTGTGTGTGTACGTGTACGTGCTGTGCCTTTAAGTCTGAAATTGAGAAACAGGTCTCTGGTTACAATTACAATGTGTTGAATGTGTCTGAAATGAGTATGTATTAATTTTTGACTCATTGAAGTGGCATTGATACGACTAGATAGAGTCGAAAAACGTCATACTGGGGGTGTGATTTAGCTTTGGGAAAATAAATCTTGGTTACCAGAATTACCTTTTCATTTCTATAGGGAAAAATTAAGATATATACATGAAATCTGTATATTTGGAGATAAAATTGGTCAGAAAAGTCATGTTTTTTTTGTTTTTTTTTTTACTTCAAAATAAATAAATGTATTTAAAATAAATAAATAATCAAATATGATAAAAATTAAATGCAACAATAAATAGATAATACAATAAAATTAATAAATTATACAAATTAAAAAACAAAAATAAACAAAATAAGAAATATACAAATAGTATAAAAATAAATAAAATGAAACAGATAAGATAAAAAATAATAATAACAAAAATAATAAAAACACAAATAAAGTTTTATAAAATAAAAATCTAAATAAAATAAAAATACCATCATAAACATGTCATATACAGTGTGATTTAGCTTGGGGAAAATAAATCTTGGTTATCACAGTTACCTATTCATTTCTATAGTGAACAATTAAGAGAAATATCTGTAAAATCTGTGCATATTCAGATATAAAAATACTCCAAAAAGTTTGAGTATGGTTTTGTACTTCAGAACGAACAAACAAATAAATAAAACCAAATTAAGAGAATATAAATAACTTTGGGTATGGTTTTTTTTGTACTTCTAAATAAATAAATAAATACATACATACATACCCAGCAGGCACCAGACGTCTATGTAACGTCAGGCTGACATTGGACATGACGTTGGACAGACGTTGCATGTTGGTTGAAAATGAAAATCAGGTTGACGTCAATATTTGACGTCAATTTGACGTTGACTTAACGTTGGATTTTGGTTGCACAACCTAAAAACAACAAAATCTCAACGTCAGCTGACGTCGGTATTGGACATCAATTTAACATTGACATTAGACGTTGAATTTACGTTGAATTTTGGTCACCCGACGTCGCAACCAAAATTTAACCAAATATCAACGTCTTATGACGTTGTGTGCCTGTTTTGTGCCTGCTGGGTACATACACACCAAAATGGAAAATAAACACATTAAGAGAAATATGCATAAAATATAGTATGGTTTTGTACATCAAAATGAATGAAAGAATGAATGAATAAATAAATAAAATACAAATTAATGAATAAAAAAATTAAATAAAAATAAAATAAATAATAGAAAATTAATAATACAATTAAAAACATGTTTCATAAAATAAAAATACAATATTTAGATTTTAATTACAGCTATTTTAAATAGAGCAGTCTGCTCATCCAGCATGGTGATCTTTTTCATCTAGGGTTCAAGCAAATTAGCATTTGCTCCAATCAATACCCAGAGTAACACTTCCATTTTGCTTGGACACAGTCCTGCATTACATTATAAGCACTCAAGACGAGGGATGTTTACTGCTGTAACTGGAAGGGTCAAACATTGGTTAAATCACAAACAATGAAGTGACATTTCCACAGTATCACTGTAACTGGCAGCAGAATCAATGCAGTAGAATCAGTAATGCTAGAACTGACATTTCAGCTGTTCGGCTCCCACTAACACACTGATGGATGCCATCGTTGAGGGGCGTCCACAATCATTTGGATGGTGATTGATAGTAGATTGTTAAAAGAACTGATAAATACAGTATTCATGAATATAACAGTGGATAAATGCCAGTCTTTGAGTGATCACTATTAACAAAATATTGCAACAAATGTGATATTTTAAACTATTTGTCCTGAAATGTGAACAGTACACAGGACTAAATTAGAAGGTCATGCATCTCAAAATGACGCTGGAGGCAGATGCTACCATTCTGTCAGAAGTATTGATTTCCTCACAACAGTGGTCTCGTTTGCTTATTTTCATCTCATTTATCAGGGAGCGGCTGGATTTGTATCTTGTATCGAAAACTTTTAATCTGACCTGTCAGAAAGTGGTGAACAAAAGCAGCAAAAAACAGTATGGATACTAGGTCAAATCAGAGTTATTATAGTTAAAGGGGTAGTTCACCCAAAAATAAAAACTCTGTCATCATTTAGTCATTCTCAATTTTGAAAAATGTTGACCGTAGCCATTGACTTACATAGTATTTTTTTCCACACTATGGAAGTCAATGGCTACCATCGACTGTTTGGTTACCAACATTCTTCAAAATATCTTCTTTTGTGATCAACAGAAAATACATGTTTGAAACAACTTGAGGGTGAGTAAATGATAGAATTTTAATTTTGGGGCAAACTATCCCTTTAACTACAACTAAAACCATAAAAATTTAAAAATTGTTGCTTCAAATAAATCAAATAAAATATATATATATATATTAAAAAAAACTTGTTTTATGTCAGCTAGTTGCCAAAGCAGCATTTTCTCATTTTATTTACTTTAACTTGATGTAGTAAAAGAATTAAACTATTAAGACAAAAAAAAGAAGAATGAAAATGGCAAAAAACACAAACAAAATTGACTATTTAACTAAAATTTAAATTATTTGAAAATGTTAACTGATTTGAAACAAAAATATTTTTAAAAAATCTCAAAAATGTATTTTATTTCAGCTAGTTGGCAAAGCAACGTTTGTCATTTGTTTAAAGTTTAACTTGATGTACTAAAATAACTAAACTAAAACTGAAATTAAAATTAATAAAACTATGCAGATCTATTTAAAAAAGTAATAAAAACTTATTTAAAAAAGACAAAAACACACAACAAAATTACTCAAATGAAAACAAAATATAAAAATAAAAAACTAATATAAAATATTAAAACAATAAAATTACCTCAATGATACTAACATAAACAATAATAACAAATATCAAATGATATACTGAATATTCTGCTACCATATAGACTATTTGTGACATCAGCCAAAAAGAAATAGGGTGCAAACCATTAAATTATAATGAAATATTATAAAAACACTTCTTTTTTATTCAGAATAATATGCACAAATGAATTGTTCAAAACAAGGCCATGAATGGTGCATTTTAAAAGTAAATAGGGTAAATAAAAAAAGGTCAATATTTTAACATTTATTTAGCTATTGGCATTTTAGACACATTCCTCTCACTAGATTCCTGCATTTAAATTCAACCGCTGTTCCCCCTCTAAAACAGGCCTGTGTCTGTGTCTGTACTCTCACACACCGCGGCCCAGACAGGAACACGCTGCTCTCAGGAAACACTCCAAACGTTTGAAATGTGTCCATTTTACTGGGCATCCCCTGACGTGACCTCGACTGCTCGCCTTAGACTTGCTCAGTAAGGACAAATGTCTTCATCTTGACCCAAAAAAGAGTATAATTCTATTCACATTAGATTATATAATAACATCTGTTCCAAGCCCAAGAGGTTTGGTTATTGTTTCAGCCTGCAGCAGCATTTATGTGGTGGACACTGTTGTCATTTTAACCCTGTCCTGTTTTTACCCTGGAGAAAGATTCAGGTTATATTCTTAAACTGGATCTTTTGTAACTTTTGTTAAACCCCACTGCATTTTACTTCCACACAAAGTTAAAACTAATTTTTTGCTCATTTGTCACCATCCTGATTTTTGCAGGTCTCATGTTTTTGGATCAAATTTTGCATCACAGGTTAAAAAATTCTAAACTGCTCATACACTGTATACTATTGTATTTTCAATAATATATTTCCCCAAGTACATTAGAATTAGAATACAAAGGGGTTAGGCAGGTTGTTTATTGGCATAATTTCTGCTGGAAACCATGGTCATTTTCTTCTGCTCATCCATAATAACAGGCATTCATTACAGTGAAAATGACAGGCTGAGAGTGGGTTGCCACCCTAAGATTTTTCATAATGACACACAGTCTTCATGGTTTATGGTCTTCATGCTCTTGTTTTTGCTATTGCTTCTGTCCTTGTTTTGCCACCGACACTGACCTTGCTTCAATGTTATGAAACTACAAGGTGCCTATTAGAGAACTGAATGATGATAAAATATAAACTTCTCAATTATTATTTGTTTACTATACAAAATCATAGCAACAAGGTTGACATTTTAAGATCACAGCTACTGGCAAACATAAAGCAAAAGATATACTTGTCCATGTTCACGTTCTGATGTCATTAAGACAAAGATTTGTTGATTTATGGAACAGTTCTTTATTTCCTAGAAGAAGAAATGAAAATGAATTCAATTTTCATGTCATTTCTCATTGTGCTCGTTTTTTAATAATGGTTTGTATCAATATCAGGGTTGAAAACTTCATGTTTTTGTACAGTGGTAAAAAAAAAATCAGCATTCTTTGATGAATAGAAAGTTCAAAAGAATAACATTTATTTTTACATTTTTTGTAACATTATAAATGTCTTTACTGTCAATTTTGATCAATTTAATGCCTCCTTGCTGAATAAAAGTATTAATTTCTTTTTAAAAAAAATCGAACTTACCCCAAAGTTTGATCAATTTATTGCGTGTGTGTGTGTACATATATATATATATGTATGTATATATATATTTATATATATGTGTGTATATATATATATGTGTGTGTGTGTGTGTGTGTGTGTGTGTGTGTACATATACATATATATATATATATATATATATATATATATATGTATATGTATATGTACACACACACACACTTGTTTCCATTTTAAATTGTAAAAAAAAATAAATAAATAAATACTAAATTAAACAAATATTTATATTTCATAAATATTTATAAAACTATTTGTATAATATTAATTTAAAAATAATATAAAATTTTACAAATATAATATTACAGTTCTAAAGTTAGAAATGTCAAACAGTATTTTTAAAAAGTTGCTAGATTTTTGTTTTGTAACGACTACTGTACATTAACACACTGTAAAATACGACATTAGCTATTTATTGTACATTAAATTCATTTTTACATATAAGCTGTATGTACACAAATTGACCCACCAGAGAAGCTTCTCATTTGACCTTAAACGACCTGTTATAATTTCTAACAGGGACGATATTCTGTACTGATGTGATGTTTTCCTTATTGATATAACTGCATTTGTATAAACTGTCTTTAATGTCTAATGAAAGTGAACAGATGCTCTGGCACCAGCTGCTGCTTTGATCACAACACAACTGAGGCTGTCATGCTGACATACAACACAGCCAAAACTCAGTCAGATTCACATTCATAATCAATCAGAATCAGAGTAGAGTTTAATAAAGACGCCCAAAATAAATGGTTTTAATCAGGCCCAATGTGCATAACACATGTTAGCAGCGGCGGCCAGAGAAAGATGTGTTGGTGGTATTGTATGAAACTGATCAAAGACTTCATCAGCTGTAAATGATTAGCACTCGCAGACTTACAGCTTCATGTTGTTCTTTTTGCGAACGAATTTGTATTTTTTCATTTCACGCTCACTGCTAGTCTGTCAGGTTCTCCTAAACTTAGTTTCTTTATAGAGGAAGCTGGTTTTGGAAGCTACTGCCACTTTCCTTTCGTAACATGACATCCAAATTCCAAGGTTTGTGGTGTCTCTAGTTGTTTTCTACTCTGAATCTGGACGTTCTGAAGCAAAGCAAGCTGTTTAAATGTGCCTGGTTTAGTCCTCTCAGCATTTAGGAAGTGTTAGCGCAACTTTATGCCACAGTGGCAGTGATGGATGCAGAGGAAAGCAAAATGCGGTTTTGCCGGGCAAAGCATCGCCACACCCAGATCGCCACAAGGAGCAATCCAGTGAACACAATTCCGACAGAAAACACAGAATGGTGCAAGACGCTATCATTTGCAGTAAACCATTCTGCACCAAGATGAGCGTGCATGCACATCACATCGTGATCAGTGAGATCACAATGCATGCTGTGGACGGCCACACAGCTAGAAATGCAGTAATGGTGAGGTCATGTGATAAACGGTTGCCACTTCTGTCAGGATCGTCCATTAAATGGGAAATGCATCCAGTATTTTCAGTATCAGAGAGCCTGTCATTACTTGCAAAGTTCACAAGGGTTGCAGATTTTCTGAAAATTACATGCTTGCATGGTTTAGCATCATTGCATATTCACAACCCTCTGTGGTGCACCAACAAATGAAACAAGGACCTTAAAGAACAAAGGGCGAGCGAATACCTAGGTCTGCGGTCGCGCTGTGAATTCAGCACAGACGAGACACGGTTCGGCCAAAACCGGCCTGTTTTGGTACTTTCTGACCATGGCCAAAGTGCGGCTTTGTGCTGTCTAGGGCTTCGGTTGCCCAGTTCCTTCAATGACCTTGCATTTAGTCATGCTGCGAGATTCACAGGAGGTTAAAAATAACCGCTTCAATATAAACACGATCAGGTTCCCTGCAAAACAAATGATTTCTTGACTTTTGAATGAGTTTTTAATTAGCTTGCTTTCCAAACCATATTTTTTGTAAAGGTTGTCTTAATATCTAAATGGAGTTGCTTCACCAGTAAATATATCTTGTTTCAAGACTTTTTTTTAGACATTGTAACTGGAAAATTAGTCAAACCCCTGTGCTTCCAATTTCTGCTTGCTATAGCAAATGCACACATATTGATTGATTGATTGATTGATTGACTGATTGATTGATTGATTGATTGATTGATTGACTGATTGATTGAAAAAAAATGAATGAATATAATAGCTATCATTTTGTCTGTACTCCATGCATTTTTATTTTGTTTGACATAATGAATTATTAAAAAGACTTGCTTAAGTTGTGTCAACAACTTTTGCATCATATATTTTTTTCTTTTCTTTTCTCAAACAATGAGCTATTTCATGAATCAAAAAATTAGGACATATAGAAATCATGACATCATCATCCTTTCAGGATGTGACAAAGGACAAGTATACCTAATTTTTAATCTTAAAATGTCAACTTGGCTACTATGGTTTTGCATAATAAACTGATGATAAAGGTTTATGTTTGTGAATATTATATATATAACTAAAACTAAATCCATTAAAAAGTAATTATTTAAAATAAACATTAACTGAAATAAAATAGTAAAAAATTAATTAATAAAAAAATTATACATTTTCATTCAGTTTAACTTGATGTACTAAAATACCTAATACTGAAATAAAAATTTATAAAAACTACATATTTTATCATATATTTAAATTAAAACAGGAAAATATGAAATTAGAAACTATATCATCATCTCAGTTATACTAATATGTTAAAATAATGGTAACACGTTTTTTATAGACCAATTCTCACTATTAGCTAGTTGTTTATCAGCATGTATATTACTAACATATTGGCTGTTTATTAGTATTTATAAAGCACATACTAATGGCTTATTCTACATGATCATATTTTAGATCCCTTAATCAACCCCATACTAAATAACTACCTTACTAACTATAAATAAGCAGCAAATTAAGAGTTTATTGAGGCAAAAGTCATAGTTAATAGTTAATTAATACTGAGAATTGATCCCCAAAAGTGCGACTAAAACAACTGTTTCTAATAAGCACCTTACCGTTTCATGACCTGATCCCTATAAATTGTATTTTTTTTTTTTACTTTAGTTTATCTAATTAATCCTTGAAACAAGAATACTCATTATGAATATGAGTTTTTGGAGTGTCCATAGTGATTAAGATCACCCATTAGCATTTTGAGTACCTGAAGATATGACTGATATATTTCTTGAGCACTTGTTCTTCGTCTTCCAGCCGTACAGGAGTTTTCTGTGCTGTGAGGACAGACTGCTGTAATGTACCCCTGTATTTTTCTGCTTTCAGTCATTTTTGATGGTGAGATGGATGGAAACGTTGTTGTGAATAACACTGACCGCTCGGGGAGTGTCTCTGGGTTGATGCTGGAGTTTGTGGCGGGGTCTGGGGCTGAGGTTTGGAGACTCGGGCAGGCTGCTTGCCGAGGAGCCGTCCACATTTCCATATTTTTAACCTTGCCTCATTCTGTGGCGAGTGCCATCAGTCACATCCTGAGGCTGCTGTGCACTGCACACAAGAGTTCAACCGCTGGAAGATCTGTCAGAGAAGTGTGGATTAGTTCAAGAAAACCTGAAAAACATGGTTTTTAGCATGATTTGAGCAAAATACGTGACAGTTTAGATTAGTAATAGAAAGCATTATTGACACATTCTGAAAATACCCAGAGGGAAATGTTATTGTTCAAAGGTTTCTCAGGAGACTTCATGAAGTTCTCAGTAAATCATTTACTTACCCAACTTTCATGTTGTTCCAAACATGTATGCATTTCTTTCTTCTGAGCAAGTTATTTTGAAGAATGTTGGTAACCAAACCGTTACAGTTCCCACTACTTCCATTGTACGGACAAAAATACTACGCAAGTCAATGCAAGTCTTCATAACTTCTATTGTGTCCTGCAGAAAAAAGAAAGTCAGACAGGTTTGGAACAACATAAGGATTAGGAATCGATGGCAGAATTTTTGGGTGGACTAAACCTTTAAGTATCATCTTTGTTGCAGATGTTTTTCCTAAAATACCCTACAATAAATAAAAACAGACACAAAGATTAGACATTTATGTAAAAATTAATGTGGATAGCAGGTTTAAGGATATGATACTGAATTTTGATTACATTTTGGCAAATCTGTCTTAAAGGGATAGTTCATCCAAAAATGAAAATTACCCCATGAATTACTCACCCTCAAGGCATCCTAGGTGGATATGACTTTCAGATGAATACAATCGGAGATCTATTTAAAAATGTCCTGGCTCTTCCAAGCTTTATAATGGCAGTGAATGGGAGTTCAGATATTGAAGCCTAAAAAAGAGCATCTATCCATCATAAAAAGTACTTCACACTGCTCTGGAGGGTTAATAAAGGCCTTCTGAAGCTTCTGAGGCCTTCTGAACAAATCAAAATAATAATCTGAGGAGGTGTAAAGTCTCAATGTGCTCTCTATTTAATCTCATTACAGTCTAGGAAAAACATTTGAGCTATTAAACAGATCTTATTTATGACTTTCTTTCCTATCTTTTAAAAAAATCCACATTTTCACATACATCCTAGTTTCTGCTATCAGTTCATTGTTTTTTTTTTTTTTTTAATTAATGAGGTCTGAAAGCAACATAACATAAATATATACAATATATACACGCACTTACATGACAGAACATCCTGTTTCAAATACTAATGCTCAATGACCCTATGTAGGTGTTTTCTCCACTGTGGGACGCCCCATATGATTCATCCTCGTGCAAACGGGGCATAACGGCGCCTCTGATCAACCGACAAAAATCAAACTCCATCCACGTACAGTTTGATGTTACAATGTGCGTGTATACAAGGTCCAAACTGAGAGTATTTACACTTACGGTCTCTGTGCCATGGGCAGGGATACATCGGTAGACCGCTGGGCACCTCTAAATCACCGGAGTTCGGAGAAACCAGGACCAGGGCCTTCGTCAGCAATCACCAATGTTTATTGTTCGAGGACTGAGCGAATGCTCTGCGGGATCCTGGAGCAAACAAATACACCGCAGCCTCGGCAGGGCATAAACACTGGCAGCCCCCCTCGCCCTCCACACAGGAAGCAGCTCTGCTGACGGGGGTGTGGAGGACAGCTGAAAACACACATGCCACACTACGTCAACATTCACGGCCACATATACAGACATGTGTCAAATTCAGGATATCCGAAGTGGTGGACTTCATTTCCTCAAATCATGAGACAAATTTCTGAAGTTCGTCCAAGATCTGACTGCTAGCTTTGGATGGGAGCTGCATGGTTTCTAGCCGGTCTTGATCAAGCTGGTTAGGGCAGGTAGACCACCTGACAACATCTGATGGAAACATTTGGAAATATTTTTGTAATGCATACAATACAGTTATGGCTTAAATCAGCTGGCTAACACTTTCAAGAAGGCCTCAAGATGATTCAAAATGATAAAAAATAACAAAACAACTAAAAATCAAAATATTTCTCATTTTAATTTATTTGTTTGTCTCTGAAGAACCAGGATTCCCATGGCCTTAGAAAGCATCTACAGTATGAGGTAGCTTCATTTTAAAAGTATGACTTTAAGACCATGAAAAGTCACGCAAAATCTTACATACATATATATTTATAAAGCATATATATTTTTAAAAAAACAAAAAAACAATCCATATCCTTAATGCTGAAAAAAAAAATATATTTTAGTGTGATTTGAGCTAAAGTGAAATCTATGATTCCATTGATGTTAGAATTTCTATTGCTGAGTTGAAATGTTTTTTTTTCAGTTACTTTAGTATCATTTATATACTATTATAATTTTTATTTATTTGATTTTATTTTTAGATTTTCTGTTTTCACTTTAGTTTCAGATGGATTTAGTAATTTTGTTTCGTCAATTTAAAAAAATGTCTATATATATTTTTTTCTTAGTTAAGTTTATTTAACTTTAGATATTTTAGTACAAGTTAAACAAAACAAAAATGACATATGGTAACTAGCTAAAATTAAAAAAAAAAAAAAAGCTTTTAAAAATATTTTATTTCAGTAAACTTTATTTCAAGTATTTTTTTTTTTTTTTTTTAATGGTTTTAGTTTTTGTTAACTGTATAACCCAGTAATTCTGGATTTACTACAGCAGACGCCAGCATTATTCAAGGAACAATTCAGCTAAAAATAAAAATTCTGTCAACATTTACTTACCCTTTTGTCATTCCAAAACCATATGATTTTCTTTCTTCCTTGGAAATAGAATTAAAAGTTATATTCATGTTGCTTGTTTCCTTAAGATGAAAGCATACAGTGACTAGTGGCTATCAAGCTCCATAAAGGAAAATACATCATAATTACACAATCAAAAAGTAAAATATGACAGTTTTTTCAATACAAATATGAATTTACAGATATTTTTTTAGCACTTTTGGCCATGGCTGTCCACATACCAACTTCAGCCATCAGACATATTCATTCAAGAGAACAATTCCTGATTATGCCATAAAGCCCCTTGTGAGACTGTGATGAGGTTTCCTGTAAAAGTCTGGCATCGATTCAGGCTGCTGCTCTGTAAAAGAATGGCAAGTTAAAACCAGAGCATTTTGTAAATTAATCAGAGATGATTTATGAATGTTTCTTTAATAAAAGCATGTTTCCGAAGCCCTGCCCTCTCATCTCCTCTCTGAGGCCCAATGTGGCGCCGGCTGTCACGAGCTCCAGATGTGTTTCTTTCTTTTCTCCGCACTGTACCCCCACGACCACACGTCTGGATGGGCTCCAGGTGCCGACAAAAGGCCTGCCAGCTCTCCACCACGCCTCTACATCTCCAGAAACACACATGTGCGGTTTCCTCAGCAAGATTGATCAGTGTCACTCATAAAAATGAACACACACACACAGATTGTTTCAGCTCTGACATGTGTGATTCATAATACCTAATGGAAAGTATCTCATTTTGCTATCAATTTGTTTTGTAAGAGCTACTTTTGAATGGCAGCAAATGGAGAAAATGCTTTTTGCTCCAGATGATGTAATTACAACATCCACCAGCAGAGGCTAACTGGCCTGTTTTTAAGTGTACAGTCTTTTTAAACTATTAGTTTGAAAAAAGAAGGTGTATATTTAGCACATTATGCAACTGTGGCCACAGTAAGAGAAACAATGGGTGGGTTTATGATGTGCTTTTATTACACCAGGGATTGTGTAATTTTGCCCATTGACACATTGGCACATCGGGCCTTGTGTGCTGGTGTGGGTGAATCTCATGAAAGCCAAGAATACTACAAGGTCACATGTCAATCAAAAAAATAGAAAATTACATTTTTGCATAAAGAAAACGTATTTTTAGAAACATTAAACAATTTGCACTGCAACATTACTTATATATATATATATATATATATATATATATATATATAAAATCTTTGACTTTTATAATATGTATATTATATAAGTATTTAATAGAAAATATTTAAATAATATAAATATCATTTTAAAGTACTTATGCATGCATGAAGTTCCTTAATTTGTAGAAGTGTTATAAAACGCCCTTTATAAAATTTATTTTTTGATTCATTCAATTAAAAACACTATTGCAGTGTGTGTATATATATATATATATATATATATATATATATATATATATACATATACATATATATACATATATACATATACATACATATTTATACATATATATATATTATATTATAGTCATGAGATTTGCAATCTAAATTTTTTTTTTAATTAATACTTTTCAACATGGATAATAATCAGAAATGTTTCTCGAGCAGCAAATCAGCATATCAGAATAATTTCTGAAGGATCATGTGACACAGAAGACTGGTGTAATGATGCTGAAAATTCAGCTTTGACAACAGGAATAAATTACATTTTAATATATATTCAAATAGAAATCAGTTATTTTAAATTGTAATAATATTTCACAATATTACTGTTGTTACTGTACTTTTGGTCAAATAAAATGCAGCCTTGGTGAGCATAAAAGGGCTCTTTCAAAAGTATTAAAAAAATCGCTCCAACCCCAAACGTTTGAATGATATAGTGTAAATTAGTTAAATTGTGACCTGGACATGTTTTAGTGGTTTTAGTTTTACACAGAAGGGCAGTGGATGTAGAAAGTAAGGTTTTCTTGTGCTATTAAATAGGCACTTTTACTCCTGTATTACCATAACCAAACATCACAACCACAGTTATGAAATGACCTGCGTTTAATTCCCGCTGGCATTTCACACATTTTCTGATGCTTTGATACCACAGAAAACCCAACTGTACTTGGATGATAAATGAAGTGTTGTTGTCTCATTCTGGGGTTTGCTAAAATGCTCCCTGGTGACTTAAAAACAGAA
This sequence comes from Spinibarbus caldwelli, assembly GCA_039654775.1. Taxonomy (NCBI): domain Eukaryota; kingdom Metazoa; phylum Chordata; class Actinopteri; order Cypriniformes; family Cyprinidae; genus Spinibarbus; species Spinibarbus caldwelli. The sequence goes on from CM077267.1 coordinate 5,730,480, forward strand.
ACAGTGGTAGATCTTTTCTGCAGCCAACATACAACACAGGCCGTCTTTAATGCAACCCAGATGGCCATTAGGTCTAATAACTCTGCGGTCGTCCACGCTGGGGCTCACAGGAAAAGGAGTGGGGAGTTCTCTGGTCAGATCGTCCCTGGGCCGGACGCTGGCGGGCCTGTGGGTAGAGGAAGTGGGCGGGAGGAAGGGCCACATGTGTGTGTGGGCGACTGTGGGCCGGCTACTGCAGTCAGTCGCGAGGACCGTCCATGTGAGGAGGACAAACGCACACTCATACCTTTACACACGACACTGAGGGAATGGAAGAGAGGAGGTGAATGTGTGGGCGCTTTTAAAAACAGGAACGCTTGACTGTGCGCCATTTCTGAGGTCGCAACTTTAGTCGAAAAGAAAATATTTAAAGTGCAAATGTGTCTTCAAGATTCACAAATGCAGTGTGACTGGAAGTGCACGTAAAAGCACTGTAAATATGACTTAACTGCAAGATGCAGGATATTCCTCTTGCTTCTTTGAAGTTCCTTGGAAATACAGCGTTAAAATAACTTGCGAACATCCGAATCCAAACCTCAAACCACAATATGAGTGACTTATCTATTCCAAACAAAATGTCACTTGTAGGTTTCCCAAAAGTGAAGCACCTGAAATAACAGCAGTGCTGGCTGAATGATTACCATATTCATTTACCAGTGCTGCAGCGATGACGCATTTTTGTAGGCCAAACCGGAAGTTAGCATCACCCTGGTTCTCTTGACAAAAACCCAACAGGTTTTTTCCATTGACTTTTGGATTATTGCAGAAAATGAGCTTTATGACTAACAAAAGATTCTTTATGATAATCTCCTCAAATGAACAACTTTTATGTATATTGAAAATAACAAGCTTTTGCTTCATCCCGCTCTGTTTTGGACTTCTTGTAATTATAGTTTGCAGCATTTTGTAGATGTGTTTTTTCCTCTGCTATGTTGCAACATATTTACTGTGCTTGTATATTTTGTTTTATATATATATATATATATTGTTGGAAATAAGATCAGTTAAATGAAATGAAAGCCTAAATACAATCACCTGAAGTAAAAATCTAATATAAACATACTAGAACACCGTCTTATGACAACAACCACGAAGCGTCCAACAAGTTTTTCAGTCTTTGTTAAAAAAATGAATTAAAAAGGAGTGTGATTATGAACACAACAAGGCTCTGAAAGTGACTTGTGAGTAGATGAGTTTACCTGTTTGGTGTGACGACGTTTAATGTCCTTGATGACCACTGCAGGCCCATTTTGCCAACTTGTTAGCAACATTTTTTTTAAGACAAGTAAAAGCTTTAAAAAACAGTTTTACTGTTGTATTTTATGTCGTAGCATAAAATATGAAAATATCTTGAGCTTATGTTAACCACAGGCCTTATTTCGGGCATTTAACCAAAAAAAACGTTCAAAAAAACCCTACTGACTGGGACGCAAAAATGCTAACTCATTTCCAGGTTTTGGCCTATAAAAACACCATCCCTTCAGCACTCTACTGAGAGTACTTCAAAGAATATCATGGAATTACCATGCTACATGTCCAATAAACCGAACCACATGTGGTTTTAAGAATATCATAGATAAAAAAATTGCCTTAAAAGTAGTTATATACCTACAGAAGACTGGAAATATAGTGCACGAGTTAAATGGAGTAGCTTAATGGTACATTTTCAGTCATTTTGGAGCTTGACAGATCCAGTCCTCATTTGCTGTCACTGTATGGAAAAGATTTTCTTTAAAAAAAAAAAAAAAAGAAAAGAAAGAAAGAAACTATTAGCTGTCGACTGTTTATGGTTAATGGCGCACTGATATGGAATTCAACTTGATTTGGGTCATCCATACGGAACTATTTTAATTATTCTGAAAATTGGAAAATTATTAATATAACATGGCATCTGTCACAGTGTTGTACATGTGTAAATAATATTTATACCCAATTGCTGGGCAGATGTTTATTCCCACAGGAACTTCAGGCAGCAGCAGCGCTCATCTGCTTCTGTCGATGGTTTTTCCACATGCTCAGGTCCAATCAGTCACTGTGGCAGCACATCCTGGTGAACAGATTTCACGGTCTGCTGCAGCACTTACCTGCTGTGATGAGCTACTGACCGTCATGGATGAGCCGAGGCTGTTCTCAGAGGGTGTAGATGGCTACACGTCTCATCAACACACTTTATGGGTGTTGTTGGAGAGACACTGCTGCCCCTGCTGGCTTGATGTTTTGCACGGTATTTCTCCAAGCATCACGATGATTTCACTGGTGTGCTAATGAATCGTTGTTTTATGACTAATAAATAACATGCACTAAGCAAGTAAACTTATATTTCATATTCATCATTTGACGTTATCACTTATTGAAATAATTCCATATAGTTTATAATACTTGACTCAAATGATGAAACACGTCAAACTATTAACAATAAAGATTTTTTCATGACATTTAAGCACATTTCCCCAAAATCTAATTACTGTAATGCATTTAACTTTTTTTTTCTTTTTTAATGATTCCTATTATCCTCAGTAATGATTAGCATTAGTTTATCAATTTTATTTTAGTCTTTGATTTTCTATTGATTTATTTTTTAATTTAAATCAGCATAGTCATGATAACAAATACAATGATATTTAAATATTTTAAATATTATTATTTTTTAAATATGATATAAATAATGAGTGTCATTCTAGTATGTTTGATATAGTATTAGTAAATATTTTGAATTTTTTTTTTAATGATTATATTTGGTTTTAACTTTAATTTTAGTTGGAGTTTTAGTAATTTTATTCGTTTTTTATTATATTTATTTAGTTCTTATTATTCTTGTTTCTTAATATAGAAATAAAACTAAAAGAAACTGAGAAATGATGCCTTGGCAAATAGCTGAAATTATTTTATTTCAAGTAAAAACATGTTTAATTTTTAATGGTAATGAGACTAAGAGTGAAGAGTAATGATACTGAAATATCTGTGCTATATTGTCATAAAAAAAATCAATCAAACAATCTAACAAACTATACAGCATCTGCAAATCTACTCAATGATAATACTTACATAAAAATTATAAATTTTCTCTTGCAATAAATAAACTGTCTGCTCTGAAACAGTGCAAAAATAAAAAGCCAAAAAGTTCTTTAAATCTCCAGTGTTTGACTTTATTGGATCTTAACAGAGCTGGTGACATTAAACTAGCAGGTTTCAAGCAGATGTTTTCCTCTCTGCATGCAGCACAGTCCAGAAAAACCATGTAACAGTGAAACAAGCAAAACAGTGTAAAAACGGCATGCATGAAAAGGTATAAAATTGCACATTTGCAGAACAGCCACATTCCTAAATCAGAATCAGATGCAAAAACACAAATATCAGACGTTCAGTTCACAGACCAGCAGTGACACATATAGAAGCTTGGCACAAATATGCAATGTAATGCAGAAAATCACAAGTCACGTTAAAAAAAAAATATCTTGCATTAAGAAATGTAGCAAACACCATCCATAATAATGCAATGCATCAAAATAAATGATTTGAGGCAACAGTAGCCAGCAGATGAACAGATAATATCAACAGGCATAAGGTCACATAACAGTCATTAAGTTTGCAGGTAGGTTTTAATTAAAGCTGCTCTGTGAAGAGGCCGCAGTCTTACTGAAGGAGGCTATCTGACACTCTGTGACATGTGCAACGGCGTCAGCATCTCCTCAAAAATGGCCCCCTTCACGTTGGAGCCCCGCAGGTTCGCCTCCTGAAGGTCACAGCCAGACAGATCACAGTTCTGTTTGACAAAAAAAAAAAAAAATAGATGTGAAAAACACAAGGCTATATGACAAACTACAGAACAATTCACAGACAAAACTGATGTTTGCTCACCTCCAGATCGGTTCCTGCCAGAGTGGCCCCCCGCAAGTTACAGTTCTTGAGTTTGGCGTTCTTCAGTGTGGCCACGCGGAGGTTTATACCCGTCATCTGACTGCCCTCCATATCCACCCCCTTTAGATTAGCTCCTGTGAGGAAATGACAGGCATTATGTACTGGGAACATGAGATCCAAGAGAAGCAGTTCAGAAGTCAAGTGTGCTCATTTTACCCTCTAGATTTGCTTTGAGTCCTGCGGGATCTTCAAAATTACAGCCTTTGAGAGACGCCCCTTCTGCATTGGTGCAAAGCATTTTCACGCCCTGTAAATTGGCACCCTGGGAAACGCATACAAAAAGACCAAATCAGTGTCACAGACAGACATAAATGCAGGAGAAATGCTACAACAAAAGGAGCCAAAGGGTGAGAGTGGGTGTATGAGAAAAAAGCATTAAAAATATAAATAAAAATAAATAAATATACATAAATAATATTTTGCATTAATAAAACAAAGCCTATTTTACCAATAAAGATTTTCATGACAATTAAGCACATATTCCTCCAAAATTCTCATTACTATAAGGCGTTTGGCATTTTCCTTTCTTTCTTTTTTTTTTAATAGTTTCCATTATTCTCTGCAGTGATTATCATTAGTTTAACAGTTTGATCTGATTTACTGTAATATAGTAGAATATTTCTGTAATACAATGATTTTTTTTTTTATCAGCATAATTTAAGGCATGACAACAAATACCATCATAAACATGTTTGGGATCAGTCATTTTTTAAAAGAAATTAATACTTCAATTCAGCAAGGATGTATTAAATTGATTAAACGTGACAGTAAAGACATTTATAATGTTACAAAAGATTTCTGAAAGAATCTTGAGTTTTCACAAAAATATTAAGCTGCACAACGGTTTTCAACACTGATAATAATAACTTTAAAAAAAAAAAAAGTTTCTTGAGCAGCAAATCAGCATATTAAGCAAATTAAGGAATAAATTACATTTTAAAATATATTAAAATTATATATTTTTAATCAAATAAATTCCAAACTTTTGAACAGTAATGTAAATATTTTAAATATTATTTTAAAAATCACATTTAAATAATATAATTTTTATTTCAAATTAAAGGAATAAGACTTTGCTAACTGTAATTAAAATAATGTAAAAAAATATGTAAATAGATAGCATAAAATAAAATTTTTCATGGTACAAAAAAATAGGTCTAATTTTCTTTAAGAAAAATCTAATTTTGTATTTTTTCTCTTGTGATTTTGGGGTAAAACATGATACAGCCCATCCCTGACAATTACATCCTTACGTCTAGATTGGCATTGGAGAGGTCTGCTCTTTCCAGGTTAGTACCACAGAGGTTGGCGTGTGTGAGGTTACAGCGGCTGAGGTTGGCCATCTTGAAGTTGATGTAACGCAGGTCAAGACGAGAGAGATCCGCCCCACTGAAATTCAGGCCCTAGGAGAAACAGTTCACATTGAGATAATGCACAATAAAATAAATGAGTCAATGCAAATATTCAGTTGCTTCCCACCTGACATCTAAGTTCTGATTTAGTTGGAGTGGCAAGCAGAAAACGCACAAACTCTTTGCGGGAGATGGGCGAGTGATCATCGGGAGGCTGAGAATTCTGAAGCAGGACAAAACAGCCATCACTGTTATTTATTTACATATTAAATAAGTCACTTTTTCACCTTTATGTAACTTCTTTAGCATCTTTTTTACCTTAATAACACCTTCAAGCTGCTCAGCAAGACGTTCAATTCCAAAGAAACGAGCTTCTTCAAGCACGCCTGCATAAAATAAAGTTCCACAGGTTTCTTATGCAAAGAGCTTAGCCAATCATAACAGAGCTCATTTACATATTAGAATGTCAGTTACAAAACAAAACAAAAATGGAAAATGCTCAAGGAGAACTAAATTATGATGGTTTTCGGTAACAACCCTTAGGAAACACATGAAATGCTACAAAATGGTACATGTTTGCACTGTCTTACCCAGCAGATTGATGCCGTCATTGATAATGAGCTGTCCATGTCTCAGGTAATTTAATATGGGCTCAAAGTAATCTGGACTCCGATCAATGAGATACGCCCCTTGCTCGTCCTGTTTGTTTCCCCAAACATCTGCCGGGAAATGACAGGAGAAAAAGTGCAGTATGAGTAAAAGCAATAAGGCAGCACATGCACAAATTATATTTTGAACATCAGACAGAAAAAATCACCGGTTCAGTCCTCACCCTTGTCTCTGAACATGTGAGCCAACATGCTCTCCGGTTCTTTGACCAAAGTGCTCCTAACAACCACAGAAAAGTGTTAAAGTGTTAGATTTATCACACAGCACAGCTGTGGATTAATGTGCGGAGTGGATGAATGTCACAAAAATATTAACATACATTCAAATAAATAAATAAATAACATTTTGCAACAATAAAACTAGATTTGGTGACATAATTTTCATTACAATTAAGCACATTTTCCCCCATAATTCCTTTTATTGTAATGCTGAGTTGCTTGCACTTTTTAATAAAAAGGGCCAGCTGGATAAATGCTGCATTAAATCTAACTATACTAAATGAAAATATATTACACCTTTTAAAAATGTGAATAATTTTGTTATTCTTAAAATCAACTTCACTTACATTGTTTTGTTTTTTTCATTTCAATGCAAAAAAAAAATAAAAAATAATAATAATAATAATAATAATAATGTACATACATTTATATATATATATATATATATATATATATATATATATATATATATATATATATATATATAAAAATGAAGATATGCTTCAATGACGTTTTTCCTGTTTTTTCCCTGCTCCTGTGATATGGCATGGGAATTATTGGTTTGGCCATCTCTGCTGTAATGAATTCGAAGATTTTCATTTTTTAATAATTCCCATTATTTTCATCAATAATTATCATTAGTTACGCTCAACATTGTAATAAAGTAAAAGATTTTTGTAATACAATTATTTTTTATTTAAATTGGCATAATTAAAGGCATGACAACAAATATTATCAAATAAAAATAATATTTATATTGATCAATTTTACTATTATTTATATTAAAGTTGATCTATTTAAATAATTAAATTCAAATCATATATTTTATTCCACAATCTAGTAATGAGAACTAAATGTTTGTGCTTACTTGTCATGAAAATAATGCAAAAAAAAAAATTATGACAGTTGTGATGGTTTAGATTAAAGATTACAGTTTATGAGATTAGTGTGATCTGTTTTGACATCACCGTGTGGTTGTGAACCGTCGGCCTCCCACATTGAGGGTGATCCAGTCTGTGTGTGCCCAGGAATGAAACTCATGCGGACTCTCAAGGTTATTTGGTGGATCTGTAGGGCATTATTCAATTATGACATATTAAGGCAAATGAAGCCAGATCTAAGAGAAGCACACACCAAATCCAAGTTATAATGTCAAACTCACCAACAAAAGAATCTCCTTCCGATATATACAAGACATCATCATCTCTGTACCAGAGAAACACCAAGTTTATGATAATGTACACGTTTTATGCATAAGATAACAAGTTATTGTTCTTACCTGATGAGAGCTATATCATCAATAAGACCTCCTTTCCCATTGTATATGTTGACAGCTTTTATTCCAAATTTTGTGCTTGCAACTGACAGCAGATCAGCTAGAGTTCCATAAACTGCCACCACCTGATGTAAAAGTCATGAAAGGAGCAACAACACGTTATTTATTCAGCAAACATGCCTTTAATTATCTATTAGCCAGACAATAAATAACAAAACACACTCACTTTGCCATTGTGTGAGGTTCCGTTTACAAACAGCGTGACTCTTCTCATATCCGAGGATGTAATGTGGCTCTTCAGTGTATATTTTTATTGTTTTTAAACTCCACGTTACTGTAAATCATCAAAGCATTTCCGACTACTGCAGAAGACTGTTTACTTCCGTCATTACTGCAGCCAATCAGAGACTTTGAAAATAGAGCGCGGCAGCGCAGTTCCACCATAGATATGTATACGAGTTCCGCAGTGTCCAAGGTGGGCGTGGTTAAATGATCGAACGTCTTCTCTGATTGGCCAGGTACGATGGGGCTAAATTTGTTTTTTGTTTTGTTTTTCTTTACTGTGAATTTACATTTCTATGGATACTGACATTTCTCTCGTGTCGTTATTTAATACAAAATTATTGTCAAGACCGCTTATGAAGTAACACGTAGATGACCACGTCACGTGGTACTTGTTACTTTTCTCAGCGCTGGTCGTGATGGCCGAATCACAGTCGTTTGCAATTACTTGATGTATATTTATAATCGTTTTATTTCTATTTGTAAATCAGGTATTGATTAGCGGGACTGATTTAACAGATTATATTTTTGTGTGTGTGTGTTTAATTTTCCAATAAGACAAAAAAAGAAAATAGTTTAATGGATAATTCGGCTTTCTGAGCAGTAAAGAAAACGTGTTTGAATGGACGTCTTTTTTGTGACTTTTATGATATTTCACAATGAATATTACCAATTATTAACTCTAATATGTTTTTTATATAATCTCAATGTAGATTTAGGGACCTCTAGACTTACATTTAAAAAACAAGTATGAATGCTTTACAAAGTCACACGAAAACTAAATGTGACAGAACTTCAACAGTCTGAAAACCACTGTTAATAACATCAGCAAAACTGCACAAGCAGACAAACACTTACACTGCTGTTTGTGTTTACATAAAACACAGAAGCTTGTTTCAGACAGCATTAATTTATTTGTCATACTGAATTTACAAAATCAACAAAAAAAAAAAGCAACAATTGAAGAAACAGGTTTGTACATTTTAGTCCTTTTTGTCATTTATTTTTTGTTTGTTTTTTTAACAGTTTGAATAGCAATCCACTGTACACAAGGCTTATGATGATATTTCTATATCTTTAAAAAGAAAAACAACCAAGATGCTCAGACTTTCCAATGACGACACTGGAGTAAGGCGAATCTTAGGTTGGACAAACTGGACCGAAACGCAACCCTGCTACCCCATCATCCCATTAGAGAGAAGCTCTCTTTCAACAAACACTACAGAAATACTAGTGCCAGAAGAGCTTCTAAATCCATTCGGCCACCCTCTGCCTTCGATATCCACGTCGATGAGATTTACACTGAAATAACACACAATCTCAGTCGTTCTGTTGAGTTCATGCACTAATCTGGAATTCGGGGAGAGTCTGAATTTACATCGAAATCGTGCCACAATGATGAGACGTATCATGACAACGTAAAACTCACTGGACGACTTCATTAAAGCTTCGGTCAACAGGTCTGGTCCTCGAGTTAACAATATGAGGATCATGGGAAATGTTCGGAGGAAAAACTTAACTCAAAAGGGCTAATGTTCGCATCAAGTCAATTTTTGTGCTTTACAACTTAAAGCTGACAAACATAATTCTAAGAGCAACATTTCAACAAAAAGACAGTAAACAACTCGAAATTGTTCCTTAAAGCCGCCCCTTTTCATAAACCGATGATTCCATGTTAAAATGTGCTGCATACTAATAATAACACTTGTTGACATTTCAAGCAGCAATAAATCTAGCTACCTACCGTGTACTTCGTATTTCAGTATACATTAATTAATTCCCTTGAGCTATAGAGTGGTTTCAGCCTCGAGATGGTCAAGGGGAGGGACACAGACAGGAAACACAGTAGTGTCCATTACAGTGAATCGTTGTAGTGGTGAGCGATGCCTTTTTCTATCATATACGCTCGTCATTAACAAATAAGAATAAAAATACTACGCTGACAACTGCGATATTTAAAGAAAGTGATTGATCTCTTCGGTTTTGGAATGAAATTCTTACAACAAAGTAAAACATTCACCTTCATGTTTCATTAGAATAGATATGACAATATCATACAGGGCAGGGTAAATAGTGTAATAAATATCTAAGCGCTGAATTGAAGCATTGGCTTTAAATGAAACAATAGTTAACAGTATTGACTGATGCCCTGAAAAGCCTTTTTTCGGTGTTTGATGGGTGCAGAACGGGTAAGGGATGCCCGGTCGCATTCTGCCCCAGTGCCACTCGTCGGGTGTCCCGAACGAGAGCTGGGCAGGGGACACGGAAGGCATGCCTTAGCTGCGGATGAGAGGCCCGGCAGGTTCGCTGTCGGGACGGGTGGGGAGGGAGGGAAAGAGGGAGGGTAACAGAGGGAGGCCAAGCGAGAGAGGAGAGGGATGTGAAACCGCAGAGATGAGGGAGGCCGGTGGCCTTAAATCCCATTAAAATGTTTTCCGGTGGATGGCACGAGCGCGATCTTCCTCGTATTCCTTCTTGGAGACCCACATCTTCTTAAAGGTGTCGAGTGAAGCCAGGATAGATCCCCTATACAAAGGAAAAACCAAATGAAAAATACCATAATAAAAAGGCTTAAAAAACACATACACTAACATTCAAAAGTTAGAGGTTTGTCTTTTTTTTTTTGAAAAGTCTGTCATGCTCAACAAGGCTGGATTTTTTTGACGAAAAATAAAGTAAAACATTAATACTGTGAAATAATTAAAATTTAAAATAACTTTATTTTAATATATTTTAAAATGTAATTTACTACTGTGATGTTTTATCTCTTTTTTGTTTTTTTATACTTTAATTTTATTCATTGATTCATTTTTATGTTTTATTTTAGTTAATTTAAGTTTTAGTAAATTTTTTGTCTTTTTGGTATTTTTTTATTTTAAAAATTAATGTAAGTTTAATTTATTATTATTTCAATTTTAGTTAGCAATTTTAGTGCTTCAACTTAAACTTTAATTAGTTTAAAATAGTTTAAAATTCTAATATTTTTTATTTTTAAATACCTAAAAATATATATATATTTTTATATTTTATTCAAGCTTTAATTCAATTAACAAAAATGTTTTAAGTTTTAGTTAACAATAATAAACCTGAAACCATGATAAATTTATTTCAGAGGAATATGAACTTTTAAAGAAAAGTATTTATTTTAAATATAAATTTTTTGAAACATTATAAATGTCTTTACTGTCATGTTTGATCAATTTAATTCATTCTTGCTGAATAAAGGTATTAATTTCTTTAAAAAAAAAAAAAAAGGTAGTGTAACTGTTTTATGTAACATAGGCCTATATCTACTTTGTTCTTACCCTATCCATGTTGAATAAAGTCTCTCCTGTGGTGCAGATATCTGAAACAACAAGAAAAACAAATATTTAAAAACACAGTTCTCACACCAAGCTAACATTTCTTAGCTGTGGCAGAGTCACCTTAATTTTAACATCTTTGGGTGCCAGTTTCTTCACTTCGCTTAACAACCGGTCTCCAAAACCTACGAGGGACATAGATAGAGTTTCAGTTCTGTCATGTCTGATGGAGAACTGAAAGATGCTTTCGACTGATTTCTACCTTTGAGGAGTGTTGAGCCTCCAGACAGCACTATGTTAGAGAAGAGCGTGCGTCGCAGATCCATGTCTGACTTCTGAATGGCGAAGGCCAGCACCTCATGAATACCCTCGCTCTCGTCTCCAATCAGATCAGGCCTGAAGAGAAGCTCTGGAGCCCTGAACCGCGCTGGGCCGATCTGCAGGACATAAACAGCTGTGAGTAACACATCAAGTCAATGTGAAATTAAAATGGACTCTATTTACTTTCTTAATACACAATTCTGGTGCCATCATGAGCGAGTTATCAGTCCACTTTACCCCAAAGAAGAAAAATATTCCACATTACGGAAGGTTATAAATGCCATTTCATGTTGACTTCAGGAAGAACCTGAACTGAAATTCCACTGAATGTCAATAAGACGAGGATTTGATTTGTAATTTTATGACCATATTAACATAAACTAAGCAATCTCATTCTTACATCTAGAGTGCTTCCGTCGGGGAGTGTGTATTGTGCTTTTTCAGTTTCTAGAGTTTCATCCTTCTGGGGGTTGAGAGAAAGGTAGCAGGCTCTCTGGAAAACAAAACAGCATTTTTTCATTGTTTCATCAGAAGGAACTGCAAAGAACATGTCATATAAATCCAGATGTGGAGTCTCATACCTCCTTGATGGTGCGCACGACCTCAAACTCTGCAGAAGTGTGGAAATCGTAGCCTTCCTTGCGCAGGAGGAGGCGGAGGTATCGGGAGACGTCACGTCCTGCGATGTCCACGCGCATGATGGAATGTGGAATGGCGAATCCCTCGTATATGGGGACAGCGTGTGTCACACCATCACCAGCGTCAAGGACCACACCTGTGGTTCGGCCTGTGGCGTATCTGTCAGACAGGAAATGTGTTTGTATGAGAGAGGGAATAGGAAGTTTGATATCAGGAAGAATGAAATTCGAAGTGAAGAACTCACAAACTGAGGACCGCCTGCATGGAGATGAACAGTGCTGGCACATTGAAGGTCTCAAAGAACACCTCAGCCGCCCGTTCACGGTTTTTACTGGGGTTCAGTGGTGCTTCGGTCAACAGTACAGGATGCTGTGAGTTATATAAAAAATATGAATGTCTGAAAAATACAGTGCAAGACAGTGTTGTTATTGTTAATTTAAACTATAAAAAATTTTTTACGGTAACTGAAATTAATCTGAGATAAAATTAAATATAAGTTTACACCTGGTGATGTTGCTACAGTAAAATTACATAACTACTAAATAATATTAATGAACTACATGTAGTCACTATAGGGTTATGGTTATTGTTAGGAACTGGTTTAGGGTTAGTTACTACTTACTGTAATTATGCATGTACTATTATTGCTATGGTAAGTACATGTAACGTAAATAAATCACCTTAAAATAAAGTGTTAACAAACATAAATATGAGATTGAAAAATATAAACTAAAAAAAAAAAAAATTAAAAAAAGAAGCAATTAAAAAAAAAAAATTAAGTTAAATTTAAAATGCTGCCTTTGAAAACTAATTGAAATAAATAACTTTAGTTTGAAGTACTAATTACTAACACTGAAATAAAAATAAGTTTAAAGACAAATATAAAGGTAAAACCTATTATATATGAAATAAAAAATAAATTCTAATTCAAAATAAATCATTTTTAAATAATAGTATATAAATATATAAAACCGTACCTCCTCGGAGAAGGTCTGCAGCTGTTCCTTTGAGTACACGTACTGCCAGATGCGCTCCATGTCATTCCAGTCTTTCACAATACCGTGTTCCATAGGATAGCGGACAGACAGAAGCCCCCTGTGCTCCTGAATATAGAACGGAAATAATAAAAAAAACACACAGTGTGTACATTATTATAACACAAGACAGCATGAAATCAAAACTATTTGTCCAAGTTATAATAAGTTTTCTTTTCAGATGACATACATAAAATAAAGTCCCACAAAATATTACTTCTGGTTAAATATTGTGACACATTACGAAAGTTGACTGTATTGTTAATGTCATTTCATATTGTCTTTAAATCAAAGAAAAAAATCTTAATAGAGTCACATTCTTCAATTAAAATAAAAAGGTTTACCTCAGCTTTGGGTCCAATGAACAGATCGCCCTCAAGGGCACCAGCCATCACCCGAACATGCTTGGGCCGCCCCACACTAGAAATAAAACATTAAAATTATTACTAAAATGGGATTTTCACTAACAAATGCCAGTATTTATGGAGACAAAATGCATAATATGATCATATGACAATTTAATGATGGCTAATATTATTATATCAAAAAACAACATTTACCTTTAAATTGTTTAGCAAGTTTGGACTTGGTAAGAATTCTTAATGTTTTTGAAAGAAGCCTCTTATGCTCACCAAGGCTGCATTTATTTCACCAAATATACAGTAAAAGCAGTAATACTGTTAAGTATTATTGCAAATTAATTTAACTGTTTTATATTTGAATGTATTTTTTAAAATGTAATTAATTCCTGTGATGTAAAGCTGAACTTTCAGCATAGTTACTCCAGTCTTCAGTGTCACATGATCCCAAACTTTTGCTACTCCAATATAGTAATATCAATAAAATGGTTACTTACTAATTTGGGAAACAGTATTTAGGGATCTGATCTCCAGCAAAGCCAGCCTTAATAACTCCAGACCCCTGAAAGAGAAAGTGAAAAGTAAATTAAAAACTATGATATGGCTTACAGTTGTCCAAGAAGGTGGTTCAAAATAAACTTGAACTATAAAAGCTCAAACAGTGAATGTGTTGTAAAATGAATCATCCAATGATCTGATCCCTCCTTGTTTGTTCTTGAGTCATGAGACAGAGCTGGAGGGAGCAACAAAAAACCCAACCAGCTACAGACTCCAGAAGAGTCACACAGTGAGAAAACAACCTAATGTTTCACTAAATATCACTGATTGATAGGTTTTCATAATTTTAGCAACCTGTCAAAGTGACACATTCAGGCTTTGATATCTCCCACCTTAATTCCGATTAATAGTTGAGGCTTACTAGCTTTCTGTCTATAGCTTCACTCTTTTGGCTTTTATTAAAATTCATTTTCTAGTTTATATTAACTATTTCATACTAATAAATGTACCTGTATATATAAGGCGGGGTCACAGCCAGCCATCTTGGCAACAATAACAACTCCAGCTCAAATACAGGATTTTATCTGACAGATATTCTTTGACAACCATGCATCTTGCAGTATTTCATTAATATGTACAACACTGAATCGTTTATTTGAAGTTTGAGAGACTAATTCAAAGCACCACTGAAATGAATGACAAATCAGCTTTGTAGCGATGCATCATCTGAGCAGCTAATGCTTCAAGATATCGCAATTAATACAGATACGCTGTTCTTCTTTACATAATGAAGACAATCAGACGTGCATCAGACTGTGCACATTATTATCTAAACAAACAAAATCCTAAACACATCTCATTTAGCATTGGCCGGCTAGCGCAGGCTTTAGCACAATGGCATTAGCTTTAGCCTCTTAGCACAGACTGGGTGTGGAGGGCTGCTGACATCATACTCACATTATCAATCACAACCGGCTGGTTGGCTATAATATCATACGACTCCATGTTCGGCCTGCGCTTGGGTGCGTTTTTCGGTCAACTCGTTCGCAAGAAGCACCGTTTATGATTTTCTGTTCATGTAAATAAAAAATAACCGTCGCTGCTTGCCAGTATAACCAAAGCTGAGCGGTGATGCGTCAACCGAACCTGACTGTGGAGGGAGCCGATCAAACTTGCGTAACTAGGATATGAGTGACAGCTCAGTTAGCCAATAGCCATTGGGTTCGCAGGCGCGAATGTTTGCGATGTGTTTAATTTTTTTGAAAGTGTATAATTTTTAGTGCCCTCAAACGATTAATTGCGATTAATCGCATCCAAAATAAAAGTTTTTGTTTACATAATATATGAGTGTGTACTTTGTATATTTATTATGTATATATAAATACAAACACATGCAGGTATATATTTAAGAAACGTATATGTTTATATATTAAATATATTTATATATAATATAAAATCTAATAATATAAATACATAAATGTATATACATGTAAATATTTTAGAAAATATGTACAGTACAAAATATGTACTGTATGTATGTGTAATGATATATACATAATAAATAAACACAGTACACATACATATATTATGTAAACAAAAACTTTTATTTTGGATGCGATTAATCGCGATTAATCGTTTGACAGCACTAATTTTATATATTTATTTATATGTTATTTTCAAATATAGGTGGAAATATATGTCTTTAATTCAGTGTTTTTGTTTTTGATCAGGAGCTGACTGCAGAGTGGATGCTTTAAAAATCATAATAAAAAATCGAATTTGCATATTTAACAATTATACATTTACTTCACTTTTTAGTTTTATGCATGTATGCTCTTTCAAGAAGTGAGACAATAAATAAATAAAAATACGTGGTTTAACACATCAAACGAAGCGCAAGTTAGGGACATTTATTTTGACATACGGAAGTAGCTTATCCGGAAGTTGTTCTTCATAAGGTTTCTGTTCTGTCCTCCGAGAAATTGAAAGTGTCAAATCTAAACTAAACACATATCAGAAACATTTACATCTACAAAACATCTCCAGGTGAGGATCTACATTTGAATTCGGTTAACAATGTTGCCTGAATGACAAGTTTCGGTATGTTTATAGCTGTTAAAACTTACATAAACTTAAACGTTTTGTTAGTTTAATGCGAGTCATTCTATGTGAAAATAGTGCTGAATTAAAACAGAATTTCAATTTCAATTCGTTAAGTGAGAAATATCAACTGACATGGCATTTATACGTGACTTGGGCCTGATTAAAAACTAAAATACGCAAAAAATAATAATATAACATGGAAATGTTTTGCATCATTCATACAAAGACAGACGTTAGAAGAATAAATATAATTATCATACCATGTGGTATACTGTAATAATAAAAACAATTTGTAGTGAATTATTTTGTAATCCCTGTTACATTAATGGTGTTGATCACCAAACACATCATGAGTTTTACTCCAATTATTTATGTTACTTACAGTAGAAGCGTTATTGAATGAACATAGTGATGTGATATAGCAAATATTTTTGTATTTAAGTACTGCATTCAAGACTAATGGTCTGTATTAGCAGGTGTTGTACATTGAGCCTGCTCTGGCTCACTCATGGTTGAGCTGGAGAGCGTGGATCGAACCTGACAGAAGATGGCCTGTGTAGATGAACCTCCAGAGAAGTGAGTTTCTCCATCAGCTGTGAATCACAGGGCTGGTTAGCAGAACTAATGGTCACTGATAATCTGTTGTCCGATGACAGGCACTGCTGGGTGTGTTTTGCTACGGAGATGGAGGATCGAGCTGCAGAATGGGTCAGCCCGTGCCGGTGTAAGGGCTGCACTAAGTGGATCCATCAGTCTTGCTTACAGCGATGGCTGGATGAAAAACAGAAGGGAAACAGCGGAGGAGCCGTCAGCTGCCCGCAATGTGGCACTGAATACCGGATAGTTTTCCCCAAAATGGGTGAGTACACTTCACCCCTTTTTTTTTGGAAGGGAAACATACTGATAGCTTTTTCCTCTTTTGTTGAATGTCTTGTCATGGATTCTCACATTATTGCATACTTATAATGCACCAAATATTTTGGATAATTAGCTCTTGATAAGAGTGTAGTACTCTCAGCTCTGCTTTGCAGCACTTGTTATTGCTAACTAAAACTACTAAAAATAATTTTTATTGACTGAAATAAAGTTGAAATAAATTAAAATACAAATATTAGATAAAATCTTGGCAACTAACGGAAATAAAAAAAAAAGTGTAAGTTGAAGTGCTAAAATTAGTAAAGCTAAAACTAAAATAAAGCTAAATGGAAATATAAAAAAATACAAAAACTAATAAAAATGCAAAAAAAAAAAAAAAAAAACTAAAATGAGAAATGTTGCTTTTGCAACAACTGAAATGAAATAAGTTTGTTGTACTAAAATTGAAATAAAAATAACAAAGCTTAATTAAAAATATGAAAAATGCTAAATATAATAAATGTAATTGTAAATGTAATAAATCTAAATATAATAAATGCTAAAAAAACTCAAATAAAATAACTTTAAGCTAAGTAATAATATGATAATAATAGTAATATAAAAATACAGAAATATACTTTTTTCTATATATATATATATATATATATATATATATATATACAAAAATTTATAAAAATGAAAAAAGCACATAACACAATTACTAAAACCTAAACTAAAATGAAAATATAAAAATATAAGCTAATTCAGTAAATAGTATATAAATAAGTTTTGCACTTGTTTTGTAGCTAAACTTTAACATTTAACTTTACCATTTAAAATGATCATATATTTAATTTATATTTATATTTAATTTATATGTATTTTAAACAAATTAGCTCAGAAAATGTGACAAAAGTGCCCAAATTCTGCGTGGGCTTACTAATGACGAATATTCTGTTTGGCTGTTATTCTGTTAATTTAAAAGGGAAGTGTTAAGTGTGTGGTTTTGTCTCTCGTCCAGGGCCTCTGGTGTACTTCCTCCAGCAGGTCGACAGAGCTCTCTCCAGGGCCAGTCCGTTTGCCGCAGCTGGAGTCGTGGTGGGCACTGTTTATTGGTCAGCCGTCACTTACGGTGCCGTGACGGTTATGCAGGTGTGTTAAAAACAGGAGGATGAGAGGAGCTTGGCTCATCTTGGCATTTTTGAACACATTTTCTTCTCTGTTTTCAGGTGGTGGGCCATAAGAAGGGTCTGGATGTGATGGAGCGTGCCGATCCTCTCTTCTTACTCATGGGTTTGCCCACCATCCCTGTCATGCTGGTACTGGGGAAGATGATTCGCTGGGAGGATTATGTGGTGCGGCTTTGGCAACGACACTCCTCTAAGCTTCAGATCTTCAGTGGGCTTGTACCTGGTATGTAGAAAACGGGTTAAACTAGGCAATAGTTCATCCCAGTGTTGTTATTGTTAACTAAATCTAAAATTATTAAAAAAACTTAAAACTTGAAAATGAAAAAAAAAAAACCCTGAAGTTTTAAATTATTAATTATTAAAAATTTAAAAAATGTTACTTTGCCAACTGAAATAAGTTAAAGTAAACTGAAATAAAAATAAACTAAATAGCTAAATATAATTTTAAAAATGCACACAAATAACTACAAATGCATAATAAAAAATGAATACAAATTAAATTTAAATTTAAATGAAAATGAAAACCGAAATACATTTTTAAAAGCAGATACATAAAGTACTGATATTACTAAAACTGGAATAAAAATAAAGCTAAATTTTAAAAATAAATGAATAAAAGCTAATAAAAATGACAAAAGCACACAACACCATAACCAAAGTAATAAATAAATAAATCACTAAATCTAATAAATATCTTAATGTTTATTATACTGTAATAGTATATAAATTAACCTAAGACTAAAATGAAAGCTAAATAAAAAAGTAAATAAAAACTAATACAAATGACAATAATGAAAAGCACATAAAATGGCTAAAATTAAAATGAAAACTAAAAATAAAGGCACATTCATTGAAGTAATAAAATTACTAAAAATGAAATACAAATAAATTAAGATAAATATAATTGTTTTTAATAATAAAAACTAGTAAAAATGACAAAAGCACATAACAAAATGGCTAAAACTAAAAGGACAATGAAAATTTAAAACAAAAGCTAATTTGTTGAAATACTAAAATTACTAAAACTAAATATAAATGTAAAAAAAAAAAATCAAAATTAAAAAGCACATAACAAAATGACTAAAATGAAAATAAGCACTGATAAGATAAAAAAAAAGTTAATTCCCTGAAGTACTAAAATGTTTAAAACTGAAATAAAAATAAAGCTAAATATAACAGTTAAAAAAATTCTAAATATGACAGGCACATGAATAAAGCTTACATTTAAAATGGAAATGGAAAATATAAACACAAAAACTAATGCAAAATATTAATAACACTGTTTCTTCCAAAAATGTAATTTCTGATATTATCTATTCACCCAGTCATTCCAATGCCATTTTAATATGTATAAATATATGGTAGATAACTCATTTTTTTGGGTAAACTGTTTCTTTAAACCATCTTACCGTTTTTGATTCATTGTCACAATCATACTGCAAGTTTATGCTAATAATAATAATAAACTGCATAATTTTTGAAGCAAAAAATCTCATTTGTTTGTGCAGGTATGGGCCGTCCTCTGCTCCGCGTCCCAGCGGAGGGCAGTTACGGAGGAGACCATCTCTCTGTGTCTCGCACCCTGTGCGGCGCCCTCATCTTCCCCTCCATCGCCAACCTGGTGGGACGCCTCCTGTTCCGCAGGGTCACGTCAAACCTGCAGCGCACCATCCTGGTGAGAGTCGAGAGTGCTGAGAGTCTACCATACAACCTGGAAGTGTGAATCCTAACCCAGTTTTCTCTTCTAGGGTGGCATTGCCTTCGTGGTGATCAAGGGAGTGCTGAAAGTATATTTCAAACAGCAGCAGTACCTCATCCAGGCCAACAGACACATTCTGAATTACCCAGAGCCTGAGGGACGAGCAGACGACAACGAAGACCGTGGCAATGAATGAAAACGATGCACTTGAGGAAATCAACAAATGCACTGTAGTATAGGATTCTCAGAATAAAGAAAGACATATTTACGGATGTTAAAGACATAATTTTTCAGCTTCACATGGCTCTAAATCAGCACAAACACATATTTGCTATGTGTTACTAAAATGCAAGGATGACTGAAATTCTTTCATCGCTGAGAAACTGTTGTTGGGGTGTTAAAGTGCCTGTAATAGCAAAATACACCAGTAGATGGCGCCAAATGCAAAGCTGGTACCTGCACTGTGCACTGATGTCTCTGATGAAGACATTGTCATTCAGGCTGCAAAAGTCCCAGCAGAATCATGTAAGCAGTTTGAGAATGAGTTCATTGATTCTGATTGAAGATAATAAGCACTGGCTCTTTAATGACAAATAAAAGATAATAAACCCAGAAATTTTGACTTTGATGCTTTTAAGATGGTGGTTTACAGCAAGTGTTTTCAACCTGGAAAGAAACTTCTGGAGCATTCGCTGCAAAATTAAAAAAATAAGAAGAAAAATATGAAATATAACGGTATTTGTTTATTTTAGGGATATTAAATAGTTTCTTGCATTAAATTTGTGACATTGTTTTCATGATAATTAAGTGTATTTTCAGCCCAAATTCAAATGAATTGTAATACATCGGTTTCTTTTTCTTTCTTTCTTTTTTTTAAGTTATTTTCATTGTTTCTCATTATGTTAATATAGAAGACCTTCACTGTATTTAAAATAAAAACATGTAATATTTAATAAATGTAATACAATTTCAATTGTAGTAAAATTAGCATAAAGGCAGTATATTACAAGTCATGATGTACTGAAATAAAATAGAAATAAAAAAAAGTAATAAAAAGCATCATGAAAATAATTTAACAATGCAACCAATTTTAATAGTCCTAAAAATGGGATTGTTTTCTTTAAGTTTAGTACTTATTTTTTGATTTTGGGGTCAAATATGACCTCCTAGTCCTGGACAGGTTTCATATTCGTCCAGAAATAAAAACTGCTTTTGAAATAGGTTGAAAATACTGAGTGAATCTTATAATCTATAATATCTCTGTATTTTAAAGGAATAAACTTGCTCACTAATGGATCCTCTGCAGTAAATGGGTGCCGTCAGAATTAATCCAAACAGCTGATAAAAACATCACAATAATACACAGTAAATAAGACATCCACAGGACTCCATTTTTCCATAAATGTTACTTAGTCCAGGCAAAAAATTTGTCTCGTCTGAATCAGGAGAGAAATATGCCCAGATCGAGCACCGTTTACAAGCGGAAACAGTTTTTAACAAATATGTCGGTGGATTTTGATGTGAGTGGACAACAGGGCATGGACTTTTTCCACTGGAGGAAGTTTTAAGCCCCGTTCACACCAAGAATGATAACTATAAAGATAACGATATTAGCGTCCACACCAAGCGGCAACCTTCTGCTCTCTCTCGTGAAACCAACACGGAAGTGACTAAAACTGCAATTCATCGACTTGGCTCCAAAAGGGAGTCAGTCCCATAGACTCCCCATGTTAAAACGCCCAACTTTACAGCAGAAAAAAACATGTTTACAGCCTGGTACAAAAAGTGGTTTTGGTCTGTATAACTAATTTTGCCCTTCATGACAACTGTGAGGGGGTGTTTTTTTTTTATAAGTCATCCGTTTAAATTATATTAAGCCTTAAAGTTCTGCATAATTAAGGGCGTGGCCACTTGAGTGACAGGTGGATTGCCGCTGCTGTCACCAAAGTCGAGCTAAGTGGGCGTGGTTTCAGCAACCAACTCCCGCCTCTTTGCCCATTTTTGATTATTCGGGAGAGACGCGCGGACGCGCTGCCAAGATGGCAACGGCCGACTCCGCCCACTTTGAGCTTCAAAAACGCTATTCATAAACCTACGGGTGACGTCACGGACACTACGTCCATGTTTTTATACAGTCTATGGTCCACACCAGCGAACGATATTTTCTGTTTCTTCTAAGCACACGCGCGTCTGCCGCTTTAAATTCTCAAGCTCGTTATAGCAGGATGGATTCTGATTGGCTATCAATGTTTGTATCGTTCATCAGCTGGAAAAAATCATTCTGAAAGTGATTCCAACGATATCGTTCTCTGTGCCTTTCTCGTTATAGTTGTGGTGTGGACTCTGCTATTCTTTAATATTGAGAACTATATCTTTATAGTTATCGTGCTTGGTGTGAACGGGCCTTTAGACTGATATTTGTGTTTCATACAAACAAGCAACGTTTTGCTTCAGAAGATGTTAATTGATTGACTGGGCTTGAGTGAATTACTTGTAAATTGTAATGTTTTTATCAGCTGTTTGGACTCTCATTCTGACGGCACCCATTCACTAAAGAGGATCCATTGGTGAGCAAGTGATGCTAAATATCTCCAAATCTGTTCCAACGAAGAACAAACTCATCTACATCTTGGATGGCCTGAGTAAGTTTTCATTTTTGGGTGAACTATAGCTTTAAGAAACGAGTAATGACGTTTATCTTAAATAGAAGTGTTAATTATCTAGTCATGGGGAGTGAGGTGATGGGGGGCAGAATTTTCTCGCTCCCCACTGGCGTGTTTGGCAGAGCCCTTCATTACCTGCTGCTCATCCTCGGTGCTCTCCGGCAGGCCCTTTGCAGGAATGGCACAGACAAGGCTGAGGAAAGGCACCCCGTACATAATCTGGCCCGCTTCTGATCTCTTATTTCTTTATTTCGAAAACGAGGGGGAAAAAGCTATGAATAATGCAAAAGTTTGTAGATGGTAAACGGCTGTCTGGGAGAAAAGACAGCAGAGGGAATGCAATCGGCTCACCCAAGATGACTTCATTTGGGTTTAAAAATACACCCCTGCTCACAGCCTAGAACTGGAGCAGCGCTCATCTTAATTCACACGGCATCTAAAACAGGCCTCTGGGATTGTTGTCGCCTACTTTTAAACATCTCTGGCAAATTTAACCACTGCAGACAGGCTTTGTTGAAGCTGCCAAGCGTACAGTGGAACGTAACACCGTTTGTGACGCAGAAAATCCCACGGGATATAAACATCCGACGTAATACTACGCACAAACAAAAGTTTTCAATTAGTATTTCATTACAGAAAGTTGTAAACAAATGCCTTGATTTTAAAGCATTTTGGCCAAATATAAAATAAAAGAATTTGGATGGCTGAATCATAGATGCATTTACATACAAATGAAATCGGAGATTCATGTCACAGCCTTGAAGCAGAACCCATTTTATATTTTTAGTGGTCTGTCTTGATGCTCCAGATGAAGAGAAATGTGCTTTGAGCCATATTGTGAAGTAATGAGCAAAGGAAAATGAGACAGTCGATTTGTAAGAACGACATAAAATAGTGCTGCAATATTCAGCTGCTATGTAAAAAAAAAAAAAAAAAAAAGTAAAGAAATCTGTGATTTCTGCATGACTTCAGCATGACTTCAAAAACAACTAGAATGATAGACACATATGTTACATCCACATTAAGATTTTAGTAGCCTACACAATGTCTATGGACATACATAAACACAGCAGAACCAGAGAGGAGAAAAAAAGTGTTATCTAACCAATGGCTCATTATAACTGGGCAATTTTTCTTTTGTAATCGTTTGTACCTTTTGTAATCTGCAACTGTCACTAAGTATTTCCATAAAAGAGTGTATCAATCTTTCAGAACAAGTTTCTGGTCAAAATTAGACAAACTTTGAAATGACTTAATTTACACAAGAACAATAAAAATATGGAAATAAAAAGCTTACATTAGCCAGTTGTTCAAGGATTGAAAGCTAGCTTGCATAGGGATTGTATTATCTTTTAAAATTGATATCACATTGATTTTTGTAATACCAAACAGAATAAAACATGAAACAAACCAACAAAAACATCACAGAATTCATCAAATCTATATTCTAATACTTACTGATTCTCAAACAGTTGTTTTCTCTCCAAAATAATCACTTCAGATGACGTGATTAAGGGCTTGTGTTTGTTAAGAGTCTAAATGGATGATTTAACCTTTGTTTACTTAACTGTGAAAATATGATTAAAAAAACTGTTTAATATTTCATCAATAAACCACATGAAGATGTGCTGAATAGCTAAAGTAATGTCCTCAAACATCAAAGACTCTCAAAATGTGCTGCATTTGCAAGTAAATCTGATTGCAGAAAGACTATAGGGGAGATTCTGTCATATCAAGTTCTACACATCAAAGCCGCCGGACCTCTTTAGATGATGTTTGAATAAATATAACGCAAGGGGGACTCATTTTCGATTAGAGCAGCGCAGATAACCCACGGTGTGCTAATAAACTGTGGTGAGAATTATAAAACAGAGAGGAGATGGCAATCCCTCTGGACAAACGATGATTATCCGTTTTCTATAATCTCAAAGCTCTCTTTTGCTGGTGCGTCCCCTGAGGCTTCGGCCTAGACATAAATGTACCGAACCGATGGAGGATTGTCTTCAAACACTTCGCTTTCAGGTATTGTTAGTGATGTGCTGGAAATCAATGGCAATTTAAAATAAGTGCATCTTATCAAGAATGAGAAAACAAGGTTAGGTAAAAAGCTTTTATCTGTGTGCCATACATTTCATCTCCTCTAATGAGAAAACCCCAGCAGCAGTGAAAAGAAATGGGACACGTGAGACCACAAATCAAGCAGCAACCTTCTTGACCTAGACACGGACTCGGTTCACAGAAGAATGGATGTGATTTTAGCACCTGGATGTCATGTCACGGACAGTACGCTGAAGAGCGGCATGATCTGCCATAATGAAACCGCTCTGTGAAAAAATGCAAGATGTCCTTTTGACCAATGAATGACCCTTATAGTTTTTTTTTTTCCCCCCAGTTGTCTATGATTATAAGGCTTTTAAAAAAAGATTTTGTGGGACTTTTCAAGAACATGTTGAGGTCACATTTCACCCAAGAAGACCCATTTTTTCCTCAACTTTGTGAGACTTTCTTATACATCACAGTTATTAGACCGCAAATATGTAACAAAATTGATTCATTTTAATCATCTTCCCCTGGCTTTTAATAATTACTATGATCTTTATAGACAAACATACAGTCAAACCAATAATTATTCAGACACCAGATATAATTTTTGATATGTTTTTACTAGTGGGTGCAGGACTCTATAGTTCATTTATGTAAGTGAGGATAGCAAAATAAACTAAACTGACATATTATACCCAAAAATTCTTCATACAGTGTACTACCAGTAAAATTGGAAAAAAATTGGGATCAAAAGACTGATTTGACACTTTGAGCTGACCATGTTTTGTTACATACCTTTCTATCAAAGTTATCTGACATTATCAAGATGAATTTGTTCTGACAGAGTTTAACTCGAGTTCTTGTCATATTTTATTACCATTTTCTAAACTATAGCGAATAAACTGATAATGTGAGAAATGTTGAAGGTGTCTCAAAGTTTGGTTTGACTGTACCTGTAGATTAAACAGAATTTTGGTGCTAACAATGCTGAAGTCAGGGGTTCAATTCTTAAGGAATGCATGAGGAGATATGAGTGAAAAGTCATTTTGGACTGTAAAATGAACATCAAAATTTTAATATTCCCCATCACCACAGGAATGCAGTAAAACATTTTCAATCTTTGATGGAAGAGCAGTTAAGTTGTTGGCATTTCAAAACTACATGTCAGGCAAATTGCCTCTCAAATGGCAGTGTTTCCAAAGAGACAATTTTGACTAAACTGACTAGTACCTTGACGTGCATCAAAAGGGTGATGCCTGAGGTGGAACGTAACCTACATAAAAGATCCCTTTCTGTAAACATGCATTTAGTGTCTCATGCATCGGAAACACAAACACCTGCTGTATATGCAAATGATTTCATCTTCAGTAATGAGCGGAAAAACATGCAACATGATTACCAACAACGCCACCGAACACCAAGAGTGAAGACGAACAAGAGAGAAACAATAAGTGACATTACATGGATATGTCATATTTCCAACTTTATTTGTGCTTTCAGAACTACCATTTATAAGGCAACAAGAACGTCAACACCAAACACTTTTGTTAGAAACTTAACTTTGCTTGGACTTCGATCATCAAGAAAATATGTAATACCAAACTGGCATTGGCACAGTCATGTATCTATTGTAGCAGAAGATGGATGTGTTGTTAAGTGAACACCAATGCTCAAATGTTAAATATGCTTCCCAATATTACAGAGGCACGATTCAGAGTTAAAATGCAGCACAAGCGGTCTCACCAAAGCAACACGATAAATAGTAATAGTTACAATTCATTAAACAACAACACCAGCAACAACAAAACCAGAGAGAAGAAATACTTTGGTGAGGGCACCGACTCCCTGCTACAGTGAATGAATAACTGAAAGAATTGTACATGAAAAGTATTTTCGTTAAAGCAACAACTTGCTGTTTGATGTGAAACTTCTGGGGTGCAATGAGCCCTAAAACAATCCAGCCTCATAAATCAGTCATCAGAGAAATAATCACATTCTTGATGGAATATTTTTCCCGTATATGTTGTTCAAGGAGACAGGAATGACGACTACCCTAGCTGTTGTTAACAAAGCATCACACCGCGTTCCAGAGCTGGACCCCAGAAAACATGGCAACAGTGGGTTGAGGTTGTTTTTAGATCTCTTGGGTATGAACTGATGCAGAAACCCACATAGCAATTCCACGTCTCCATGGAAACAGTGCCAGCTCATCCTCAACCCCTCCCCTCATTCTTCCCTCCGTTCCTGCAGTCTCCTTAGCAGTGAGCGCACTGTTCCGATCTCAATAGAGAGCCCTGCTGCATGGACGACACCTTGGTGACGTCGGTGGCCACCGTCGAAAGCGGGAAGCTCTCGTAGGTCTCTGGAACGCCCCAGCCGCAATGGCAGCGCTGAAGCGTCGCCTTAAGTTCCTTCTGGAAGTTGGTGTTGAGGAAGCCGTACACCACCGGGTTCACGCAGGTAGACGCCATTGCCGTAAGGTGGCAGGCCGAGAAGATGATGTCGTGCTGGCAAGAAGGAAGCGCCTGGTGGTACCAGTCGAAGATGGTGTTGAAGACGTTGAGCGGGAGCCAGCAGAGCGCGAAAGCGACCACGATTACGACCAACATGGCGTTGACGCGCTGAGCTCCCCTTGCCTTCCTCTGCCGGGCTTCGGTGGCTTGCTCCACCATATCCTTCCGCCTGCGCAGACGCAGGAATATGCGCAAGTAGCAGAGCAGGATTAGAAGCAGGGGGAGGCAGTATTGGAAAAGCAGGAGTGAGGTGGTGTATGCCAAACGGTTGCGTTCGGATGGCCAAAGCTCCATGCAAATTACGTGGTCGCTGAACGGGTTGAACGGAAGGCTGATATTCTGGAACGGGACGTTAGTGAGGATGTTAAAGGACAGGAAGGGTAGGGAAATGAAGCAGGCCACCATCCAGGTGACCGCCACGGCCAGGTACGAATGGCCTGCGGCGGGCGTCCAGCCTGTAGGGTGAATGATGAGTTGATGCCGCTCCAACGCAATGAGGACCAGTGAGAAGATGGAGACCGTGATGGACATGCATTGCACAAACGGAGTGACCTTGCACAGTGTCTCGCCCAGGATCCAGCGGTCCATGAGCGTGTAGATGACTGTCACGGGGAGGCACACCACGCACATGAGGATGTCGGAGCAGGAGAGGTTGGCGATGAGGATGTTGGTGACGTTCCTCATCTCCTTCTGTCTGGATATGATGAAGACCAGACAGGTGTTGCCCACCAATCCCACCGCAATAACGGTGCTGTAGGCCACGATCAGAAGGGTCGTGCCACTCACAGAGGGAGGGCACACGTTGGACTCTGCCCATGTTCTCTGGCCCAACCCAGCTGAGGTGTTGCTGATGTTGTCCAAGTTCGCAGAGGCCTCCATAAGTCCAAAAATTGTTTGAGGAGCAGCTAGGTGTTCACAAAATCGCTAAACAGCAGATGAAAGTGGACTCATTGTATAGGTCCTTCCATTTATTTGCAGACGGCCAGTTGGTTGACCTGGAGGAAAAGGAGACTGTTAGCCGGCATTAAAATGGACAATATGTTGGGAGGGATTTAATGGGGAAGGATTTAACTCTGCAAGTGAGTCTCTGGGAAAGGTTAAGCCCCCTTAATCCAATGGATGTTTGTGGACTTGAAATCTGACCACAAACATCTTGTTTAAGGAGAAAACACTGCAAATCTCTCTGAACCTCATCATTTCTTGAATTAGCTCACGTGTATGTTTACCAAAACACACGATTCATTCTGCTCTAATAACGGCGTGGACTCAACTAATACTCTTTGCAAAAACTCCCTCAGGATGTTGACAGGTCATCCTGTCCGTTAAGCTGACAGATGGAGGTCTCTCTCAGTAGAATTTTCTCTTTATCCCTTTTATCTCAGAGTTCTCTTTTCTTTGCCCTAATATGACTTTTATGTAATAAAAGCAATAAAATAATCATATCACGAAGTACAGATTTAAAAGCTGTTGACGTATTAGTATATTATATAGCGTTTTTTTTTTTTGTTTGTTTTTTTTTTTGGACAGGTTTACCTCAGGTTTAGTCTGAAGGGTTGGAAATAAAGAATCTTTTATTAAATCTGAATGATCATGTCATAATGTTCAGTTCGGTTAAAGAGTTTAGTTTTAATAGATGGTACTTTACAATAGGGTTTCCAAGAACGGCATTGTTTAGTATGTTTGGATAGTATGTATTAGGGATACATCCTCAAAAAGTATTAAAAAAAAAAAAAAAAAAAAACATAACTGATCAGTGAAATTTAAACTCTCTAAATACTTGAGTAAGCATTGCAACTAACTTGACTTCACTTGACTCCTGTAATGCATACAGATTGGCAAATGGATCAAATATTTTACTCCGGCAGTCACTTTGGCTAATTTATTCCTTGCGCCGACCATTCTGAGATTCTGGATTGAGTAAGTGTTGTAATTAAGCCACTGCTAATATCCTCTCTCTCTCCTCCGAACCAACTGTCAGGAGTTTCACACCAGTTTATTACGTCATTCATCTCACATGGAGTGAGAAGCTGATTCAGGGAATGCCTTACTGAGATTATCTACTCCACAGTTTCAATCCTTCACAGCTCTAAAGAGCATCATTTATCACACATAATCTTTTAAAGAGGACCTCTTCAATTTGCATTTTTACGAATGAAATCCCAGTGCTTTTAAGGCAGCAAAAGAGTGCTTCAGTTTTGAGCAAAAAATTTGGGGAAAAAAAAAAAAAAAAAAAAAAAAAAAAAAAGAGTGGTACTTTTCCATGGAAAAACTTACCAATACAAGACTATGGTTCTCTGAGTGGTTGCCAGGGCATTGCGATGCAGTAGCTAAAGTGGTCTAAGTACATTGCTAGATGTTTTGGGTAGGGTTGTGTACTGAAACCGTACCTTTATGACCGGTATTTACTGGACTGAATCAGAACACAGATTTCAGTGCCATTTAAATGCCTGAACTATAAATTGAAATATTTGCCGAAACTGACATAAGAAGCATTATCACCACACGTGATCGCTAGTTAAATTATAATGCATTCATGTCTGAGAAAATTCATGTTAATGTCAGAAAGATCTGATAGTACAAATCCAACTCATTTTTGTAGTAACGTTAATATCCATGTTTTTTTTTTTTTCACATTTAAACTTAAAGCACAACTCGGGGAGCGTGTGAATGCAGCAATTACACTTGCTCTGATAGCACCATTAGCTAGCTACATTTAACATGCCTTAAAATGCCTTAAGTTCAACTTCCCTTTTAATGAATTGCAATGAGAATCATTTTTTAACCTGTTATCCATCAAAAGAGAACATTATGACATGTTTTTACTCCATAACATCAGTCAAATGACTTCCTTTTGTGATCTGATGTGGTTTCTTATCACAGAATGAGGCGGGAAAATATATTCTATACTGTAATAAAGGCTATGTCGATTAGGAATGGATTATAAATATACTTAATTAATATGAAAATACCCCAGATGTCTTGAAGAACACAGATAAACTATATATTGTTGCAGTCGAGTGTTTATTGTCTTTGTTTCATCATTCAAAATGTTTCTATCTTCTTTTGTTGACTGCGCATGCGTAACATCCTATTGATTCTTAACAGGAAACAGAAATGATTAGTTCGCTTCTCAAGTCTTTAAGTTTGGGTTCGGGTTCGAGACGTTTGTTCATCCCATGACAGCCCCATAGACGGCTTTGCAGTCTGAACCGGAAAGAAGAATGATTAGTTCACCTCCCGAGTCTTCAGGTCCGAGTCGTTCGTTTTTTTGTCACGTGATGTGGTAACAGTATTGGATACAGAAATTAGTTAACAATCCCCAACCTTCCTTACAAACATGTTTACAGTTATGTGATGCGTTTCTGGTCTCAAATTGTAGCTTTTTTATTTCTTACAATTTATACATTTGTGAATTTCTGTCATAATGGTTAACACTGAATTTGGTAATAAAGACTTTAAACTTTATCCGTGTGATGAGGAAAAATCATTTTGATAAAGTAAAGATACCTAGGCTACATATAATAAGAGCATACAGTTAATAATATATAATGCTTGTGTTTGTTGTACGATAATGAGCCTGAAATCGGGCATGTGACCGCAGAAGGAACGTCTCGAACCCAAAGACTCGAGAGATGAAGTAATCAATTCTGTTTCCGGTACAGACCGCTTAGCTTCAGTTTATGTGAATGTGACGTGACACTACTCAGATCGGGTGGTGAGGGACACTAACACACTGCATAACCTGAAACAATGAAATAATCATTTCTGTTTCACATAATTTGGCCTTGGTTGGATTATTGTTTTTGTTTTTTTTCTTATCCGAAACATTGTGTAAGTAGATGTGTTGTAGAATTTGAGCAACATCACGTATGCGTAAGTAGTTGTGTAGTGGAATTTGGCTATTAACATGCAACATTATATTCTGCTGAAATGAATGAAATGATTCGAAAAAAGATTTGTTCATTTTAATGAACGAGATTCAAAGATCCAAATCGGGAAAGGATCCGAACTTCCCATCGCTACCTGGAACATCATGAGTTCTATTACTTTTGTGACGCATATGTGGAGTTTCTGAGCAAGGGTGCCCTCTGGGTTCCAGTATGAATGAAACACACATTACATGTGTTTATAGTGCTCAATAATGGCCAATCCATGCTATTTTGTGTAAAAATAGGAAAAATAACACTTCTCTCAAAAGAGTAGTAGACATATGATAATCCATGTTTTTTTAAGTATTGGTTCAGGCACCAGTATCATTTTAAAAGTATCGATTTGGCACCAGTATTGTAAAAAACAAAAACAAAACAAAAAAAAAAACCATACCCAACTCTAGTTGTCAGGTGGTTGCTGAGTGGTTCTGAGTGGTTGCTATTGTGTTGCTAGATGTCTGATAGATGATTTGGTTGCTAGGGCACTGTTATGTGGTAGCTAAAGGGTTTAGAGTGGTTGCTAGGCCAGTGTGAGACATTTTGGGAGGTTGCCAGAGCATTCTGAGTGGTTCCTCAGGTGTCGCTATGTGGCTGCTAGACATTTTGAGTGGTTGCCAGTGCATTTATATGCAGTTGCTAAAATGTTCTGACTGGTTGCTTAGGTGTTTCTAGGTGGTCAGTATAAGGAATCCACTCCCCAAATGTGTAGTTTGGACACTAAATATGACCTGAATCTCTCCTTTAATACAAGTCTATTAGCACTTTCCAATAATGTTTGGGCCATCACAATATGGTACACTATACACGGTACACTGAATATGCATATATATTGAAATAAAATGTATGCAAATGTGACATTATAACATTGAATGATTTATCTGCTTAACTGTTTAAACTAGCTACACCATTAAAAACTATTATTAAAAATGCCAAAATAAAATGTGCACAAGTCATCACTAATGCAGAAAATCATTCTAAGACAGAGGTCAGATATGAGAATATGATACATCTGATATATGATACCTCTGATAGATGTGTGCTTCAGAAGATACAAAGTATCGTATTACCACAGTACTGACATGCTGAGATATAATGGCATATATCAGAAGCAGCAGCATCGGAGGTTTGTGTGTGCGGAGAGAGTGACTCAAGACTTTAAGGGAGTGTGTGAAATTATATAAGGCAGAACTAAATTAATCATCTAATTTTCATATCACACAGACAAGTCTGAGCGACATGCTTTCATAACCGCTCACAGAGATTCACTACTTGTGCAAATCAAATGCTCATTGTCATTTGAGATAAAAAGAATTGAGGAAATTAATAAACCAAAAAGACACAAACAAAGGCAAATGGGTTGTAGCGTTTCCAGCAGACATTTAAATCAAGCTGAGGTCAAAAAGAACATTTTAAGGGAACGGTTCACCCAAAAATGAAGATTCTGTCATTGTTTTTTCACCCTCATGTCATTTCCAAACCCATGGACTTTCTTTTTCCTGTCAAACACAGAAGAAGAAATTTGTAGCAAGAATGTGCAAGCTGGTCTTCTCCATACAATGAAAGGAAATGGTGCTAAACCATTGCTGCTAAACAAGAAGACATATTAGTATAACATTGTATGAAAGACACAATCTCCTTCTGTTTTCCAAGAAGAAAAAAAAAAAAAAAATGCCAAAACGTTCATTTTTGTGTGAACTGTCCCTTTAAGAAAAGCTTATCTAAAACTTTTCTCAGAGGAAGTCAAAATAAGCAACGGGACATTTATCATTATTTGTGAGCTGCTGACTAAGTGTACAAGGTCAGATCCAATAGATTATGTCAGAAAACAAAGAGTGAATTGTGCCAAAGTGCTTTCTTCTTCCATTAACCTTGAAGAGTTCGACTCTTTTGACAGAAGCTCTAGTAGTTCATTAGCTTGTTCCTCATGATTTGGATCCTGTCATTCTCACTGTAGCTGCAAGTTTCTTGTCAGACAGCTAATAAGCTGACAACAACTACCACTATCAAACACTTTGGTCAGGCATCTAGTATTACTGAGAGAAGAATCTTGCTTCTCCAGGGGAATATTAATGTTTTTTCGGCAACCTTTTTATTGGTACTTTATTGTGCTTGCAGACATTAGAATGCTATTTGACTCATATTAGCAGCTGTGAGCCACTTGGGTAATTGACAGCTTTATAATGACCTTGAGATATGCCAGGCTTATCACAACCTCTGATTAAACAGACTCTTGATGGTACTGTTGAGTCAACAAATAATAATGTGAGCGCTCAAACCTAATCAAACCATTCTTTCAGTCTTAAGATAACTGTGTTCTTGAAGTGTTTCATTTTTTTTTCTTTTTTAAAATACATTCCCCAATCTAATCTTAAAGGAACAGTGAATATTCAAAAATGAATATTCCGTCATCATTTGATGATTTTTCAAACAATGTTTTTTTTATACAATGTCAGGGGTGTCCAATGACTTTGAAAATATCTTCTTTTGTGTTTCACAGAAGAAAAACAGTCAGAGAGGTTTGGAAGGACAAAATGATTTTTTAAGTTATAAATAAAACAAAGATTACTGAAGTATGTTTTACAAGAAAATGTTTCATTCCTCAAATTTCATGTTCAATTCAATATGCTACTTTCTGATTCTTTGTGATAATGTGAAATGTACTGACAATTTTTGAGTGAAAACCTCTTTCACCAGTTTTTTTTTTCAGTGTATACAGTAAGTAACATTTCTAGGTTGGTTTTCTCAAATAGCACATAAAAAAATTGATCTCTTTATCTGAACATCACAACCAGACAAAAAAATAAAAAAAAAACCTTCAGCAAAAGGACAATGACATGCCGCATATGGCAGCTGAAAAACCGTGTTACGGATACAAGTTCATGGCCAGAGAAGATTGAAGAGGAAGTGTAGTGGATTTACATCAGTTCTGAGGAACAATGCTGAGTTTTCAGAAATATGAGTCTCCCTATAGGATGGTGGAAGAGCAATTCACTACATAGGACGCACATCGAAAGTAACAGCCCTGCTGAAATACCTCAAAGTGGCCCAAGGCAATGTGGTTCAAATCCATCTGGGCAGGCCAACTACACAGAGACAAGCCAATTATATGAAAATCAGGGTTGTAGAACAGCTGCTCCAGCGTAGTCTATTATGTGGGAGGATATGAAAATAGCAGGAAAGAAAGTATAAAGCTAAGCTAAAATATTTATATATAAAAATTCTTAAAGGATCAGCTCCAGTTCACCAAAAATGAAAATTCTGTCATTTACTCACCCTCAAACCCAGTCACTATTCACTTTCATTATATATCCTTAAAATATGTGTATATATGCACACGAATGGTAGTGTGGGTTTACAAAAAAGGATGCATTGAATTGATCTTAAGTCACATTTAAGGCATTTATAATGTTGCAAAAAATATTTCAAATAAATGCTGTTCTTTGAAATTTAACGTTCATCAAATAATCCTATCACTGTTTTCACAGAAATATTGAGCTTCAAAACTGTTTTCAAGAATATGAAATATTATTTATGAATCAGTCAGCATATTAAAATGATTTTAATCATGTGACACTGAAGACTGGAGTAATGATGCTGAAAATTCAGCTTTGCATCACAGGAATAAATTACATTTTAAAATAAAGAAAGGTTGTTTAATAATACTTCACATATTACAGTTTTTATTGTATTTTGATTAAATAAAGGCAACCTTAGTGAGCATAAGAGACTTTCAAAAACATCCACTTTTGAACGGTACGTATGGTCACCATATCTAATTATATATGCATGTATATTCCCTTACATATTGAAATGAACAGTATCCTTCTACAAATAAAAGCAAATACAGGTTTAAAATGACATGAGAGCGAGTAAATGATGACTGGGTCTTCATTTTTGACTGAATCTTTTAATTTTAAGATGGATTTTATCTGTGTGTCTTTCGCCAAAGGGAAGCGTAAAGACTAAAAATCTGTGACAAGCCTTTCGGAGCATAGTTAAAATGTCAAATTTTGGGCCACAGGGCTGTAGTAAAAACTCAGGCCACCCACCATCTCAAACTTTAGCTCGTCCTCTGTCTAATTGCCGCGGGGTGTCCTTTAAAGATTCTCACGGTGTCACCTCACTCCTTAGGAGACGGGTGTTCAAAATGCACTGGGGGGACGGCTAAAGCATAACACAAGTGTCGTAAAAAAAGGGCTTTCTAGACACGTCACCTTCATCCGACTGATGACGTTTGACAATCCATCAAAATGTATTACATCCATCCAGTGACCTTTGATGTTTTCATCAGCACCTTTTTAGGTTGGGAAGCCTCCCCTCACAGGCTAATGCGGTTTCACATCAGACAGACATATGTACGATCTCTGCCCACTTAGAACTCCCTCAACACAGCACACATAAAGACTTTTCTTTTCATCTTGAACCTCCTCATCCTCTGCTGGAAAATATGAAAGGTACATGAACAATCAATGAGCTACAGAAAGGTCTATAGAAATACACCTTATAATGTATATTGCAACGGTTCTCGAATGGATTCGTTGCAAGATGCAGATTTTACATTGAACATCAAGTATAAACCCAACCAAAAAACTATTCTTGTAAAAGAGTCTCTGAGGTTTTACAAATTTTACAGTTTTTCAAATTTCTTATAATGCAAACCAAGTTTGACTAACTTAATCCAAATGACACATAAATTGGAGCCTTTGGCGTCAAAAGCAAAAGATATTCAAGGCATTTCTTCTCAATTTTTAAATCTGACATGACCATTTATTTTGCTACCTCAATTTTTTTTGCATTTAGCATCATTTTTCCACTGATGTGTGACCCATTTTTATGCACATCAATCCACCAGCTGAGAATCACAGACTTTCATTTTACAATCCATAAACAATCCATATGGTCAAGTACAAACCCTGAACTCAGTACTGAATAATTCAAGGGGTGGTATTATGTCTGAAAACTAATCTTAGATGACTTATTGCTAGATGACAACTGCCCCTAACTATGTCTTGACTGTCTCTGGAAATAAGTAATGGTCTATTTTAAGAGAAAAGGAAACTGTAATCACCATTTACCTTGAGATCCCTTTCACACCTGTCGATCAAACCACCCGGAGGGAGACACCGTAATAAACGCTCCACAAGGGCGGAAATCATTCTTAGTTTATATAAAGTGCAATAACATACCTCTCATCTTCTCATTTATCCTTAATCTCGTGTCTCTCAGGCTGCGTAACTGAACGATCCTTCTGTCTAGTCTTGACAAGAAGCACACATTATCTTCTGCGATTATAGAATTTCAATGCACGCTGACAAGCACAAGCCAGACATCTTAAATCCCACTTGAGCAAATCTCAGGTGGATTTTCTCATTATTCTTTCCCAGAATTACTATGTCCCCGTCACGTTCAGATCATTCTATCAAGACTCAAATTCCAACTTGGTGGAAAAGGTGAAAACACTCTGACCTCCTTTCAGTTATAATTCCCATCAACAGATATCAACATTTCACATAAGCACCAACTGACTTTATGCTCAGATACTTGAGCAAACAGCTCACTATAGATTGTTACATACACATGACTTTTCTAATAAGCAGAAGTTTCTTAATAATACCTGAAGGATAATTTAGTTTTTCTGATATGCAATGTTTATTTTTATCTGAAAGTTGAAAACCACAGT
Organism: Spinibarbus caldwelli; assembly: GCA_039654775.1. Lineage (NCBI taxonomy): Eukaryota > Metazoa > Chordata > Actinopteri > Cypriniformes > Cyprinidae > Spinibarbus > Spinibarbus caldwelli. The sequence goes on from CM077267.1 coordinate 5,767,062, forward strand.
TCATATCACATGCCAAGATCCAGATTATGAAAATCAGTTGCATAACTAGCCTACTCAACACAGAAATGCGAGGAATCCTAGAAATTCCTTTAGACGCGTTTAAACTGTTTTCACGTCAGATCTGCTCAGATGTTCACATAGAACACAGTTTATGCTGTTTTTAAATCTCTACCGCGCGACATTTTCACTATATATAAAGCGATCTTACCAGTAAAGCTGTGTTTTCTCCAGCGCTGATGCCGACAGTGCGGTGAGAGTCTGAACTCGACTAATGACGGAGGAGGACTGGAGGATGCTGAAGCTCCCTGATCCAGCAGCAGCAGCTGTCTGATTCTCTGCACGGGACTTCAGGCGTACAAATGGGCAGAAAGTGTCGAGATGAAATGCTGGGAAACTTTGCGTGGATGAGAATATTGGTGTCATCTTCCCCCTCGCGCGCAGATTTCACGGGCACCTTTGGCTCATCACTCGATTGGCTGTTGTTTGGAGCTCTCCGCAGACGGGCTTGATAGCGCTGCATGCTGTAAGAAAGGTTAACTAATTAAGAATGTTAATTAAGGCTAATTGACAAGTACCTGCTCTAATGTCACTGTGTTCTTATTAATTATTGATTAAAAATAAGTGCCTCGTCATTTAGATGATAATTTTATCAACATTGATATGATTGATATACTGATTGTTGAAATTTACATGGTTATGATAATAAATAATGGTATATGGAATTTTAAAAATGATACATTTAAAACGAAACAAAAAAACGTTGCTTAGAAACCCAATCTTTTCGTCAGTTTTACATGTTTGAAAAAGGCTTATACCATTTTCTAAATAATTTATTTTAGTGCTTAAAACCTATCAAGTAGGCTAACTATCAAGTAAACTGTACAAACATTTGTCACGAATACGCAAGATTACGCAATAGTTTCGAACGTTTCTTGCAAGACGTTTTCTCAACGTTTGGGCTGAAAAAAAACGCGCCAAAACGGTCTATGCGTCGATTAAGGCTAGAAGGGATACACATGCAGCTACTGGGCATCAGTGCAGCGTAATTTTTATCACACTGTACAACAATAATTAGTATTTTTGCATTCTTGTAAGGTTTAGGGTTGGGGTAGGTGTAGACGTTAATAAAACACAATCTAATAGGTAGAAAATTAAATTTCATTGTTAGTTTCTGGTTGGAGCTGTATCCCTTCTACCCACAACCCTATGTGTCTTCTGTTTTTGGACAAAATGGCATCTGGCGTGTTGGTTACACCCATAGATATGTATAGATTCCCCATTCGACCGCTTCAGGCACATAGATGCCAAAGCCACTAGAAGGCAAGCCTGCAACCATTAGCTGAAAAAGTGTAACAGCTAAAGCTAACGCTTCCGGTCTGGCAGTACATGGGAAAGGAGACCAAAGGGCATTTTTTTTTTTTAATGGATGTCAGTGGAAGAGAGGCTTCACTATGCTGAATAAAGAGCTTTTTAGAGGAAACAGCTCATCATTTAATGAATCGACAGCCTATCTGCTAATCTTCTTCATTTTTTACACTAAACAATGCTTTTGGATTGAACTTTTTTTTTGAGTTTACACTGCAAAAAATGCCATTTTATAAGAGAAGTCACTGACTTTTTGCGACAGGTGGGATTCAGCTTACAGCACTTCCCATTAATTCCTATGGTATCCATAAACAGTGATTGAGTGTCGCACAACTCTGACTGAAATTCAGTAACGTCAAGGCTGTAATGTTATTGGTTATTAAAGCTCACATAATCCAAGTTAGCCGTTACACTTTCTCCAATAGTATGTAATACAGACCCTCTCATCTCCCTATAGTAAGAAAATCTCTGGTAGATGCAGTTGCCATCTTGGAACGGTCAACTTGACGTCATTCACCATACTGGAAGTTCACACAGAGCCGCTGAGCCGTTCTGTGCAGGATTGTGGCATCTTTCGAATATTCAGTGATTACTATGGTGAATGACGTCAAGTTGACCATTACAATATGGCGGACAGCTTATGTATAGCGGCCCATAGAAACAGTTGCTAATGAGGCATCTGCGTATACATATCTATGGTCATGCCCAACTGGCTTTGAATTTCTCAAGTTTATTGCATTTTTTATTTTCTTTGTTTCTTTTTTCCCTCCCATTCTCTGGGAAGTATGCCACTATTTTAGGCCTACTTTAAAGCTCAGAAAAAAAGTAAAATGACTTAAAATTCAGAAAAAAAACATTCAGTCATAGGATGACAAATCTACTATTTTTAAACCATTTGATGTGTTCATGTTTGTATTAATTGCATGTTTTAGTGCTGCCAAACGATTAATCGTGATTAATCACATCCAAAATAAAAGTTTTTGTTTACATAATATATGTGTGTGTTGTGTATATTTATTATGTATATATAAATACACACACATGCATGTATATATTTAAGAAAAATATGTTATGTTTATATATTAATTATATTTATATAATATAAATTATATGAATATAAATACATACATGTAAATACATGTACATAATTTCAAATTATATACTGTATGTGTATGTATTTATATATACATAATAAATATACACAACACAATCACATATGTATACAAAAACTTTCATTTTAGATGCGATTTAATGACATTAACAACATGTAATTGTTTTACAATTATGATTAAACTCAAATACCAATTATTCAACCATGAGACCTGCATTTACCATAGTAAAAAAAAAAATTTAAAAAAAAAATGAGAAAGGAGGTTAGGGAGATGAAAAGCATTTTTAGTTCACTGAATGTTGAGTGAGAATGTCATAACCGTCCACACAAGCTATAACCTTCACTCACTGTCTCCAGCAGCTGAATTTTACCAAAGTAGATATTCGTCAAAGATTATAAATACATGTACTATGCAGACTAGATTATTGCTTTTTCTGACGTTTTGTTCCTTAATGCAATTAAGGGTCAAAATTAATTCCACAGGCTCCATTTGAACATGACAGTGTGATTTAAAAACAAATGAAATCCAAGAAATCTCCACTGTTGTATTGTTGAGAACTGGTTATCACATCAATTTGGGTGTATAATGAGTTTTCAGGCCCTGGGAAAAGGATTGCAGACAGAAGATAATAAAAGGAGCAGAGCACGCAAGACAGCGAAGGCAGGCTGGAGAAGAAACTGTCATCACGAATAACATTCTTTCATCTCAGGAAAAATAGAAAAAGAAATCACAACGAGCAGGCTGTCTGCTGCCTAACCAAATGTTTGATTAGATGTGCGGTGGGAGTTTGAGTCACTTCGGTGGCAGGTGCATTGCAGTCGGTGATGATGGCTAGAACTTGACGTGTGAACCGAGCATGGAAAATATTAAACTCACTTCGCTGGTTCTTGCCTATGATTTACTGCACAGGTCTATGCTATTTTTGGCATATTTGTGATGTAAAGAGTGTCTTATACAAGAAACCTTGCAGGGGGATGAAATGTTTTACTTGGTTTTTGGTCTTTAAGATACTAACCCATGCTGTTGAAATGCAAATGAGGTTCTCGATACCACTTTCAGAGGTACTTCAGGAGTAAAAGACACTTTGAAGTGTAGAACTTGAGCTGTCTGCACAAGAAAAGCACGAGACGCCACTGTTTGGAGCAAAGAATGTTCAAGGTGTTTTCTTGTCTTCTTTGAAAGGAGAGCTTTAATCTAGTGAATATGTCTCAGTAGGTTTTTTCTGTATAGACACAAGTCTTCGCTACAAAGAAAGTTGTTACGGGAACAACAAGATGTGAGGCATGCGGAACCATCTGCAGGCTTTTATTATGAAACATGGTCAAAACACAGGCAGGGTCGGACAGTGGCAAACAGGTATAACACAGGCAAGACAAAGAGTACTCCTAGGACAAGTGTGGGCCTTCGATTGGCGAACAGTATCCGACAGGGCGAGGCAAAGAGAGATAATCCAGGTACACAGCGATAATCCAGGCGGGGGCAAAACAGAGTCCGAATGGCTAGGCAAAGGGGTAAATCCAGGAAACACGGGCTAGGGTCAGAACACAAAAAAACAGGCAAGGCAATACAAAGACTAAGGTTACACGGAATGGCAGACTCGGACTAGGGAAACACGGAATGGCACGGGAAGGCAGCTAGCGCTAGGGGAGTGCTATACGCAGATCAATACATGGCGATCTGTGAAAAGAAGTCCATGGTTTATATAGGGTGTGTGATTGTGAGATAGTTCTCAGGTGTGAGCGTGTGATTGAGACAGCTGTGTGTACTTAGTGCAAAGAATGATGGGAAATGCAGTCCAGGGTAATATATAACAGTCTGTGTGGTGTGAGAGTCAATGTGATGGAGGAGTGACCTCTGGTGGCGAGCGAATGGAAGTCCATGAATTGGATTCTTGACAGAGCCCCCCCCCCAAGGAGCGGCTTCCAGATGCTCCAAACTCCGTACAATCCAGGAGGGAGGTGGAGCGGAGGCAGAACAGGGGGAGGGACGGAGGGCCAGGTCCATGAGGAAGTGGGGAGAACGGGAACTGAGGCCAAGCCGGCAGAGCAGACGGAACCGGAGCCCACCAGGGCAGAGCAGACGGAACCGGAGCCCACCAGGGCGGAGCAGACGGAACTGGAGCCCACCAGGGACAGGAGCCCACCAGGGCGGAGCAGGTGGAACTGGAGCCCACCAGGGCGGAGCAGACGGAACTGGAGCCCACCAGGGCGGAGCAGACGGAACTGGAGCCCACCAGGGCAGAGCAGACGGAACTGGAGCCCACCAGGGTGGAGCAGAGGGAACAGGAGCCCACCAGGGTGGAGCAGAAGACCACCAGAGCAGGACAGAAGGCCACCACGGCAGATCAGACGGAGCTGACGGAGCAGAACACCTCCATGGCGGAGCAGGAGCCCACCAGGGCGGAGCAGACAGAGCAGGAGACCTCCACGGCGGAGCAGACAGAGCAGAAGGCCTCCACGGCAGAGCAGGAACCCACCAGGGTGGAGCAGAAGACCACCACGGCGGAGCAGAGACCCATGGCAGAGACTGGGGCCTAGGGGAAACTGAGACACAAGAGACAGGCAGAGCATATATGGCCTCAAGGACCGAGGCAGGGAACACAAGAAGTTCATTGATAGTTTTCCTGGTGACAACCGAACAGGCAGACAATTCATCAACAGGTTCACTGACTGAAACTGGACAGGCAAATAGTTCATAATCAAATTTGACTGCAGAATATAAACCAACAGACAGTTCAAAATTGGATGCATTGATGGGTACTGGATTGGCAGACAAATCAGTGATTGAAGCTGGATGGACAAACTGTTCATAATCGGGTCCTGTGACTGTAACTGGACAAACAGACAGTTCATAATTAAATGCATTGGTAGTCTCTGGGCTCATGACAGGCGGGTTTAAGGGTTCAAAGGCAGGTTTCTGGGTTGTGACAGACAGGGCAACAAACTCGGTATTGGCCTCCTTGAGAGTGGTTGGACAGACAGACAGTTCAATATTAGACTTATGGACTGGAACAGGACATACAGATAAGTCAGAATTAAACACACTTGGGGGTAGTGGTCCGGCAGATAGATCAAAACCAGGTGCATAGACTGAAACTGGACTGGTGCATATCTCAGTAAGTGACATTAAGCAGGTAGACAATTTACACTTAGACTCATAAGTTGAAACTGGACAGACAGAGAACTTAGAATCAAACTCATTGAATATCTGGGTGTGGCAGACAGGACGTAACAAAACTCTGGCTGATCAGCTGTGGCGTGACGTGGTTCTGGATGGTCAGTGGTGACGTGAAGAGACTTTGGAAGATCCACTGAGACGTGAAGAGACTCTGGAAGGTCAGCTGAGACGTTAAGAGACTCTGGAAGGTCAGCTGAGACATGACGAGACACTGGCAGATCAGCTGAGACGTGACGAGACTCAGGACAATCGACTGTGACTTGACTTTGCTCAGGAAGATCAGCGATGACGTGACTTGACTCATGAATGATAGCTGTGACATAACGGGGCGTTGTTGTGTCCGCCATTTTGCAACCAGACTCCACTGTCACCGCCATTTTGTGAGCGCGCTCTGGTGCGTCCGCCATTTCAGTCAAAGATGCGGTGTCGCGTTCCTCTTCCGCGACACCCACAGTAAACAAAGAGTCAGCACACAGCAAAGCATAGTCCATAAAGTCCTTTAAACTACAATTAAACTTCCCTTCAGGTAAAAATGACTCAATGGGCTCATTTAATCCATAACGGAAAATGTCTTTTAATACGACCTCATCAAAGGTTACCCTATAAGATAACTCACAGAATTGAGTGACATACTCCTCAATAGATGAATTCCCTTGTCTCAGGTCGAGCAGCTGGTCGAATGGGTCCATACCTGGCCAGGGTTCCTTAAAAAAGCCGCTGGATCCTCGTGAGGCCGTGTATTCTGTTACAGGAACAACGAGACGTGAGGCATGCGGATCCATCTGCAGGCTTTTATTATGAAACATGGTCAAAACACAGGTAGGGTCGGACAGTGGCAAACAGGTATAACACAGGCAAGACAAAGAGTATTCCTAGCACAAGCATGGGCCTTCGATTGGCGAACAGTATCCAACAGGGCGAGGCAAAGAGAGATAATCCAGGTACACAGCAATAATCCAGGCAGGGGCAAAACAGAGTCCGAACGGCTAGGCAAAGGGGTAAATCCAGGAAACACAGGCTAGGGTCAGAACATGAAAAAACAGGAAAGGCAATACAAAGACTAAGGTTACACGGAATGGCAGACTCGGACTAGGTAAACACGGAATGGCACGGGAAGGCAGCTAGCGCTAGGGGAGTGCTATACACAGATCAATACACAGCGATCTGTGAAAAGAAGTCCATGGTTTATATAGGGTGTGTGATTGTGAGATAGTTCTCAGGTGTGAGCATGTGATTGAGACAGCTGTGTGTACTTAGTGCAAAGAATGATGGGAAATGCAGTCCAGGGTAATATATAACAGTCTGTGTGGTGTGAGAGTCAATGTGATGGAGGAGTGACCTCTGGTGGCGAGCGAATGGAAGTCCATGAATCGGATTTGTGACAAAAGTTATATTTCATCTGTCATTTCCATGGAAAAATGCCCTTATGGGCATGTTGTCAAAATTTAGCTGATTCATGGATTGTCAAATATAAAATGATATAAATAACTAATAAAAAGAGCAAAAATGTAAATGTAACAAAAAAAAAAAACATTCTTTTGGTCAACAGAATAAATTGAATTACAACATTATGTTAATTTTATAGTTGGCTCTTACCAACTTTAAGTTTTTTCAGTTTCAAAATCATTCTGATGGTAAACATCAATTCTGGGAGTCTGCACATTTGGTCAGCAGGAAAGAAATTCCGCAAAAAGGGCGATTTGCTTTATGGCAGCAACAAATGCATGTACAGCTATTTACTCTAATTACGACAGTAATATATTTTCGACAGTGAAATCCATTCACTCCACTCTAGGGCACTCCAAAGTAGCAAAAAAAAAAACTGCGAAAAATACACTTCTTCAATATATTGGTTTATTGTGTTCATTTTTTATTTAACATCTAGGCTAATTTAAATATATTGGAGTATTAATTTGGAGGACATAAGTTTAGGTGTTTAAAATCAACATAAAAAACCACAGATGAAGAAAAATATGCATTTGTGTAACGAAATGGTTGAAAACTTTCAGTTAATGCAACACAGCCATTCTTCGTGTGACAAAACAGAGGAAAAATAATAAAGACTAAATATGTTGGTCATCTCATATTAGTTGTTATGTGATTTAGTTTGGAGGACGTTTGAACTTTTTACTCAAAACCTTAAATGAGAAACAGTAAACGAGATACAGCCCTTCCCCAGAAATGACAAAAGACTGTTTTGCTAACCTTATGTTAATGTTTTGCTAACCCATTAGGCCTAGTTCACCAAAAAAATGAAAATTTTGTCATCATTTACTCACCCTCATGTCATTCCAAATCAGTATGAGTTTCTTTCTTATGTTGAAGATAAAAGAAGATATTTTGAAGAATGCTGGTAATCAAACAGTTGATGGTCACCATTGACTTATTTCTTTCCCTACTATGGAATTCAATGGAGATCAACAGCTGTTTGGATTTTCAAAAATCTTCAAGATTATCTTCTTTTGTGTTCAACATAAGAAAGAAACTTATACAGGTTTGGAATGACATGAGGGTGAGTAAATGATGACAAAATTATCATTTTTGGGTGAACTATTCCTTTAATTAATGAAACTGTTACTTCTTAATGTTTTCTGAACATTGAAAACATTCAGGTTTTCAAATGTTTTGAAAGCATTTTTTCATTATATGAGCATCAAGGGAACATTCTATTTTATAATTTTGTGAAAAACTATGGGAACATTACTTTTGAATGTCCTCTGAACATTCTGAAACAAGTAGTAAAAAACAGGGGAACGTCCAACCAAAACATTTGTATGAATACTGTATGAATAATGTTTTTGTGCTAACATTTTAAAAACATCATTTAAGACTAAATAACAAACATTCTGTTAACATTACTGAAAGATTGTTTGTTCATAATTTTGAGAGAACCTTTCCAGAATGTTCTGAAAATATACCTTGTTTTCTGGGTCTCTAGTGACAACTATAGCCCCAGTTCTGTACAATTAACAGGAAGAATAATGAAGACAAAATATGTTGGCCAACTCATTTATTATTCATTTAGAAAGTTATGTGATCAAGTGAAAGGATGCCACTTGAAGCTCAGTGCCTTCATTTAGCACTTGAGAAACTGAAAGCATCCTAATTCTGAGTCTTAAGTGGTGAAAAGCTTAAAAGTCCTAAACAGTTCTTGGGGAAATCCCAGGAAAATCCCTCCGTGGCACTGCTGAAATGAGTTTACTAAGCCTTTGATCCAGTGCTCCTTTTGTTATTTTAGCAATCATCCCTGAAAGATAAAACCAGAGCATCTGCATTCACAACACCAGCCAAAAAGACCTTTGGTACTGTTTTCTTTTTTCTATACGCCGCACATGTAAAAATAAAATGCAAGTGAAAACAGAACAAGTAGGAAAAGCCTCTTAAAAAAATGCATAAATGTGACATTTGCAGCCCTCTCAAGGGTCTTCCACTGAAAAAAAAATTTTGGTCAGAGAACTGATCTGTAAGCTTCTTATGCTTTTCTTGAGTGCATGGTAAAAAAAAACTGCTCGTCCAAAAACTAAAACAAAATCACCCACTCCTTCTCTTTGCATGAGCTCTGGAAGCAATACCACACTGAATGATTTCAAATGGTCAGTAGTTAGGTATGTGGAGCCATAATGTGGGATGGCATTTCTCTGGAGTATCCCTTTACGTCGGCTAGCCTGGTATCGTGACCCGATGATAACTGCAGAGTGTCTTTGACATTTACATAAGAATCCCTGAACGGCTGTCTAGCTCTTCCTCAACATTCACCTCAGTGTTTACACTACATTTGGTTTGTAGAGTATGTTTGGGTGAGGAAATCCTGAATGGAGAATGATGAAACAGAATGACAGCACAGTTGGGTGTTAATCATATACAGCTTTATTTTATTAAAGTATATTTTTTATGATTGTAAACATTCTAAACATTCTATAATGTTATAAACTGTGTTAATAATCAATTGCAGTTTGCCATCTTAAGTTAAGGAGTACTTTCTATATGTAGGGACATATTAGAGCAGTTACAGGGTTGACAATAACAGAGCTGACAGGATTTATTGGTGATATTTCTACAGATATATACATATCTGTATGTGTGTGTGTGTGTGTGTGTGTGGTTATGTAATAAAAAAAGTAACAGGGATGACATTTAAGGGCACTGCCTACTGACAAACATTCAAATAAATGAGAATGAGAATGAGCTTTATTGCCAGGTATGTTTACACATACGAGGAATTTGTTATAGTGACAGAAGCTCCACAGTGCAACAGAATGACAGCGACAAGACAGGACACAGATAGTAAAAAGAATAATATACAAATATACAAAATAGACAATGTACAAAACAGCAAAAACACAATATATAATATAGACATTTATGTATGTACAGGTATGATATGTGCAAATTTGAAATGTAAATAAATATGTGTGTTAAATAAATAATGTACAATAGTGTTGTGTGTTCCGTTTAATGTCAAGTGTTCATGAGATGGATTCCCTGAGGGAAGAAACTGTTTCTGTGTCTGGTCGTTCTGGTGCTCAGAGCTCTGTAGCGTCGACCAGACGGTAACAGTTCAAAGAGGGAGTGTGCTGGATGTGAGGGGTCCAGAGTGATTTTGCCAGTCTTTTTGCTCACTCTGGATGAGTACAGTTCTTGGAGAGGGGGGTGGGTTGTACCAGTGATTCGCTCAGCAGTCCGGACTACCCTCTGTAGTCTTCTGAGGTCAGATTTGGTAGCTGAGCTGAACCAGACAGTTATTGACGTGCAGAGGACAGATTCAATGATGGCGGAGTAGAACTGTTTCAGCGGCTCCTGTGGCAGGTTGAACTTCCTCAGCTTGCGAAGGAAGTACAGCCTCTGCTGGGCCTTTTTCACAATGGACTCAATGTGATTGTCCCACTTCAGGTCCAGAGAAATTGTGGTGCCCAGGAATCTGAATGACTCCATTGCAGTCACAGTGCTGTTCATGATGGTGAGTGGGGGGAGAGCAGGGGGTTTTCTCCTGAAGTTCACGATCATCTCCACAGTTTTGAGCGTGTTGAACTCCAGGTTGTTAAGACTGCACCAGACAGCCAGCTCCTTAACCTCTTGTCTGTAGGCAGACTCGTCACCGTCCTGAATGAGGCCGATGACTGTGGTGTCATCTGCAAACTTCAGGAGCTTGACAGAGGGGTCTTTAGATGTGCAGTTGTTGGTGTAGAGGGAGAAGAGCAGTGGGGAGAGGACGCAGCCCTGGGGGGCGCCAATGCTGATCGTACGGGTGCTGGATGAGAATTTTCCAAGCTTTACTAGCTGCTGCCTGTCTGTCAGGAAGCTGGTGATCCACTGACAGACAGATGTGGGGACGGATAGCTGAGTTAATTTGGGCTGGAGGAGTGATGGGATGATGGTGTTAAAAGCGGAGCTGAAGTCTACAAACAGGATCTTCACATAAGTCCCTGGACTGTCTAGATGTAGTGCAGTCCTATGATGACTGCATCATCCACAGGCCTGTTTGCTCTGTATACTGCAGGGGGTCCAGTAAGGGTCCAGTGATGTCCTTCAGATAAGCCAAAACCAGTCTTTCAAATGATTTCATGGCCACAGACGTTAGAGCCACCGGTCTGCAGTCATTAAGTCCAGTAATTTTGGGTTTCTTTGGCATGGGGATGATGGTGGAGCGTTTGAAGCGGCTCCAGTGTTCTGTTGAAGATCTGTGTGAAGATGGGGGCCAGCTGGTCAGCGCAGGTTTTCAGACAGGCTGGTTTCACACTGTCTGGGCCTGGTGCCTTATATATATATATATATATATATATATATATATATATAGATTAATTAACAAAAAGGAGAAATTAATTTGTAAAATTTCATAAAAGGATTAGGTCATTATAATATATATTTTTATTTTTTTAATTTATGGAATAGTTCATTACTTTCAAACATGAAAATTAACTTACTTTTAAAAGGTGAAAATAGGATGGTAGCAGGGTTGATTTTTACTCTTTTTCATAACATTATTCTCTTTTAAATAATATACTGTATTATTATAACTAGAATTTAAAAACTGAATTAAGAATAAATCTGTCAATGCATTTCCACATACACTACTGTTCAAACTTTAAAAATAAATAAAATAAAATAATACTTTATTAAAGGATTCATTAAATTGATTAAAAAAAACTGACAGGACATACTAAAAAATATATTTCAAATGAATGCATTTGTTTTAATTTTTCTAATTATCAAAGAATTCTGAAACATTAAGCAGCACAACTCTTGTCAACATTGATAACAATAAGAAATGTTTAAGTAGCAAATCAGAAAATTCAGCTTTGCCATCACAAGAATAAATGACTAATTATTTAAAATGTAATTTACAAGATTAACTTAAATTTAAAATATTAAAATAAAACACAATCATTTTAAATTGGATTTCATAATTTTACAATTTACCTTATTTTATTTTATTTTACTGTACTTTTGATCAAATAAATGCAACCTTGGTAAACATAATATATAAAAAAATAGGAGACTTAAATCGGTAAAACTTGAACTAGAAAGGATGATGTCATTACTATTTTTTCCATATATTCTTTCCATTTCAATAAATTTCCATATATTTTGTTTAAAATGTATCAAAATGCATTGATATAGTAAAGAGAAGTTAGGAAAGGATGGTATCCGTTGTATAATGTAGAATGAACCTTATATCTTTCCACTATGATTAAATGTAACAAGCACTAGAGCAGAGATGTATTGAGTCCTCTCATGCATTGTCATTTCTGCTACATGCTCAATACAAAGCGCATAATTAATCAGAGATCGCTTTTGCCCCTGCCATGTCACTTCAGATGTGCAGTTTATGTGTATTTACCCCTGAACATTTGTATGAATGTTGTTTATTTTATTCACATACTGGGAAGGCAGTGTAGATTTCAAGTTTTCAAAAGTCTTTGGCGCTGCAGAAAACCAAAAGCATTTAAAGTCGCTTGCATCCTGTCAGATGTCACACTAAGCCACATGATTTATTTCACGGGTTTTATACACAAGCCCAGCCAGTAGATTAACAGCCCCGTGGTGCTGGACAATATCATCTGAAAGAGGATATAAAAAAGATGGTAGTTGCATTCAGGCTCAGTAGGAAAGGAAAGACTGTAATAAAAAAGAATAACTGTGGTGATCTAATCAAAGGCCAGATGGCAGAAGATGATGGAGGATTGCTTGCCAGTGGAGTGGGAGGGGATCCAGCCCTGGCACACTCGTCCCGCGGTGTCACACCGACACAAATACGACATTAACAACCAACGCTGCCCTACAGTGCCAGCTGATGAGGTCACAACTGTACACCATTTAACCCGCTGTTTTAAAGACACACTTTAAATATGTACTGTAACTTTAAGGGAATACTTCACACAAAAATTTGCTGAAAATGTACTCATCCTCACACCATCCAAGATGTAGATGAGCTTGTTTCTTCATCAGAACAAATTTGGAGAAATTTAGCATTACATCACTTGCTCACCAATGGATCCTCTGCAGTGAATGGGTGCCGTCCAAACAGCTGATAAAAACACTGCAATAATACACAAGCAATTCCATCAATTACGACATTTTTTTTTTTTTTACTTCAAATGAGTCCTCTATATATGCATAATATTACTTTCTTCAGTGGAAAAGTCATCTAGTCTGAATCAGGAGAGAAATATGCACAAATCAAGCTCCGTTTACAAACTAAAACAGTCCAAAACAGTTCTAAACAACATTATGGGTTATGGACTCTATTTCTACCAAAAAATGGCTTTAAGTACCCAAAAATTAATATTCCATCCTTCCAAACAATATGTTTGTCATATGTTCAAGATGCTGGTAACCAAACAGTTTAGGTGCCCATTGACTTCCATTGTATGGGTAAAAAACTGTTAGTGAGACATTCCCCAAAATATCTTTTTTTCTTACATTCCACAGACTAAAGAATGTTATACAGATTTGGAATGACATGAGGGTGAGCGAATGATAGCAGAATTTTCATTTTTGTGTGAACTATCTCTTTAGAGGTTAATTCCCTTCTTATTTCCCTCTTAATGTGATCATTCATGTAGAATTCATTTAACCTCTTCAAAGAAAAGGTCAGCAAGTGCTCAAGTATGCTCTCAATAAAAATGTAGCATTCAAATTAGCCACAAAGAAATGGTCTTTCTGTTGACCCTATCTGACAGCAAAGCTGAAATTATAAGGCTGACATTTTTCTCAGCTCAGTGAGCACATGTATTTTACTTCTTGGACATCATGGTGAAGCATCCTTCTAAAAAGAGTTCTTAAAAATTTGAAGAAAAGTAAAAGAAAAATACTTTTTTGAGAGGTTAGAAATCACGTATTTAATCAACAAATTAATATGAGTTAATATGAGTTAATAAAAAATAAGTACTTAAAATACTTTACCATGAATCAGTCAGTTTACATTTTTAACAAAATCTGTGGAAATGCATTGGTATGTATTCTGTCTTTATTTTATCTCTGTATATAGTTAGATTTAAGTTTGAACAATATATTATTAAATAGACTAAAAGTCAACCGTGTTGCCATCATATTTCCCCTTTTAAAGTAATTTAATATTTCATAAATAAAGTCATATCATAAAATCATAATGACATCATCCTTTCTACAAGTTTTACAAGCTAAAGTCTAGTCATGTTTAGTCAACAAGACCAGTAAGTTAATTTTTTAACATAAGTTAACATGATTTATTAAAGTTGTTGTGGGATTTTTTATATATATATTTATATATATATATATATATATATATATATAATTTTTTTTTTTTTTTTTTTTTTTTTTTGGTTTGGTATTACATTTAAATTCTGCTGTTTTTTTTTTTTTGTTTTTTTTTTACATTTAAAATGTAATTTGCAAAAATAATTTAAATTTTAAAATATATGAAATATTACTGTGTATACTTTTTTATTATACTGTATTTTTGTGAAAATAGATGCAGCCTTGGTGAGCATAATACTCTTCAGAAACATAGAAAATCTATATATCTATACCTGTGTGTTTGTCTATGTATAAGAAGAGATTTTAAATTGTAAAACTAGAGAGAATGATGTCATTATGATTTTATTTTATTTATTTATTTTATTTATATATAATTTGTATAATAATATATTATTATTACTAGTTTGTTAATATTATTAGTCAACAAATTAATATTTACATTAATTAGTTCATATTAATATTTTACCATAAGTTAATATTTTTATTAAAGCAATTGTGGGGAAAATGATATGATAATCTCATAATAAATGCATTTTGTATTTGTTTCTTTTTACATTTAAAGTAAAACGCTGCAACAAATTAATCAGTTGCAGGTTTTTATAAACATCTTTATAAGCAAGATTTTTTTGAGTAATCCTTTAAAAACTCTATTTAAAAACTGACAATTTAAAAAGTATATTTCAATATAGAATGTTATCATTAGATTTAGGATTTAAATGGCCAGTTAAAGAAGTGTTGCAGTGAATGGCCTGAAATGTCTTCCATCAAATGTAAACATGAAGAAATTCTTTCTCTAGCAAGTTTTCCAGTCAAATTTCAAGTTGTCCGATCAATTTATATCACACACCATATCTGCCATTTCTGGAATGGGCAATTATAAAGAATCTCCTGTCATAATAGCGTGACAGCAGGTGCCCGGGCTGATGCCACCCCGGGGGTAAAGAGGGCTGCTGAGTCTTTCAGCTCACTGCAATTCTCAAGGGTTTTATCTCCCTTTGAAATCACACTAGTCTTTATCAGAGCTCCTCAGCAGACCAGATGTGTCTGAATAGGCTCTCCCTGAGCAAAGTTGCTTACAAAAAGACCCAGGTGCCCTCAGAGCAGAAGACAGGCTGTGAGTCTGCATTTGATAATCCTCATTTTTGGAACATTTGACTAGAATGCGCTTTAATTTGAGATGATTCAATCAGGGTGCAAGTCAAGCACCAGCCAGCACCACAGCCGTTCTGTCGAGACCTGGGCGAGAATACAAAGAGATGAAACAATAGACATGAACGGTGTGTGATGACCGTGAGCTTTCAAAACGGCATTAGCTAAAACAATGCTGGGTGTAAAGCAAAAAGTAATTAATTACTGTAATTGAATTACTTTTCTCTTAAAAAAGGAAGGGATTAGTTTTAATTTTTTGTAATTTAATTACAGTTATAATTGCATTAAATGCTGTTTAGACTATAGAACGATTCTTTATAAAACAATAGTGGATTTAACATTAAAATTTAACATCTTGGGCCAGATTTACTAACAGCTTGCACCAACGCAAACCGTCTTTTGGCGTCAAAATAGTACTGTCAGGATTCACTAAAGACACGCAGTGAAGAATTAGCACTGAAAAGGCGTGGACACAGTTATTTTTGTGCCTGACTTTATTGAATATGCATTTTTAGGATTTTCCCTTTCAGACGTAAGATTTATGTGAGGAGAGTATTAAAATGAATCATGCAATGCAATTTACTAACATTTGCACTCGTCAAATTACTAGCAATTTGCGCCATTATTTAACGCCAAAAAAAGCATGATTTAAAGCAGGCACTAATAAACATGTTTTATATGCAACCTTCTCCCTGACTGTCAGTTCAAGAATAATTTAATGTGATTTTATATTACTTATTTGAAAGAATTAAAAGAGAACTGTCTATCCTTGTATTGTTCAATTAATTACTTAGTAATGTAATGCATTGCTAAGTAATTAATTACTGTAATTTTAAAGGTACAAATGTCACAATAATAAAAAGTAATCTAAAGTAATTTACTGTAATTCAGAAGTAATCTAAAAGTAGTCCAATTACATTACCTTAAACATGTAATGTAATGGATTATGTTACTAACTACAATTTTAGTAACGGACTACAATTTGCAAGTAATCTACCAGCACTGCTGCTATGAAGTTGCTACATGGTTACTCACATGTTCTGTATGATTTTAACATTTTGCTATGCAGTTGCTATGGTGTTCTAAGTACTTGCTGACTGTGCCAAAAGTCTCTTTGATATTGTTGTCTCTAGACATGCCTCAGGTCCCTAAGGCTATGAGATTTTTCACTCATCGTATTATCTGCCAGGTTAAAATCATACATCGGATTGGTTTAAAAACCAACATGATGTGAGGAAGCATAGCATAAATGTTTTGGGTTGAGCTACATGCCGAAGTTTAATACTTCTGCTTTTTTATTTTGTTGAAAACGTGTGTCAGTGGAGAAATGCGCTCACAATTCCACCTTCCGTTCATCGCCGGGCCTGGAAATATCAAGTGGCAGGTGTCGGACCATGAGTGAGGTTCAGGTCCAAGCGTTTGTGCGCTGGCCATGCGGGTTAATTAATCTTCTGCGAACGGATCAAGTCGATGTGAGGTTTTACAGCCATGTTGAGATCTATGCGATCACCCTCACCCCATACAACGGTCATAATAACTTTAAATGGGCTTTTAAGGCAGAAAACGGTGAATAGAGGTTTCTGAGTGGATCTTTGACAAGCACAACTGGGGTCTGGACTTCAGGCAGATTGGTTGCTATGGAGACAGCTCCCCTGCAGCACACTAATGGCAGGCGGCGTTGCGCAGATAAGCACAGTGCTAATCATAGACTATTGTCCTGAGATGCGTTGTGCGTCTCTCGTGCCCCTGTGTGACGGACCCCACCTGCCAAATGTCTTTGGCTGGCCTCCTCGGGTACATTTAAATCCATCCCTCTTTAAAATTCTCCCCTTACATAGTTGTTTCTCGGCCCGCTGAGAAATGCAGAACAGCAGTGGAGAATTGAAAAGCAGAGATGAGTTATGCGTAGCACACCGAGAGCCCTTTTTTGCCTTGAAAACAATACAGCTATTAAAAATATTAGTAACTCAAAGAGGTCTTGCCTATCAAGAACGGTGTATATCTGAGGACATGAAACAGTCGCAGTATATCCTCAGGAAACACATATAGGATTTCTCTGTGAGATTGTGTACCTGTTGTTAGGATGGCTCTGGAAGCACTATTATGTAACGTTACCGTCATCATATTGAACGCAGTTGCTTGAATCACAAAGAACAACCTTGTTTACGCAGTTGTGAAAGGCTAGACATGACTAATGTAGTGACATAGATGCTTTTTCACTGTGTTAGAATGACTATCACTCAACACTTTCTCTATGTTATTAAGAGACTAATTAAAGGCAAGCTGTATACGCTAACAAGTCAAGGGAGATGTTAAAAATATTTCAAAGAGAAGGGAAGGGCCTTAAACGTACGTCCACTTGAAATTCACATAATTTCATCTTCACCTCTCTGTAATCTTACAACTTACTCAGACCGCCGAAGCTTAGTTTTTTTTCTGTCATTTTGTGTGGGAACATGCTGCAGGCCCTCTCAAGTAGCCTACTGAGCGGTATTATTCAATCATCTTTAGCCAGATGTGATGGGCAGCCCGCTACAGAGGGGGCAAAACGTCCTCATCTATCTCATTATCTCTCATTGCTTTCATTATGTGTCACGGGGTCGCCGTTGTTGGAACGGTATTCGACGAGTAGACGCTGCAAGGGCGGTCACATTACGTAGAGGACGCCGCTAAAAGGATAAACGGAAGATCGTTCACTTCTGACCTCGAGATCCTTTCATACACTAAAAACATAAGTGTGACTTTAACTTAAGTTGCATAGGAAATTGAAAAGATGGTAAAAAATGCTACTACACTGTAAAAATGAATTACATTTAATCCATAAGCTACTTGTTTGTGTAAATATTGCGTATACTGTAAGCAAATTGTGGGATATTGTTGTGGGAAACCACAAAAATACTCAAATAACCTTCTACATTTACCAAAATGCTAAGTATGCTGTGCAATAAAATTACATAGCCTGCTGTTTGAGGTTCTAAGTAATTATTTAAAAAAAAAAATTAAAAAGTGTGTCCAAAATTACATTCTGTTTGAGTAAGTAGGCCTACTACATTTGAGTTTGCTTATTATATTTTTAAGCTTATTTTGTGACTGTTTAAAAGTATGTGCTGTATTGAAATTCAGACGTAGCATACTACATCCGTCATGTTGTTACTGTCAGGTGACCTACCAGTATCAATTGCATCGCTTCACTGCCATCCCTTCCGTGGCCTCATGTGATAGTAAAGTGTCCATCGAATACATACTTCAGAATCTAGGTGAAAGTAGCCTAATAGGTCATCCAGGTACTTTTTGCCTACTGTTTTTCAAATACTATGAATTCTGACATACTACGTCTTTGGCATACTGTTTTTTGCATACTATAGTGGGGAAGTATTCGATTTCGGATGCAGCGTATATTCTATATAATATGAATGAGTGATGTACATACATCCTTAATGTAGTCATTGTCATGTGACCAGTGTCAGCTGCGTCAATTCACTGAAATTCCTCTACCATGGCTTCATGGGATAGTAAAGTGTCCATCAGATGTGCACTTCAGAATCTTGTGAACAGTAAGTCCACTTATTTATGAATTTGGATTTACTTTTTGCCTTACATACTGTTTTTCACATACTTTCTAGTAGGGAAGTATGCAATTTCAGACGCTTTTCAGTGCGTTCCAAACGGGATATATCGCCCTCCAAAAGGCACTTCGGAGTGAAAACATTCATGGCTGCCATATTGAAGTGTTGTTCCAAACTGAAGTGCTCAAAATTGGCCACTTCAAAGGACCCTTCAGAATGAAGGATTTCGAAGGGTACAACTGATGGACACTTTGGCCCCCATGATTCTTTGCGCAGATTCTTTGCATGATGATGACGCCTCCGTATGGGCATGGGATGATGACGCAGAAGGGTACTTCAAGAAACAGTTGTTTGGTCCCCCACACCCTTCAACCCTTCAAAGCTCTCACTCCGGAGGGTGAACCCTTTGAAGGAATTAGAGCATAGGGATGAGCCCTTCCGAATGGAACGCAGGGCTAGTGTGTGGCATACTATATCCCACAATGCAGTGTACTTGACTTGACCTTCTATTTCCATTGACCTTTCTGAGTCATTTAATTTCAGTGGACCAATGTTATGACATTTACACAAAAAAAATAAATAAATAAATAAAAAAAATTAAATGATAAACCAAATAAATGTAACAAGTTAAGCGCTGGATTAATTACATACATTATGATGAGGTCATGTGACAAATGTAGTGTGGTCATGTGATAATGTAGAATGCTACTATTAAAAACATTTAGAGTGGAATAATGGATACATTAAATAATGCATCAAAACAGTAGGCAGTATACAGCATATACTGTGCAGTATCTAGCAAGCTATATTTCCATTGTCATTCCAATGCAGCCGAAGAATTACTTTGCATATAATTTACATAAAAACACTTGTTAGACAAACTGTGTTCTTCCAAATATTGTTTTAACAAGTCTGGTTGTTGTCTGAGAGTTGTCTGCGAGGTCTGAACAAACAAAACAGTTGCTGGTTTGCTAAGGGTTTGTGAGCACCCAGCATGCATTGCAGCATGAATAATTTATTAAAACAGTTGTTGAGTGAACTGAAAAATCTCAGTGCATCATATTGCCTTGACTTTTAACTTTTCTCAACAACCCCTTTTTATACAGTTCAGTGACATTATGTTATATTTCAAGCTAAAATAAGATAGAATTCTGTTATGTGCAAAAGCAAGCAAGTTTTAAACTCACTTAAAGGAACAGTTCACCCAAAAATGATAATTTACTGAAAATGTACTCACCTTCAGGTCATCCCAGATGAGTTTGTTTCTTACTTTTACACTGGAAGAAGTGTCTCTATGGATTTTTTTTCCTTACAAACATGCAGCTTTTCACTTCAGAAGACACTGGTCGTGTTACTTGTGGATTATTGTGATGTTTTTATCAGCTGTTTGGACTCTCATTCTGACGGCACCCATTCACTGCAGAGGATCCAGTGGTGAGCAAGTGATGCTCTGCTAAATTTTGCTAAATGCAAAATTTTTCTGTTCTGATGAAGAAACAAACTCATCTACTGCAAATATAAATGACTGCCAGTTCTGGAAGATACTCTTGGGGGAAAGAAAAAAATGCAGTGAAATTTTTCTTCACAATGCCACAGTGTCTAACAGCTCAATAGAGCAATGCACAGGAAATAAGTTCTCCCTTAAATGTCTCTGTGTTGCATTTCCTCGCTTTCACAGTCTGCCTCAGCAAATGTTGGCAATTATGTGCAAATTGCACATAACATCTCACTTTTGGTTTTTCTTGTTAGTGAAATGAAAAAACACAGGAGGCATAAATGACCCACTAAGGGCATTTTTCACATTTGTGAAGAATAAATCTCTTGATGCATTGATTATAATGACTTTCAATGCGATAAACAAAGTGATGTGTGCCTGCAATGCTTATGAAACGATTAACATACTGTAGGTAGGTGCAGTAAACAGGAGAGAGGCTGAAACGGCAGCTTGGAAATTCATGTTGATGAATTCCATTATGTTAATAACCATTAGGCAATCAAGACTAAAATGTCATTTTTTTTTTTTTTTGTCTATGAAGAGCAGACATAAAAGCCAATTTTCTCAGCCATTCTAAAAGAGAGAATATTAGCCTTGACTTACAGATGTATCACAAATCAATAATGTGCAATCTGCATTTTAATTACTCAAATAATTGGAACTAATGCATGAATAATATTGAAAATAAAGTGTTAAAATATATTTAACACTTGAAACACAATATATACTGAAAATATATTGTTGCATTATCACTTACAATAGAAGATTTTTTTTTTTAAACTGGGGGCTATAAGACTTAAATACTGTATGGCCTAATATGGAAACAAGAGAGAGAGTAACTTATATAAAGACTTTTCGCAATATTATCACACACTTAAAGCAGATTATTTAATAAAATACTGTAGTTGTATGTTTGATATATGACATTTGAGGCAACACAGTAATAATAAAGTAAGAACATAATCTTGCTTTATGGCACCTATGTTTGCATTCTTCCCAAAGGCTCTTTTTTTCTCATTCTTAAAAACAAATGACCCCTTGTGGACACAGAAAGAAAGTGCAAATACAGAAACAAACAGATGTACTTCCTATTGGGAGTTCGGACACCTTTATGGCAAACCATATGTGAAAGGACTAAGGTCTTTTAATAAAAACACAAAAAAAAAAAGAAAATTAAAGCTATAAGTCATGAAACAGCAACAACCTTTCCAAATTATAGAACTGCAATACGAATAAAAAAGCATCATTAATCAAGGGGATGCCAAGGTCAAAAAAGACATTTTATATGAAATTGATCTAAAACGCCAGTCAAAAGTTCCACGTTATTCATTAAATAAATAAATAAATAAACTACTAAAAAACTTTTCATTTATTAAAACAAAATTATTAAATGGGAAAACTTTTATTTTAAACTAGAAATAATGCCTTGGGAACTAACTGAAATTAAAAAGGTTAATGTTGAATAGAAAAAAAGAATTAAAGTTAAATTATAGAAATATAAAAAAATAATTAAGATGACAAAAGCACAGAATGAAAGGACTGCACATTACGAAATTACTTAACTAAAATTAGAATAAAAAATGAAAACATTAAAAGAAAAGCCAACTCAAAATGAATTTATACTATAATAGTATATAAATACTACTAAAATAACAC
This sequence comes from Spinibarbus caldwelli, assembly GCA_039654775.1. NCBI lineage: Eukaryota > Metazoa > Chordata > Actinopteri > Cypriniformes > Cyprinidae > Spinibarbus > Spinibarbus caldwelli. The sequence goes on from CM077267.1 coordinate 5,789,318, forward strand.
TGGCTTGGACACACTTTATTATTACTATTTTCCACATTGAAACTATTAAATAACCATTATTATAATTAAAATATTAGTTTTGTAAAGAAATTCATACACATGGCACAATTTATGTTTGTCTTTAAAAATAATTTCAAGCATTAAATTAAAATATTTTTTATGTCATGAGAAACCAATTCAGTTAATCATGTCCAGACTTTTAACCAGAATTTAAAAAACATGAATTACAACACAAGAGTCAAAATCAGAGTAAGCATGTTTATTAGGTGTAACCGGACCAAACGCAAAAAGTACACTCCAATAATTTAAGTAAACTGTTTTTTTTTTTAGGAATTGGTAAAATATTGTGTCCCACACCAGGAGGACAGGTTACATCTCCTGTACTTCTTTGCAAAAACACAAACATGAATGAGGTCTTGACGTCTCTGGAATTCTGGGATGCGACGCTGCGGTGGAGCCAGAAAGATCAGTGAGGAAGCTCATGAGGCACTAGCTTGTAATGAGAGCCGCATGAGGGACAGCGCTGGGCTTCACCCTCATGGAGCCAGAACCAAACCACAGCGGTGTTGTCCTCCTCACCTGGACAGACACATACACATGTGCTTAATACAACCTCTAATAAAATCAGCTATGACATCGAGTACCTAGAATCAAGAGTTTTAACTTACAGACACAGCCAACGATTCTTTTGTTGGTGATGGAAGGTACAAGATGGGGGTCTGATTTTGACCCTGCATACTCCTTGGGCTTCAGCATGTTGTAAGGATCCTGGGAGACGGAAGAACATGAAATCAGTCAGTGAATTTGAAGAATTGGTTTAAAATGTCCTTTAAAGAACTAGAATCCTTGTAACACCAAGGTAATGGGTTCGATTACCAGGGAAAGCATGACCTAATGCAATGTAGATCCTGGAATTCATTAGAAATGTCCTTGAAAGCAATAGAAACCCTGTATAGCATGTTGTTGGCAATGCAAAGGTCATGGGTTCGATTCCCAGGGAAAGACTAAAAAAAAATGTATGCAGTGGAATTCATTTAAAATGTTCTTTACAGGACTAGAACCTATGTAGAGCATGACTTTGGCAACAATAAGGTCATGGGTTTGATTCCCAGATAAAGCATGACTTAATAAAATGTACACCTTGAATACAATGTTCAGTTCAAGTTCAAGTGTACAAGTTGCTTCAGATACAAGCATCTCAAAAATGCACCAAAAAAAAAAAAAAAAAAAAGAAAACTGTCAGTGAATCATTCCAAACCTGTATTTTTTAATGGAACGCGCACAAAAATGAACCTTTATGCAGCTCATTTCCATAACAGGAAAATAAATTCATTTAATTTTACATTGTTATTATGTTCAAGATTCATGTATGCATGTTCATGTGGCACCCATTAAGTGTGACATTAATGACATTTGGTCACGATGTCTTTCTGAGAATCATTATGTAATTTCATAATGACATTGACATTAAACCTAATATGAGGCCATCAAAATGCACCACAGTCAACCTGACAACTTGTGTTTTCTTTGGAGTCCTAGAGACATGACCTTTTAAGCTTTTTTTTTTTTTTGAAAAATGTCTATTTTTCAAAAATCACTTTTTGAGAGGAAATTTAACAGTATGCAGATTTGGATCAACATGACATTGAGTAAATAATGACAGTTTAATTTTGGGGTGAATTTGTCCTTCGCAATGAAACTAATATTTGATGCAAGCATAAACATTTAGTTTGACAGCTTTCTGACAGATCATAATACATACTGTGCCTGTTTTCATAGCATTCATAATCTTCTTCTCGAGTCCAGTGGCCTGCTCCTCATCAGTGGGAATACCTGCGTGAAAAATTACAATTAAAAGATTTTAAAATTTCTCATTTCGACCAGCAATTCATAGTATATTTCTGTATTTGTAGACTATATGGCAATAGTCATTATAACGCATTTGTATTTTTTTTTTTTTAATAAACCAATATATCAAAAAAAAATCCACATTTAAAACTCTAAAACTGCACAGTCTCACAAAAATATCCCATGAGAAATTATATTTAAACACATTTTCCCATTCAGACTTCCGATGCAGTAAGCGCATCGACCTCCGCGGAAGACATCGCGTCCTTGGCACGCGTTCAAGCTGCCTCTTAAATGATGCTGCGGCGCGTTTCGATTATTAAAAACACCCCGAGATAAAAGCCTGACCTCCCGCAGCCATCCCTCTGCTCAGCGCGACCGCTGGAGAGGCCCTGCGGGTCACAGCGGCCCGGACGGCGCTTCTCAGCAGTAACCTTGCGGCCATGTCTTCCTCTTCCCCAAAAACTAGCAGAATCGGGTTGATGACGTCGAAGAGGCGTTTTGTAACCATCGCGTCGCGTGAGTTAGACGTCAGCAGCCTATGTATTCCATACCCTCTGATGTGAAGATTAACGATGGATGGTGAACAGAAAAAGCCTTAGTTACAAAAACGTTCGATTCTAATTGTTATTTTGGCCATAATTATTGTTACTGCTATAAAATTACGGTATAAAAATAGTTTGAGATCTCCTTCAAACTAAATATTTAATTAGTTATTTGTTCAGTTTTTACCTCAGTAGTGGATGATGACAGTTTTGTGTTGAAAAGATGACCGTGATTAGGCCCAATAAGTTTTTTTTTTTTTTTTTTTTTTTTCATGGTTTTGGTAAGCATTTTGTACAAACTATCTTGTAAATACCATACATTAATATGGAAATCATTCAGTACTGTCACAGAACTTTCCTTTTAATAACTAATTTTACTGGAAACTAGTTATCATGGTAAATCCTTGTTCCCTTCTTGAGTCTATTATGGACCTGTGTCCATATTCCAAAGGAGCCATTGGTAAAATTTATTCTGTAATCAATTCTCATAACCTGGAACCCCTAGTTCAATTAAAAAGAAAATGGGAGGTGAAATTATATATAGAACTCTCGGAAGACGTGTGGCAGTCTGTTTTAAATAATATTTATTCATCTTCAATGTGTCTAAAACAGAGTAATTCAATTTAAAATTGTTCACAGACTGAAATTGGTCCAAAGTGAAATTAGCCAAATTCAAACCAAATTTAGACCCTACCTATGATAATTGTGAAATTGAGCCAGCTACGCTATCTCACGTTTTGGCTTTGTCCAAAATTAAAAGACTTCTGGCAGTTGGTATTTAAATTTCTTTCTTATACATTAAAGACATGTATAGAGCCTGATGCCATAATTTCAATATTTGGTATCATACCACGATCCTTATGTTTTAATCAAAGTAAGAAAAATCTGATTGCTTTCACTATGCTTTTAGCCCAGAGGTTAATACTGCTCAAATGGAAAGAAAAATCCCCTCCAACATTATATGGCTTTAGAAAAAATACAGCACACTGTAAGAGGCTGTACCAACATGTTATATATTACTTGGCAACCTGTTTTAGATCAGATAAAGAAGATGGACCCCTCAGTTATCTCAGAGGAGTAGAATTTTTTTTTTTTTTTTCTTTAGAAAGTTTAAATGGATAATCGTGCAACAGGGGAATTGTTGTGGGTAGGGATGTCATCTAAAAAATGAAAAAGATGTCTAATTGTATTATATATCTCATGTTTGACAAAATATTCAATAAAAATACTTGTATGTGAATGTATGTGAGGAAAGTAATGAATAAGTTTTGGGTGAGAATGCTTGTGGAATCTTAGTATTGGAAGTATTGGAATTGCAGTATTGGAATATGAGAATATTTTCATTTATTACAATGCAGGAGTTTATTTTCTCTGCTTTGTTTGATTGGCATATTTGAATCAACATGAAAAGAACATAAAACTTTTATTGAACGTTGTTTGGATAAAGTAAGAAAGCAGATTTTTATAATGCCCAGCATCATTAAAGCACACTAACAAACCACAATCATTTTGTCACATGATACTGCATATGATCGGATACTGTAGACTTAAAGAAGCTCAACATAATTAGCAGGAAACATTCCGTAGTGACCATCAGGACCGTAACCTCTCCACCAGCCCTCATCTATCATCTCGATCTCTGTGATAATATCATCCGGGTCAAAGGTGATCTCTGTGTCATCCGCTAAATGGGAAACAAAGAAGAAATTGATATGTTTTTAATACCACATCTTCACTGATTATTGGAATGGTATGAAATATTGTAAAAAATATATGTATTTTATAAATTTACAAACATGTTAATCAGGCCTAGCTTTACTGTCAAAGTGAATTTTATAAATATATAGAATATTTTTTTATAAATAAAATTAAATGTTTTTATCTATAATTAACTTCTAATTAAAATAAATGTAATATTTAGATAATACAATTGAACTAAACCACTCACAAGCTTGGTAGTCATATAGTGCTCTTGCGCAGATGTTCTGGTTTTTGCCCGTCTCCTCTTCTTCACTAGCATGGGTTTGGTAATCCTTCAAATTATGTGATTAATAATAGCATTTATGTGACACCAAAATCTACAATACATTATATTTTATACCAAGCTGAAGTATTATTATTACTACAGAAAAATATGTCCTAATAGGGTTTGGATGACATGACAAGGTACCAACCTGGTTAATGTTCTCATAGAGACTTTCATGTGAGGGGATGTTCGTGTACATGTTGTTTAAATCATAACTTTGCTGCTTCCCAGAATCAGGGCTCGATCCCTCTTCACCTGAATCTGCACCAGGATACACAGTAAATAAGATTTCAGGCATATTATAACATTTAATGACGTTAATAAGCATTACAGAGAGGAAACATACCATCCCATTCATCTTCAGAACCCTCAGCTTGTTCAGATACAAATGGATCATCAGAGAAGGGGTCTGAAAGACAGAAATAAAGCAACTTATTACTTAACTGTTATATGATGTCAAACCACAGAAACAAAAGGGATTGTTACTTTTATTCACCTTCTTTTTTTACTGAGAATGCTGGAGTTTCGTGCACAGGAGAAACTGGAGCTGGTACATGTGAAACCGAGGCGGCTGCCGCGGGGCGAACTGGAGATAAGGGCTGAGACCTGCTTTCATTGGGAGGGTTTTCTGCACTGAGTGCTTGCTGGGATAAAAATGTGCTTCTCAGCTGACCTGAGGGAAAAGACATTCATTTCTGAATTTTGGGATAAAAGGCTTGGGACTGTGTGCATGTTTTATACAGTCATGGCCAAAAAATATCGGCACCCTTGCAATTCTGTCAGAAAATGCAACACTTCTCTCAGAAAATTGTTCCAATTGCAAATGTTTTGGTATTCACGTGCTTATTGTTTTTGTTTGCACTGCAACAACACACAAAAAAAAAAAAAACAGAAGAAAAGTCAAAGTAGAACTCAAAAATGGACTGGACAAAATTATTGGCACCTTGTCAAAATTGTAAGAAATAATTGCTTTTCAAGCATGTGATGCTCCTGTAATTTGTATTTAGACAAACCTGTGGCAAGTAACAGGTGTGGGCAATATAATAATCACACTTGCAACCAGTTAAAATGGAGAAAAGTTGACTCAACCTTTGTGTTGTGTGTCACACTGAGCATGGAGAAAAGAAAGAAGTGTAAAGAGTTGTCTGTGGATTTGAGAGAAAAAATTGTGGAAAAACATGGACAATCTCAAGGCTACAAGTCCATCTCCAGAGATCTTAATGTTCCTGTGTCCACTGTGCGCAATATCATCAAGAGGTTTACAGCCCATGGCACTGTAGCTAACCTCCCTGGACGTGGATGGAAGAGCAAAATTAATGAAAAATAACAACGAAGGATTGTTCGAATGGTGGATAAAGAACCCCGATTAACTTCCAAACAAATTCAAGCTGATCTGCAGACACAGGGTACAACAGTGTCAGCTCGCACTATCCGTCGCCATCTGAATGAAAAGAGACGCTATGGTAGGAGACCCAGGAGGACACCACTGCTGACACAAAGCCATAAAAAAGCAAGACTGGAGTTTGCCAAAACTTATGTGACAAAACCACAATCCTTCTGGGAGAACATACTGTGGACAGATGAAACAAAAGTAGAGCTTTTTGGTAAAGGACATCATGGCACTGTTTACAGAAAAAGGCCTTCAAAGAAAAGAACACCGTCCCTACAGTCAAACATGGTGGAGGTTCAAAGATGTTTTGGGGTTGCTTTGCTGCTTCTGGTACTGGATGCCTTGACTGTGTGAATGGTATCATGAAATCTGATGATTACCAAAGAATTTTGGGGAGCAACCTAGTGGCCAGTGTCAGAACGCTGCGTCTCCACCAGAGGTCATGGGTCTTCCAGCAGGACAACGACCCAAAACACACTTCAAAAAGCACTCCGAAATGGTTACAAACAAAGCGCTGGAGAGTTCTGAAATGACCAGCAATGAGTCCAGATCTGAATCCCATAGAACACCTGTGGAGAGATCTCAAAACAGCAGTTGGGAGAAGGCATCCTTCAAATCTGAATGACCTGGAGCAGTTTGCAAAAGAAGTTTAGTCCAAAATTCCAGTAGAGAGTTGTAAGAAACTCATTCATGGTTACTGGAAGCTCAGTTATTTTTTCCAGAGAGGGTGCTACCAAATATTAAGTTAAGGGTGCCAATAATTTTGTCCAGTGCATTTTTTGGGGTTCTGTGTGGAATTGTATCAGATTTGACTTTTCTTCTCTGTTTTTTTGTGTTGTTCCAATGCAAACAAAAAAAAAATAAACATGCGAGTACCAAAACATTTGCAACTGCAACAATTTTCTGAGAGAAGGGTTGCATTTTCTGACAGAATTGCAAGGGTGCTGATATTTTTGGCCATGACTGTATATGAGGTTTGTCAGAAGTTCTTATGATGAATTGCTGGACTGGAGTTTTCTGTACCTGGTCGGGTGGCTGAAGAAGGCATTGCACTGTTGGTGAAGCTTCTCTCCTTCTGCATGAACAGCTCCCTGGGATTGATGGAACGCTGAGAGATGATTGAAGCTGCCTCCTGAAAAAAGGTAGAATGCTATTTTCATGTTTTTTTTTCATTTCTTGTATGGCCTTTCTTACTTTCTCTTCAACATACAGGTGCATCTCAATAAATTAGAATGTCGTGGAAAAGTTCATTTATTTCAGTAATTCAACTCAAATTGTGAAACTCGTGTATTAAATAAATTCAATGCACACAGACTGAAGTAGTTTAAGTCTTTAGTTCTTTTAATTGTGATGATTTTGGCTCACATTTAACAAAAACCCACCAATTCACTATCTCAACAAATTAGAATATGGTGACATTCCAATCAGCTAATCAACTCAAAACACCTGCAAAGGTTTCCTGAGCCTTCAAAATGGTCTCTCAGTTTGGTTCACTAGGCTACACAATCATGGGGAAGACTGCTGATCTGACAGTTGTCCAGAAGACAATCATTGACATCCTTCACAAGGAGGGTAAGCCACAAACATTCATTGCCAAAGAAGCTGGCTGTTCACAGAGTGCTGTATCCAAGCATGTTAACAGAAAGTTGAGTGGAAGGAAAAAGTGTGGAAGAAAAAGATGCACAACCAACCGAGAGAACCGCAGCCTTATGAGGATTGTCAAGCAAAATCAATTGAAGAATTTGGGTGAACTTCACAAGGAATGGACTGAGGCTGGGGTCAAGGCATCAAGAGCCACCACACACAGACGTGTCAAGGAATTTGTTAAGCCACTCCTGAACCACAGACAACGTCAGAGGCATCTTACAGACGTGTCAAGGAATTTGTTAAGCCAAAGTCCTCTTTTCAGATGAGAGCAAGTTTTGTATTTCATTTGGAAACCAAGGTCCTAGAGTCTGGAGGAAGGGTGGAGAAGCTCATAGCTCAAGTTGCTTGAAGTCCAGTGTTAAGTTTCCACAGTCTGTGATGATTTGGGGTGCAATGTCATCTGCTGGTGTTGGTCCATTGTGTTTTTTGAAAACCAAAGTCACTGCACCCGTTTACCAAGAAATTTTGGAGCACTTCATGCTTCCTTCTGCTGACCAGCTTTTTAAAGATGCTGATTTCATTTTCCAGCAGGATTTGGCACCTGCCCACACTGCCAAAAGCACCAAAAGTTGGTTAAATGACCATGGTGTTGGTGTGCTTGACTGGCCAGCAAACTCACCAGACCTGGTATTGTCAAGAGGAAAATGAGAAACAAGAGACCAAAAAATGCAGATGAGCTGAAGGCCACTGTCAAAGAAACCTGGGCTTCCATACCACCTCAGCAGTGCGCACAAACTGATCACCTCCATGCCACGCCGAATTGAGGCAGTAATTAAAGCAAAAGGAGCCCCTACCAAGTATTGAGTACATATACAGTAAATGAACATACTTTCCAGAAGGCCAACAATTCACAAAAAATGTTGTTTTTTTTATTGGTCTTATGAAGTATTCTAATTTGTTGAGAAAGTGAATTGGTGGGTTTTTGTTAAATGTGAGCCAAAATCATCACAATTAAAAGAATCAAAGACTTAAACTACTTCAGTCTGTGTGCACTGAATTTATTTAATACACGAGTTTCACAATTTGAGTTGAATTACTGAAATAAACTTTTCCATGACATTCTAATTTATTGAGATGCACCTGTATAATGGAGGAAAAACACTAGGATTCTGAAAGTAAAATCCCATTAATTTTCCCCTTAAATAACTTATTTTTTAATGTTAATGTGTAAACCCTCCAAGAAAGACCTGCCTTGAGCACCATTGATTATATACACTACTGTTCAAAGGTTTGGGGTACTTTTTGTGAAAGAAATTAATACTTTAATTCAGCAGGGATGCGATAGATTGACTTTACTGTCACTTTTGATCATTCATAATGTTTCTAATTATTTCTATTTCAAATAAAAGCTGTTCTTTGAACTTTCTATTCATTAAATAATCCTGAAAAAATATATCACAGTTTCAATGTACAAAAAAAAAAAAAATCATAATTTGAATGTACTGCAAAATTCTTTAGCAGCACAACTGTTTAAATGTTTCTTGATGATTAATGAAAATCATGTGACACTGAAGACTGAATAAATTTAGAAATATTAAAATAGAAAACCATTATAATACTATTTCAAAATATTACTATTTTTACTGTACTTTCATTATATATTATCAAATAAATAACTGATAAGCATGACCATTTGGCATAAAAACCTAAAATATATTGTTTTTAGACTTACAACCTGTCACAATAAGTCAATATTTTTATATTACACAATTGTTTTAGATTTTATTACATAATTCACAATGCTTTGTGGGAAGTGTATTTCTTTTGAACATATGAAAATGGTCTGATTTTCATATACTTTTTTTACTTTAAACCAGTGATTCATCTTGGTTTTGTTGCTTGGAACTCTTTACTAAAGAGTTTTTTGAAATCTCTAAGGAGAAATCAATGGGAAATATACTTTGAGATCCAAGGACACTGTCAGTGTGGGCGCTCACTGTTGTGCTGCATTTATTTTGACTCATCAAAGGTGAACTCACATTGGCCTTCTGTACAGACTCAGATCGCAATATTCCTGCTTTGACAGGAGACTGGTGTTCCTTCTGCTCTTTCTCCTTAACAAGTGAGGCAATCAAGAGTGACTAACATGATATATTAAATATGACTTTATAATTTTCAGATGTATTGAAGGAAAGTCATAATTTTACCCATTTTCTCTGCTCCTGTTCTTTATTCTCTGCCTCTTGTTTCTTTTCAAACTGCCTGTGAGACACCAAGTAGGAAGTTATAGCCAAAACAAATTTACAACTGTATACACTACTGTTCAAAAGTTTGAGGATTTTTTTTGATTTTTGTTTGATTTTTGTTTTTGAAAGAGCTCTCTTATGCTCAGTAAGGCTGCATTTATTTGATCAAAAATATAGTAAAAACTGTAAAATTGTGAAATATTATTACACTTTCAAATAATTGTTTTCTATTGCAATATTATTTTAAAATGTCATTTATTTCTGTGACGCAAAACTGAATTTTCAGCATCATTACTGCAGTCTTCAGTGTCACATGATCCTTTAGAAATCATTCTAATATGCTGATTTGCTGCTAAAGAAACACTGATTATTATCATAAATGTTGAAAACAGTTGTGCTGCTTAGTATTTTTGTGGAAAATCATTTTTTGATGATTCACTGAAAGTTCAAAAGGTCAGCATTATTTGAAATACAGATCTTTCATAACATTAAAAAGGTCTTTGCTGTCACTTTTGATCAAATTAATGTGTCTTTGCTGATTAATAGTATAAATATATTTCTGGTCCCAAACTTTTGAACGGTAGTGTGTATACACTATTTAATGATATGAATAGGACAGACACGAAATCACTCGCCTCTGTTGGTCGATCTCTTTCTCTCTCTCCCTCCGCCTTCGTTCTCGTTTGTCTGCCTCTCGAAAGTCCCGCTCCATCCGTTCTTTCTCCAGACGCTGCCTCTCCTCATTTGCCTTCCTGCGCTCCTCCTGCCGGCGAGTCTTTTCATCTTGCTGACAAAGGAGATGGAAGAGAACGTGTCAAGACAACAAAGAGCAGATGAGCAGATAAAAGCATTGTGTTCTACCGTAGCGTTTCCTCACCTCAGCCTGAGCCCAGAAGTTGTCTCTCTCCATGCTTTGGATTTCATCTAAAGCACTGACCTTTTTATAAACCGAGCCCTGTGGGAACAAAGACATTGAAAAAAGAAGGCAAACATGCAGACATTCAAAGCTTCAATAAATATGAGATGTGGACATAATTCATCGCTTCACTCACCACACGTCCAGGAGGTTCACAATTATTATTCCGCTTTGATTCTTTGTGGACATTGTAGTTGACACCCGAGCCCTTGGCCACCTTCTCCATGATGGCAGCAGGTTCAACATCATCATCTGATCGAGCATTGATGGTCACATGGGCACCCTTTCATAATATACACATTCAAAATGAGGAATTTGCTGTGAATGAAATTACAGGACCCTAATGTAACTACAAAATGAAATAAGCTGCATCTTACACTTACCCTCAGAAAATTGGCCATTGAATGAACGTGATTGGCGCAAACACCCTTTCTAACGTCCTTGACTCCCTCGCCAGTCTGAAACCAAATAATAGTATAAAAATGACTTCTAAAATAGAAATGAAAGAGGGATAGTTTCATATGAAGCGAGTAGTTTTATCCAAGTTATGCAAAGTGATACTGTTGCTTATATGGTTTTATATGATCAAAACCAAATTTTTCTTTTATGATGCCTTTATGACCTTTTTGAATTTTTGTTTTAGGTCCCTGGAATTTCAATGGAGGGATAGAAACTTATCAGGTTTCTTTTAAATCTTTGAAATTTGTGTTTTGAAGATTACCAAAGTATAATTTGGAACATGAGTTTGAGTAAACATGAGGTTGACAGAATTTGTATTTTTTCACAAGGCTAGTTCTCATCAGTACATTTGGTTTTGGACTGTTTTTTTGTCAATTCGTACCCAGTTGATGAGCACAAACTTGGGAACTCCAGAGCTGGGGTCCAACACTTTACAGAAGGCGTACATGATTTTGCCGCTGTTCAGTTCTTCCACCATTTCTTCAAGCCCACCATCTATGGCACATTCAGAGAAAACACACAACATTTGTAATTGTCAACAGCTGCTGACTCATCGAATAGGACAAAAAAAGTAAAAAATGACATCACTCTATTGGCACTCTTACCTGCATTCTTTAAGATCTCATTTGGAACAGATTCACTCACCTCCCTTCCCTGCAACTCGAATGTCATTACTGTTTCCTTCATAGGTGAACAACACCCTATAATCAACAAATACGGTTCATTTGAATGCAGGATACTTCTGTCACAAAATGACTGAAGATAACCACTACAAATAACAATAAACATTTATAACGTGCAAAATCATCCAAAAATTACTCAACAAGTAACCAATAATTCCCTTTGGAGCACGAGTTATGGATTCCTGGATTCCTTGAAAAGTAGTTTGCATGTTATGTTAAAGAGAAATACCTCACTTTAAGTTACATTATAAGAATTTAGTACGTTAAATGTCTAATTAGTCTTAGAAAATATCATTCATTCATCCATTTTCGATAGTAGACTATGTTGTAGATTTGTAACACGTACCAGTTTGTGCCCGTTCTCCCGTTCACCACTTCATTATATGCGTCTGTAAGCGCTGGTCCGTTTTTACTCAAGTTTACTGCCATAGTGGGTCATGAAACTTACACAAACTTGTGGAGAACTTTTAATGGAGATATAGTCATAATCTTCTGCCGTTTTAAAAACTCACCTGTCCCGTGAAATCTGGTTCAGCGAGTTTTTAGGGAATTGAAACGAGGAAGAGAGAACGTGCATTTTCCATGCAGTCAAATATCCCTTAAATATTTAAGGAAACAAATATAGAACATATATGTTGTTAGAATAAATATATTACAGAGAATTCGATCAATAAATCAGCATTGGGAATCATTTTAGCGAATCGGTTTTGTTCGGACTGTTTCGTTTTCGTGGAATCATTTAAAATGATTCACCAATACTTTTTAGTTAAAAATATTGCACGAGCGCCATTGTGTTTAATTTTTTTTGTGTCAGGTTGTGATATTGTTCGCCCATTAGCCTATTGTTAACTGTAGAGCAGCAGTGTTGTTCAGACTTCACAGCTTTAACGCTAAACTAGTTGGACTAGTAAAAATCGCATTTTTTGCAATCACTTTAAGTATAGGCTGAACATAATGCAATGCATCAGCCTTGCTTCAGTTCTGAGTTTGTATAGACTGACAGAGCAAGAGAAACTGTACGATCTGAAATGCAAGTGTCATTCATTCAAGCTTCATGCAAAAGTGAATTTAGTGCCCAACCGCAACATATTTTGCAAGTTATACTGTACTGCATTGTCAATAATTGTGGCTAACATGTATTAGATAAAAACTTTTATTTCAGAATGAGATTTTCCCCCATTTTTATTTGTTTTACTTCAATGAAAGTTTAGGTTTCTGAGGTTTTTTTTTTTTTTTTTTTATAATATGTGCACAGGTATATGTACTAACACTGATCACCTGCTGTATTTGGACAGTTCACCTAAACATGGAAATCATGACAGAATGTTCATTTTTTTGGTGAATGATTCCTTTAATGTCATCAGACAATGGTTTTATTCAGAAAGTTCTCTAAGGACTTGTTTAGTAAAGTGTCAATGGGCAAACCTCTAGAATTTTTTAAGAAGTGCAACTTATAAAATAATATAAATAATATATAAAATAAAATAAAATAAAATAAATAATATATATAAAATTATAAAATAAAAAATAAGTGTATAGAACCTGCATGTTTATTTAGGCCTATACTAAAGCCACTTAGGCAATGTAACATATATATATATATATATATATATATATATATATATATATACACACACACACACACACATACATAATTGTATTTATTTTAAAAATAAGTGTATAGATGTCTCTGGGCTAAGCCCTGGATATCTACTCACCCTAGAACTGCCCCTGAGTGCAATTATATATAATGGTGGCTCCATGTTGTACAGATGCCAGATTTCAAATATTCCATAAATCAAAAACAATTCAAGAGTTTTTTCAAGCAGTTCCCACACTGAAGCTGCAAATGCTTTTGTAAATTACATTATTGTACCTTCTCTTCTCTTCTCTCCTCTCCTCTCCTCTTCTCTTTTCCAGGACTAAAACAATAGCTGCAGTTATTAGACTGACCACACGATGTCGCTATTCTCATGATTTTGGCTCCTCATTTCACTCATGCTGTATGACTTATTATGCAATGGTCAGCTTATTATAACAAAAAGGAGAAAAAAGGGATATCTTGTAGAGGAAAAAAATCTTAAGACACCATATTATAAAAAGAAATTTGAGGGAAGTGCATGTTTTGCTCATGTGGTCTCCAAATCTGCATTATTTTACACTACATTTGAAACAAATGAACTCAGTGCTTCGGTCCTCTCAAAGGATTTGAATCAGAGTATACTTCACAATTTTAACCACATTATTTAATCTGCCAGAGAAAATCATATGCGTGCAATTAAATCCTGCTATTTTCTGTGACCGCATGTGCAGTTTGAGCCAAGACCATATTTGAATGAATTAATCGCAGATTTTCTCACACGAAGGCACAAAACAGATGATTGGCAGTGCTGAGTTTGATATGAAAGGGGAACCTGCGCCTCTCTGTAACGTCAGAGTACAGTGAGAGTTTCAATAGCAGATTCCCATTTACGTGATTTGAGTAACACACTTTTTTTTTTCACAGAGCGGTCACGGGTATCATTATGACCCCTCCCAGCACCCGACTGTTCGTGATATGGCACTGCCAATGCCTTTTGGCCAGATTTCAACTCCTGCTGTCAGGCCCAGAGCCTTTGTCTCTGGCTAAGATGACCCAGTTTCGCAGTCGGTGTCATGTTGCAGTCCCGGCCATGTGAGCGTGTGTGTGTTCGTGCACGCAGGTCTGTGCTAAGCGCGCCTGTTGACAGGTATGATATAGAGTTCATCTGCCCCCTGAGCCCTCTCACACACAGCAGACAATTGAGTGCGAGATCGTAATGGGAGTGGGGCCCGAGGGCCTAGCCATGGGGCTGGGAGGGCCTCGGCTCCTGTGTCATGGTTAGGCTGGTGTCAAGGTTTGAGTTTACGATCAACCCCCTGTCTTTTTCTCTCCACACACACACACACACACACACACACACACTCAGCATTACTAAGCCATGTGCCTCACAGATCTCTGAGATTTCTCCCTTGAGGCCAATCCCTCGTAATCAAAATTAATTGCCTGTCCTTGAAACTGTAATCGGGTTTCACTTTTGAGCTTTTTCACTTTTGAGCTCAACAGGCTCAAATATTTCATGTGCATTGTGATTATTGTCAGTTTAATGCGAATACTGGATGCTCGCATGAACGCAAAAGTTTTGCATGAGCGAATCTCACAAAACTTGTAAAGAACATGATTTGGTAGCATGGTGATATTTGATAACATGGTAAAATAGCTTTACTGTCTATCTTTACAAAAGATCTCGTGAAAAACTATCCAGGTCATATATCTCCCCAAAAGAAATATTTTGTTGTTAAACGTTAAGTGGCACAATACCAAAAAAAAGTATTATATTATATTATATTATATTATATTAAAAATATATACAAAATCACTGGATTTTTTTAAGTAGTAAATAAAAGTATGGATTGAAGTACATTTTAAAAGTAAATAATATTTCTACTTTCTACTAAATTTCACATTTAATTGAATGTGTTACTTGCTGTTATACAGCAGTATATATATTAATATTATTATAATAATCTATTTTTCCTTGTTTCTTTTTCATTTACAATGTGAAATTTAATTTTTTTACAATTGAACTTTTTTTCTTTTTCTTTTTTTACAATTTCTTACAAAATGCTTTTGTAAATGATATATTATATTAATAAAACTTTTTTTGTTTGTTTTAATAAAATGCATCTATTATATAATTATACTGGTGCCCCTAAACATATACTATATTTAGGAGCCTGTATCACCCCTATTTCACCTCAAAATGAAAAGAAAAATAAATATAGGAAAATATAGGAAATTAGAAAATTGTGCTATTGAACAATGCTATTGAATCAGTTTTTTAAGTAAAAATTCTCCTGTTTTGATTACATTTTCTTAAATATTGCTCCTCCTGTTGAGACGTGTTTTGCCCTTATAACCCCTTTTTTGGATTTTTCTAAATTAGGACTTGCATTATCTGCTGTGCAAACACAGCTTTGCGGTCCATTTCCTCCAGACTGGTTTAAGACTGTGAGTCAACATTAGCAGTCAACTGGTGGATCGTATAACATACAACTGAGAAAGAATCTTAATTGAAACTTTTAAAAGGTTTTTCAATTACTTTGTCACATTTTCCCCACTTCTAGTCTTGCATGATGTCAGACTGGCTTTTTTGGGACTTTTAGTTCGAATTTTCATCGGCGGGTCGCTGTAAACGTACAGCGGCCTAATGGCCTGGGGGCTTTTTTTGTTTAATGTGTGATTGTTTGTGCCTGTTTCCCACTCAAACGCTTAGAATAAATAATTGCCCACCCCCTCTCACTGCTTACTTCTCCCACGGACACGCACACACAGTCCCATTAGCATCTGATTTGATACACATCATGTTAGTAAATGAATGGCAAGCTAGGTAGTCCCCCCTGCCAGGCCTATCGATGAAATGCTCCTCAGGTGCAAACATCTCTCCAGGGCCGGTAATCAACCCCCCAACCTCAGCGAACCTCCTTATCAGAGCCATCCTTAATTAAGAGCCATTAACATTCTTTCTCACACCTTGTTTTCAGCCGAGTGGCTCGGCGGGTTCCAGACCCCTTGCTGTCAGGCTTGAATGAGCAATGCGCACATTTATTCACAGGCCGGAGCGCAGCATGCTGGCCCTGAGCCGGATGGTGCCAGACCCCCGTCCCGCCTGCACGTGCAGCCCAAACACAGCGAGAGAGCCGCTTTATTGTGTACGTTGTGGCCATGTAATGTTTATTAATGCTTCAGCCATGTAAACCTTTGTTTATCATGCCAGTAAAGCCTCTCGCAATATTGCATTTTGACAGATGACGAAGGCCGGCGGTAATGAGTGGCCATTGCTCCGGGACAGCTGCTATAGCGCTTCACAGCACAATACAGCTGGTCTGCTCTAATTACCTCGACCATGAGCTGGTCATCTGAGAAAAATGTAAACCATTCAGAAGGAAACAGTGAGACGGCTTCGGAGTGAGTTATTGATAATGTGGCATGTAGCACTTCATCTGGAGTTCACGCTGCCTCCTGCACATAAATTCATTTGGACTCAAGTGCGTTTGCATGGTGCATGTAACCTGGCCATCATTAGAATTGATTGTGCACACGTGGCCATTTCTAATGAACAAATAATATAATTGTTAGTCATTTTAATGGAAATGGATGTAAAAATGCATCAGTGAGTTGGTTAATTCACTATACAGTCAATTAAATATATTATCTTTAACAGTTAATAATGCTAAAAATGCTTAAATTCATTTATGTGTTTAATTTATGTGTATGTTAAATAATTTATTATATTTAGTATAAAGAGACTTAATCCTATTTTTGGGACTATTAAGATTTTGACTAGACTTTTTTTTACTAAATTATTATTATTATTAAAAATGTGGAACAAATGTTACATTATTTAAAATATAAAGCTTTATAAAATTATGATAGTATTTGTTGCCTTAAAGTTATATTGATTTTAATGTTATTATTATATTACCATATATAGTAAAATATGATCTTTAACAAAACACCACTGTAAAAGGCTAAAAATGTTATAAAAATATTTTTTGATTCATGGTGAAAATCTAAACTGTATTTAACAAGACATGTATGTACTTGTTAAATCAGATATTATATTTAGCATAAAGAGACTAAATCCTATTTTAGGACTTTTAAGGTGTTTACATTATTTTGGCATAAAGTGACATTATTTTCATGACAATTAAGCACATTTACCCCCATTTCACATTATTGTAATGCAAAACTAAATCTCATTCTCATTAAAATGTGAAAAAATAATGTTACAAATACATAGTATTTGTTGTACTTGCTAGTTATATTGAATTTAATTTTAGTGAGTTGTTTAATGTACTCTATACAGTGTGTGTGTGTGTGTGTGTGTGTGTGTGTGTGTGTGTGTGTGTGTACACACACACACACACACACACACATATGACAGTACTGTAAAATGCTAAAAATTCTATTAAAATATTAGTTTTTTTAAATTATGGTAAAATTTATATTGCATTTAACAACACATGCATGTATTTGTTAAATCATTTCTTAAGGCTAAAATCATCTTATATGTGAAAAGTATTATATACATGTAATATATATTTAATTTTTCACTCTAAAATAAAAAACAAACAAACAAGTAAACTAATATAGCAGAAAGCGACTGAATCCTATTTTTAGGACTAGATTTTGACATTATTTTCATGACAATTAAGTCCATTTCTCATTTTTCCAATGCAAAAAAAAGAAAAAACCTCATTCTCATTATTAAATGTTAAAAATGTCAAATAATTTAAATTGTGAAGTTTGTATGTTATGACTGAATTTGTTTTACTGCCTTTAATTTATATTGATTTTAATTTAAAAAAATATATATTGTGTCCGTCCAAACTGATCTTCTCATATTAAATGGAAAGCAAAACTGGATATTAAGACTTATTTTCAGAGAATGCATTGTGAATATAACTCAGTTTTTCTTCCACTAACAGATTTATTGTTGAGCTCCTTATGATTTGTCTGTAATAAGAACAGACTCAGAGGTCAGTCAGCAGGCCATTAGCTGTGTCTGTATCACAGTTTTAGTGTGAACTCCTGAGGCGTAAACTTCACCTCGATTCACTTTGACACATTTCACAGGGGACTTTTACAACTTGTGGGTTGCGGTGGTCTAAACGACATTGTTTGCTTTGACTGTGGTTAGTGCAGCCCCTACAGCGTTTAATGGTTTATTTGGTGTGCTGAGAAGAGGCTTGTTTTGACAGAGTGACTGCTTTTTATGGTGAGAGTTTGTGTCCTAATAATACCTCATTTCCTCTCCACACAAGGTTGGCCAAAACAGAAGCAAACTGATGGCACAGTAAAACCAAAAACCTCAGATAACAACTTTGCTGTCCACATGTCCTACACTAGAGGACTGTTCATTTTGAGGAATACTGCAAAAATGGCTCTAATCAATGTTAAAAATGTCATTTTAATGGAAAATAATGTAAAAGTACGACAAGTTGGTTAGCCTGTCATATATACCGTAAAAAAGTTCAATTCAATTTAACAGTACAACATAATTTTACAATTGAATAGGTACAACATAATAGGCCATTTTCTGTCAAATAAACTTTTTGCATTTCTAATATATAATATATAATATATAATTTATACTATTTTATATTTTTAAAATTTAAAATATAGATTTTTATATTATTTATACATTAAAATAACATTTCATTAATATTATAATACACCATTTAATAGTGTTAAATCAGGCCTTTTTATTTATATTTATTTATTTATTTTATTAAATGTTATAAATAAAAAACGCACATTGTTATATGTGTTTATTATGGTGATTATCAGTACAGACATTGTATTCTTTTTTCTTTTTTTAATTAAAGAGAATTTCTGCCAACCACGGCAGCTGTTTTTTGTTTTTTTTACTTAATATTCACACAGGACTGTTTTTATTATTATTATTTTTAGGTAATTTTGAGTAAAATAGTATGATTTTTTTAAAACATTAAATGAGATTTTATATATTTGAAATCAAATCACATTGTTAATATTATAATATTCAATTTAATATAATTAAATCTCGCCCTCTTTTATTGTAAGTGAAAAATCCATATTCTCTTCTGTATTTATTATTATGGTTATCCGTATATTGTAAAGTTTTTATATAGTCATACAATTTGGTGTAGAAATTTGGTGTAGAATTTACATTGAAACAATTTTCACTCAGAAATTGCTAATAAATTTCACAAAAAATTAAAAAGAAACGTCAAGCAACACATTGAATTAAATGTGACAAATATTGAAATAGTATTTTCTTATAAAACATATTTCAATATGTGTTATTTCTGAAATAAATTTTTACAGTGATCAGCCATTTTTTCCCTTTACATAATATTTACTAGATTTTTTACAATTATAATACTTATCTTATTAAATACTATAATGATTAATGATTTTTAAAATTATTTTAATGATACTTGAGAATTACATCAAATATAAAATTCAATTAAGTTCAACAATTATGTTCAACATTGTAAAATGTAATGATGCAGTCATTTTTCAGACTTGGAAAAGAAAAGGTCTGACTCATAATTGTGGTGTAATGTGGTTCTGGTTAGTGATTATTGTCCAGAGGGACATTTTTTCCTGGTCTCAGAGGGCATAATCTAATGTGGGGATAAATCAAATCAAGCCTAAAGTGTGCTGGTGGTCAGACCTCTTGTCCATTGTTGGACTGACCCATTGATTCCCCAGGGAGCTCAACATGGTGGCAATTAGTCTGAACCCTTCCCCTCCCATCCATTAGTCAGTCCATCCAGCACACCAGGACTCCTCCGTTCCCTTAATCATTAGCCTCTGGTTCAAACAGAAATCAAAGTCAGATCCTACACTTCCATTAGACAAGCCTGTTTAGGGGCCTAAATCCACTATACAGTGTTTGTGGAGAGCATTTGTTCCTTTACGACATTGTGAGGAACCCACTTGATCTGTGGCTTTCTTCAGGAGATCTGACACAACAAGTGGCCGGCGCTATCCAAACAGGTTTATCACACAGCAGCTTCGGCAGGCACTCTCCAGCTGTTTGAAATACTGTGACACATCCTTCCGCCTCACCCCATCTCTCGGTTTCCTTGAGGAACAAAAGAGGGATTTCCTTTTGGACTGATATATGGCGTGGCTGGAGTGAAACGGGGAGAGTTATAATGGGAGATAAAATGTCTTTGCGCTATATGCTTGTCTCATCACATTAGCCCGCTGACTGCTGACAGACAAAAACGAGACGCGGAGATGGGGATTTACTTCAATTTTTATCCCCTTCGCCTGGGTATCCAGCTGGGTAGATTACTTACAAATTGTGGTCTGTTACTGATTACAGAGTACATGATGAAAATTGTAGTTAATAAAGTCATCTAGGTTACTCATTTTAGGTAATGTATTCTGACTACTTTTTAGATTACTTTTAGATTACTTATTACTTGTTTTAAACGTACCATTAAATGCACCACATTGATATAAAAAGCAGAAAGTAAATATATTTCATTCTTTAATATCAACATCATGAAATGCATTAAACGTTACATTACTCCAGGTTTTCCCAAACTGAGGTTAATTAAAAAACTGCAGTGATAAAAAGCTAATAATTAATTCAATCATAAAATGTAAATAAATAAATTAAAATAAAAACAAAATAAAACATTAAAAATAGAAATTTCATTTGTTTACCTGCATGTCTACTAAATATTTAATGTCAAGCTAAATATTTTTTGCCTGACAAAAAGTTTACATTAACATTAATTAATATGGAAGCAGCAATGACATTACACAAGTTTTCAAAGCTAAATGGTATGACGCATAGTAGTATTTTTAGAAAAAAAGAAGAATTAGGGACAATCAATAAATTATGAATCATTTGCTACCATTGTGTGAATAATATGTAATCCATAAAAAGTAACTGTAGTCTGATTATGAGCAACATAAAATGTAATTTAATCTAATTACGAGTACATAATGTTTGGAATCTGATTATATAATCCAGATTACATGTAATCAGTTACTATCCAGCACTGACTGGATGAGATCATCCAATTCATAATCTAATTGTGATTCAGTCTCATATACCAAAAGTCCTGGACAAATGAATAGCTTTGTGAACGGTCTGAAGACCCGATGGAAGAGCTGAATACACACACAAAGAGCCCACGGAGCTTGTGGGGCCCCACGGCCCCATCCTCCCCCAAACTCAGGCATCCCGACCAACTGCTACAGTCCATATAATTCCGATTCGATTTTCACTTCCTGTTAGCGAGGGGTGGGTGGTCATCGCACAGACACTGGCTTTTACACTAACAGACTCATAAATATTGTCCTGGGAACTGATGCCTGCAAATGTTTTGCTAGATAAATTCCATTTATTATTATTAATATTTGCCCGCCACCAGTTACTAAAGCTTACAACTGCAGTGATGCTAATAGAATAAAATATGTCTTTTGGAGTCTGTCTTGGAGAAAGTTAGTGACTAGTTTCAGATTAATTAGAATAGATTTGGGGCCAGATTTACTAACAGCTTCTGCCAACGCAAACCGTCTTTTGGCATTAAAATAGTACTGTTGGGATTTACTAAAGACGCGCAGAGAAGAATTAGCGCTGAAAAGGCATGGACAGTTAATTTTGCGCCTGACTTTATTGAATATGTATTTATAGGAGTTTCCCTTTCAGGCGCAAAATTTATGGGAGGAGAGTATTAAAATGAATCATGCAATGCGATTTACTAACATTTGCGCTCATCAAATTACTGGTATTTGCGCTACTATTTATCGGCCAAAAAAAACATGTCTTAAAGATTAATTTGTGCTGCTCTTGGTAGGTTGCACTGGTCATTATGGAAATGATCTGGCTGCGTCTGTGTTCTTTAATGTGTGCATTGTCAGTAAATCGCACGCAGAATTTTCCCCTTCCATCTGCGCTTTTATGGAATTGCGCTCTAAAGCTAATTTGCCCTGTTTAGTCAATCTGGCTCTTGGTTACATGTTTACATGTATCAGAGATATAATTACAGCTACAGGAATGACCAGCAAAGAATCATCTAGTCCAATCACTTTACAAAAGTTTGTAACTAGTTTCATATTCATTGCAGTAAATAATATATTTACATTTGTGGCAGATGGATAACATAAATATTCCATTTTTCTGATCCATTTTACTCTCTGTATCAAAATGCACAGACATCATCATAAGTCAAACACAACAGTGAAGTTTGTTTGAGTCGTCTTTCTGTTAGTGCCACAAGTTTAGCCCATTGGAAAGTAAGGTCAGCAAATGGAGAGGAAGGGATATGACTATGACCTCCGCTGGGATAAACGGGGAAACAGAGGGTTTGTATTTATATACAATGGGCACTCAGCAGCCGCTGCACGCTGGGACTGAGAGCTTTCACCACTGTGTGGGGTTAAAGGTTAATAGCCTCTTGGAGTTACATGCATAGAGCATGGGTGAGAGGTCACAATAGAGAGATGAAGACAAACAGGTCCAAAGTTTCACTAAATTCAGACAGTTTTAAGTTAGAAAGGAGGAATAACCTGTGCTTTAATAGACATTTTTACGTGTGCACTTTCAGGTTTTTATTTTCTTACAACCAGTGCTGGATAGATTACTAGATTACAGATTACAGATTACAAGATTAAAATTGTAGTTAGTAATCCATAAAAAGTAACTGTAATCTGATTATGAGTGTTTTAAAATGTAATTTAATCTAACTACAGGTACTTAATTTTTGGCATCTGATCACGTAATCCGGATTACATGTAATCAGTTACTTCACAATTTGGTTGTGCTGACTCTAAAGATCTTTAAAGATGCAATACAGCAGATTTGATTACAGTTATGCAGAACATAAACTGACATACTCAAGCTGAGTAACTGATGTGTAACTGATTAATTGTACGCCTAAAGCAAGATGTTATGGCTTTACAGTCATATCTCCTATAGCTCAGTTTTCATTTCCTGAAATCAACTATAAGAATGTGTGTATAGAAACTGCGAAAGAAATTGTAATGACGCCACTGCGTAGGCTGATCTTAAAATAATTTATTAGTCAATGAACAGTCATTAGTCAAGATCAGCTGCGTACAGGCTGTGTAAAATGGCTAATTTTAGTTTAATGGTCACATATATTAAAGCTATTGAAAACTGGGCTGTGCCGAGCTAATTATTCAACCTAATTGCAGCCATGTCATCTCAACAAATAAGTCGCTCTTTGCTCTACACCCTTCCTTACTCAGATTTAGAGATTGGTATCGCTATCGGTGCCTGCCGTAAGCACCTTCCTTTCATGGATCATGAATGAGTCTATGATAAAGGCTTTGTCTTATATCTGTTTTAAGGAACCAAATGTTTTGTTTTTTTTTTGCCCAAGTGGGCTGTTCCTTCTGTTTTTAGTCATCAACAAGTGAAACCACAAAGATTTTAATAGCTTCAAAATGTTCCATCAATCTTTGTCTTTAGCAGTTGGCTTCGAGTCTAGGTTAATGTCACTGCCTGTTTTGGTATGTGGTTATCCTCCCTATTTGGATGCACTTTTTGTGACAGCAAGCGAATTACTCAATGTAACATTCCAGATGTGAGTTTTGTCAAAATTTCCATATGCCTGTATGCTTCCAGTGCCTAAAACTCACACGGATCTGACACATTGGCTCTCAAGATATACGACCGCCGAGAAATTAGCACAACAGACGCTGTAGAAAACAATTAATCATTGCTGCCAAAGTGCATGATGCCTGTAACTGCAAAAATACAAAGATTTAGCATTGATTCTGGGATTCTGTGTTGTGAAGGGGGGATGTTTGGTGTTGCACATTTTATCTGATCTGTAAATGCTCATTGGGGCCCTTGAAACTCAACATTACTGGACCAAACTATATAAAGAAGTCAGAAGAAAGATTTCCACAGTATTCAAAAGGGCATAATTTGCAAAGTTCTACTTATTATCCTCCCCCTTGCATGTCTGTGTATTAACGTTGTGACAAAACAGATTTGTTTTCTTCCATATTAAGAAGTACATCTGAGTGTAACTGATTATGGAAAAAGAAGAACGTTGGGTGGGGCTTTGGTTCTATGTATCAATCGTTGATTGGATGTTGAGATGTGGGTGTGGCACACAACAGTGGAGGCAGGTCAATGTGAGCTTACAGGGGCGGGGTTTAAGCAGATGAAATGATTGGAGAAGTCCAGTTATGACATTTAAGATCTTTAACATGTATTTAGAAAATAGACAGGATGAATTTTAATTTCATGCAGACTTTAACTATTTAATCGAATGTGGTAATGCTATTGGTTAGCGATGTAACTTTAAGCTATATTTAATACATTTTACTATGTTTAAATTGGAGTTTTGTTGCTTTTAGTTCGTGTTTCTTAGCTTTAAAGCAGACTACATTCTAGTGTGGTCCTAAAATATTTTTGCATTAAACACATTTATTTACATTTAAAATGAACCGTTGTCTGGAAAACCAATCAAAACTATTTTTTGCTGATTAATTTTTATTTTTGATGTCCTGCTTCAACTTGCTTTTAAACTAGGAATTAGGAAATATGGCACTTGTCAAGCAAGGTGCTTTAATTTCATTCCACACAGAACAAAAATTAAAATCATATTATTTGTGATCTACACAACAAAATTATGATTCTCTTTTAAACTTGATTTCTTGGCTTCCAATTAATGTAATTCTCTAAAATGTGCTACTATATTGGGTGAATGTGAACCAGTCAAGTACTTGAAAATTATTTATGATGTTGACATAACTGAAACTGTAGTTCCCAGCATGCTTTGCATGGGGAGAGTAAAAATATTGAAGTGAAGTATTATTTATATGTTTTTGAGCAAGATGAGAAAAGGGGGAGACCTGATAGTGTTTATTGTTCAATTATGTTGTGTAAATCATTTCAGTGTACAGCATTTTGCAGATTTTCCCTCAAAATGTGTGGGAAAAAGTCTGCAGAACAGTGTCACAAAGTTCATCGTGCATGCTATTCCTGTCTCACAGATCCTGGAAAACAACCCAGAATATGAAAATCTCTTTGCCAAACCAGGAAAATGGACATTATGACACTGTACGAATTAATCACCGCATGTTATTCCATCTTCTCATAGGCTGCAGAAAGATTGTGAGGAAAAAATACCCTGAAGGATTAACATTCTCTTCTCACAATGTTTCTAGGCAGCTGTGGGTTTGTGTTAAAGCACCGAACTGCAGCTGCATTAGCTATGCACAGATCATAAAAGTACAGAAATATCCACAATAATATGAAACAGACTGTTTGCATGACTTGCATACTTTAATGGTTCCTAAAAACACAGATCCATACCTTTGATTAGATGTTACTCAACTAAGTGTGTGATAAGCAATCAGATATGTCATACTATCAGCACTGCTGTCTCTTGAACAGGAAAAGTGTGTCTGCTTCTGCAAACACACTTGATCAGGTGTAGTTAATGATTCTCGGCCCAGGCCTGAGCAGGGCGATCTGTTAGCAGCTATTATTAAGATCAGTGCTCTGAATTTGTCAGGCATAAGGATTCCACATGTGGTGCTTTTGCAATATTTGTGTAATGTTGTGGCAACATGAATATGCCTGAAGAGCATTATTTGAATGTCAAGTGTCGGTTGCATGGTGCCAATCTGTCTAGAGATGCATCTCATGTCAGAGAACATAATTTTCCCAGTGGGGCACATGCTATGATAACCAATCAGATCTGCTCTGGTGTAGTGGTGCATATATTAATCTGTAGTTGGGATTGCAAAATGTCATCTGTTCTAATCTTACAAGCATTTGAGAGCTTTAGGACAATTTATATCAAGAAATATGTTACAAATTCCCAAATACTTAAGAGAATAAATCAAGCATTGTTGTCTTCATACATTATGCATGGATGTATGCTCAATGGTTGCTCTTATATAATTCATGAGTCTTTTTCAGAATCGGTTTGGTACCATTTTTTAATTTTTGGTTCAGTTAATGATTCTCAAATGTGCATTGTAAGATAATAAAACACTGACATTGATTCCTGCTGTAATTTATTCAACAACTCTGCAACACCGCCACTGAATCTACAGCGCGAAACAGACTATGTAGTTTGATTCTTGAACAAATGACTCTAATGAATGGTTCATTTTACTGAATCAAAAACATACAGCGCAACAAGTGTAGCTCGATTCCTAAACGAATGATTCTTACGTGATGGTTCTTTTTGTTGAATGAAAATATACAGTAAAAATATATATAAAATACAACAAAACCAGGCTGACTCCTGAATGAATGACTCTAATGAATCGGTTCTGTTTACTGAATCAGAAACATGCAGCGCAACTAGTGTAATCTGATTTCCAAACAAATGACTCTTATTAGGAGGAACCTTTTAGTGAATCAAACACACACAATGAACTAAACAGTGTATTTACTGACAGTTTATTCATTAAAAATAAATAAATAAATGAAATCTGAAAAGAAATGCTATGTGAAGAAAGAGTTGAGATATTAAGGAGATCTCATTTGTGAAATGCACAATGTTCCTTTCATGACAACAACTGTCGTTTTGTTTCGACCAGAGAAGAGTATTCAAATTTATGTCGCATTTTTATGTGTGCAACGCCCTAATGTTTTAACAGCTAGAAATAAAACAGAACGATGGAAGTCATATTGTGCTGACTGGCTCCGTCTCATTAGAGATTTTACTAGTGCCTGTACAGAAAAGCTGAAATAATGCTCATGTCTCCTCCGCGCCCAGAAACGTGCTGCGGTGTGAACAGGAGGGGGCTTTTCATGGATGTTTAATGTAGATTGTATTGCAGTTTTATTTTTGTGCTTTTTATGAGCTAGCACATGAAAATAATACACGAACAGCCAAAATAACCAGGGTTTTTAATGCTATCTTATCTATTTTTGTCCTAACAATTATGTAAAACAGATTTAATCCTATTTTTATCTCATTATTTTCCACAGATACGCTAAATGGACCACCATCGGTTGAAAGCAGCCATATCATCTGGTCATTGTAATGAACGTTTAAGGCAAACACATCTGTTGAATCAGGGCACCTACAGCGCTTCTCTGTTCGCTGGAGAATGTTTCTGTTTACGGCCCAGATGAGGAAAGTCTCCAAGCCACAACATTACATCCATCTCAGGATCTTTAATGAGGATGTCTACCACTGGAGACGCTGGATTCATGTTAGGCCCACATCGGTGAGGACAAAGGGTGAATTCTTCCCCGGCCGAGCGCAGCTAGAGGAAGTAATGCAGATACCAGTAGAGATAACTGAGTGTGGGTTCGAGTTTCCACCAGCTGGTCGCACATACTTCTGCTCTGCACAGAACTGTATGTAACTGAGAGCAGAGTGTGTGAACCAAAACGTATTATGCAAATATTTTTTGAATGGCTGTAATGTCTTTTGAATGGCTGCAGTGATGTTAATGGGGAGAGTAAAATTATGAAATTAAGCTATAGTGATGATAGTGTTCAATTTTGTTGTAAATCTATATATATATATCTATATCTATCTATCCATATATATATATATATAAAATAGAATTTAAGTACATTTTTAATATAACTCAAATTTGTTTTAAATTGTTATACTGTACATATATAATTTATACAAATATAAATATTTTATAAATAAAATATATTTGTAAATATAAATTACAATATTAAAATTTAAAAAGTAAAAAATTTAAATTCTATTTAAAATAGGTAAATACATTTAAATATGTAATTAAATATATTTAATTTTCTGGATTGTTCTGAAAATGATAGTGGTGGAAGATATATATGTATATATATATATATATATATATATATATATATATATATACATACATACTTTTTTAATTTTAAAGAAATTCTCTATTTTATATATATATATATATATATATATATATATATATATATATATATCACTGGAGTTTAAAGGATTCATTAAAATTAAATTAAAAGTAAATTAAAGTAAACGTGTATTATCATTTAAAATATTAAATTATATTGTACATTTAAATTATATATATATATATATATACACACACACATACATACATACATTCATACATACATACATTTAAATTATATTATACATATATATATATATAATTTAAATGTTAAATATAATTTAATATTTACATATTAATATAGTATATATTTATGAAGATAATGTATATTTATAAAATTGAATATTTGTAAAATTAATTTATTTAAATATATAATTAAAATATAATATATATTTGCACATTGTCCTTGCATTCTTGATTGTTCTGCCAGAACAGGAGTGTATGAGGGTTTATTCTAACCTAGTTCCTCTGAAAATAAAGGTTTTAATCTACTTTTAACAACCAATTTGGACTTTACCCACCTTTGTACAAGTAGATTAAAATGAAACCATTGCAGTGCACTTTAACTGCTGACTAATACTCTTCACACCAGCATACTTAACTAGTTTAACCAGCATGACAATACTTTGGCCAACCAGCTTCATCATAAAAATCATACTGGTTGAACAGTACATTTTGGTTATGATGATTCACCACCTATACCAGCATAAACCAGACAAGCATGGAGATGAGTTTTTGTGCATATCTATGATGTGCACAGTTAAAATGGTGCCACATGGTACATGGGTTTAATAAAGAGCACTGAAGTGTAAAACAATCTGATATCATGACTAAATGTTTTAATAAGGCTTAGCATTCCTAAAACATTTTAATCCAATTTAAAGTAGACCACATGAGAACTGAACCATTGTAAAATTCAGCTGCGCCTTTGAACTTTAATCCACAGATTCAGAAAATCTCTGTTCATTCAGAGGTGTTTCTTTTTGAGCGTGATTTTCTGTAGTGTTTCCTACAGGTCAGAAGTGAGTGGGAAAATCACCAATCCTGACTTTTCTAATGCACATTTATGATCTTATTTTGACAATGAATCTGTGCACAGTCATTTTAACTTTTAATGAAAATTTATTATATTGTTCTTACGACTTTTTCTTTCAGCTGCCATCACTTTAACTGCATGAGTCATTGCATAATGTTAACAAACAGCCAATCACAATGCAAAAACTTATATTATTAATGATTTTTTTTTTGTCTATTTTTGAAGTTAAAATATCTAAAAATCCTTAAAACAAGATGAAGTTACAGGGCATAAGATATTTAGACTTTTTAGCAAATGTATCTTTACTAATATAAGTGTATTTTGTCTTATTGCACTGCCAAATTTGGTCACTTTATGCTTCATATCTTGTATTTAATAAATAATATATATTTAATTGTAATATTTAAAGGTATATCATTTTATTTATATATATATATATATATATATATATATATATATATATATATATATATAAATTTAATAAATTAAATATATATATGTGTATATATATATATATATATATATATATATATATATATAAATTAAATTTTAAAAATATGCAAAATAGCTAACATATCTAGTTTGTAATACCCATTTTTTATGAATGAAGTACCATCCTATAATTTTTTTGAACAAGGACTCGTAATGATTTTAACTAACCTGCAATCTATTGGCTGGCAGAAGTTTCTTAGTAAAACGCCACGTCCATACTTTTGCAATGTTGTCAGGCCTGGCGTGTCATTCACAGCCTCTAAATATCTCAAAATAGTGTTACCTAAATACTCTATGATTACGCAAACACCCACATCTTCCTTACAAAGCGAGAGAGTGTTGTAACCGTAAAATATTAAACTGTGGCATCCACAGATGGTATGAATATAATTCCCTTTTGCATCCTAGCTGTTTTTGTGTGTTTTACAGCTTTGGCTTTTTATCCTGTCCAGGTGAAACTGCACTCTATTATTTATGGCTCGTATAAAAATCTGCCTGTTCCCACGTGCTGTTGAAAGTTTTATTGTGTTAATTATACACTGGCCCAGAGTCTGGAGGCCTGCTTAGAAAGTGGAGGTAATTGTGTCAAAAGGGAGGTTCAACACGTGTGCGAAGGCTTCAGCTCACGCCCAGAGCATTTGCATCATTTTTCTGCTGTCTTACAGTTACTTGCATGGATTTTGCATGCTGGGACATGTCCTGAGTGACAAACAGCTCTCATTGGTGGTAATGATGGCTGGTTAATGGGTACACAATGTCTCTATTTGAAATATTTAATCTGTACTTTCAATAATAGAAATCAATGGCAGAAAAACAAGCAGAAAACAAAACTCCAATGTTATCCATATGAAACCACAGCCAAAAAGTCTCTATTCTTACCTGTATGTACAGTATGTACACACACACACACACACACAAACACACACACACACACACACACACACACACATATAAAAGTAAACTCTATTCTGTTTGAATAAACCTTACAATACAAAAATGTATTACAAAAGGAACTTAGACAAGAAAATGCATTTTTAATCCTAAAATATATTTTGATTAAATGCAAAATGTAGTTTTTAAAATGTATAAATATATTTTAAAATCTATAATACAAATGTTTTTTTATATTTTAAAAAATATATATATATATATATGTATGTATATGAGTCAAGAAAATACATTTTAAATCTTAAAATACATTTTGAGTAAATGCAAAATGTAGTTTTAAAAATACGTTTTAGACAATATAAATATATTTAGAAAGGAGGAAATAAGTAATTAAATCATTAAATAAGTAAGTAAATCTATTTAAAATCTATTTATGTAAATATATTTTAAAATTTATATTATAGATATTTTTGAGGTATCTTTGTACACTTTGAATTTTTTAAAAAATATAAGGAAATACATTTTAAATCTTAAAATGCATTTTGAGTAAATGCAAAATGTAATTTTAAAAACTAGTTTTGGACAGTATAAATATATTTAGATTAAATATCTTTTATATAAAAAGGAGGAAATATTGAAAATCTATTTTTGTAAATATATTTTAACATTTAAATTATTAATGTTTTTTGTACACTTATATTTTTAAAAATATAAAGAAATACAATTAAATACTAAAATCTATTTTAAAAAATAGATTAAATATAATATATATATCTTCATGGGAAACTTAGGGTTAGGGTTGTTTTTTTTTTTTTTTTTTCAAATCATTAACCCTTAGTATATGAGCAAAATGCTTCTCTTACCAAAGACCACTAATAATGATACAACTGTATATCATGTGACAGTTTAGATGAAACTGCAAATGTTGATTATGAATTGTCTGTGAATGTCATTCTCAGGATGGGTCACAGAAGATGAAAGCAGAAGAAGCCAGTGGTGAACCCAGGATTGACCTCTCACATGTGCAGAATGAGGGAAAGCGTTGTTTCAGATTGTCTTAAAATAGGAACTAGTTCCTCATTTTTCTCTTGGATTATTCAGAATATAACAGTCAACAGTTTACTGGTGGGAAACCAATTTTGCAGACCCTACGATACCGAGAATCGTCTCACGTCTTTGGTTGATTTAATACAACATTGATTCGGCTCATCACTTCTCATTTTGCTTTGATTATACAAAAAAAAAAAGACAGAAATAAGGTGTTAAAACGTGAAAGCAACCGAATTTCGTGGCACAAAAAAGTAGGGTAGGATGAGAGGGAGAAGAAATGGCAGGTAATGCAATATTCATGCGCACGAGGCAGATTTCCCTTTAGTTCTCATGATTAGAGGAGGGAAATCTTCGCCGGGCCCGTCTTCTTAGGATGGATGCATTAATGGCAAGTTGTTATTTTTTTGCTACTTTCAGAGAAGAGAGAAGATGTGGCTTAATCAAGGAGATGCACTTCTCCTTCCCCTGCTCTTTGATGTTTTGAAAAGATGTCCACGGTTAACCCTGAGTGTGCAGCGGCTGAGTATTTCTCTTTCAAGCCTGAGATGATGAAAGTGATGGTGCCGTGGTGGCGCTGTATCGGGGGGAGTCCAGCTTCTCTCGAAAAAGAGATGTGACCCTGATTGAAATGAGGAACATATTTGATCTTGAAATGAAGTGCTCCCTTGCTTTGCACTAATGCACTCATCTTTGATCATCAAACGTAATTGATATTACCACATTGCCTTTAAAGCTTACTGAACGACACGCCAGCATATTGTCTGGAGAATATTGGTGTCATTGGTGGAAGGATGTTCATTGTGTAGGATGTTTCAGATGAGATCGGCACCAATGTATTTGAAATAGAGCAAACTGAGACAACAAATGCATGCAAATGCACTGTAAAAAAGACCAAAAAAAAAAATAATAATTCAAAGTTTTTTATTGGAGTATGTTTTACAAAGATATCTCACACCTTCTATATCAAAATTTCACATTTAATGTGCTATTCGCCTTTTTTGTGAAGTTTACTAGCAATTTCAGTTTTAAGACATATATCGAAATATCTAGATAAAGAAATATGTAACCACTTTTATGTGAGTGTGTGTGTGTGTGTGTGTGTGTGTGTGTGTGTGTATGTGTGTGTGTGTGTGTGTGTGTATGTATATGTATATGTATATGTATATGTATATGTATATATATATATATATATATATATATATATATATATATATATATATATATATATATATATACATACATAAAGT
This sequence comes from Spinibarbus caldwelli, assembly GCA_039654775.1. NCBI lineage: Eukaryota > Metazoa > Chordata > Actinopteri > Cypriniformes > Cyprinidae > Spinibarbus > Spinibarbus caldwelli. Next base: position 5,822,136 of record CM077267.1, read on the forward strand.
ATGCATTTGAACATTCGAAAATATATCCATCAATTTGTGCAATACATTTTAATTTTTAATATTTTTTGTTTATTTTCATATCAACTTTAAATATATAGATATACAGAAATATAGCAATATATCTAAACACAATATATTTAAAAATAAAATTATATAGAAACTAATAGAAAATAAACAGGTATATATTTATTTATATATATATATATATATATATATATATAAATATATAATATATATATATATATATATATATATATATAAATAAAGAAGTATAAGTAAATATTTGAACCTAAAATGAAGTGAAAATATATTAATGTAAATATATTTTAAAATCAATATTAGTCATTTATTTTGGGTCATCTTTT